>CM037935.1:7453083-7933083 GCA_021346845.1 Apeltes quadracus | reverse complement strand
AGTTATTCATTTATTTTACCTCTGGTTTCCATGGCAATTTCTTGTGGTGTTGGCTGAGGAACTTGCGGATTCTGGTGTGATCTCTGCCATCAGCGGCTCCTGTGAGTGACTCGTCATCCTTGAAAGAATACAGCAGAAACAAAGACATTTTAAAAAAAAGTATTTGATGAAAAGAAAAAAAAAAATGGTAGTTTTAAATCTCAATCTAATCAATGCATTAAGGCGCACAACCATCCATCAGACTCCACCACCATAAGCCACATGACTGATTAATGAGATAAAGTAGGAGCATTAGTCCTTTCTAAGTAATGGAAGCATTTAGCAGTACATTCTTCACAATACAAACCGCTATGTACCCCCCCCCCCCCCCCCCCCCGCCCCTCCCCCAACGAGTGACCAGGCCAACGAAACACAGGCTTATTCTCCAAGAAGGCTACTAATAAGATCCTGTTCAACTCCTCTTTACCATTCACTCCTAATCCGGCTTTTGACTCGGCAAAGCCCTAATCTCCAACGCACCAACCCCGCCGGCCCAGATCTCCCCTCCAGGGAGCCTGAACTCTCCCCTGATCTGGGATCAGGCACGACTCTTCCTCCACAGCCCGCTAAGCAGCATGTTAATGTTAATGCTGTGGTCCGGTGCAATGGGCATGGCAGAGCAGAGAGGAGCACCAGTACACACCAGGCTACACGGGATTAAAGGGATGCCGGGCTCCCAGAGAAGCAATTGAGTCGTCGAGCTGTTAATTTAGTCACAAAGCATCCTCCGTTTAGCAGGGATTTCAAAGAGGAAGGCGGACCTCCACCGAGACCCGCCGGAGAGGTTTCCAAGCACCCCTGAAAGTGGGCTTTTGTCGAGAAGGTACCCGTGTTTACAAAAGAATCAGGGGGGGAGATTCTTTAAAGTAGAGGAGGCAAAGAGACAGAGCTGTCAGACGCCAAGCCTTTGATCACTTTTTTTTTCTTCTAACTTCCAAGGAACAGAGATGAAGGAGGAGAGGTAACAGGCTCTCTTCCTGCCTGACTCCAGAGCAGGGTTCCTGTTGTTGTGCACACATGTGCACCAGTAGCACTGGTTTCCCCACACAAACTACACACAAACGCCGAAAGGGACACAACATTCTTATTGCATCAGCTGGAGTAGCGGATTAAAATAAACACATCAGAACAACGGGAGTAAGTGACTGGACTTAATGCTCGATTAAATTCAAGGTGGAAAAAACAAAACGCAAAATGCAACCTAAATGTTTTTGTTTCTGAATACTTCCTTTGGCAGAGTTAATTTCATTACTACGCAGCAAGAAATCATTTATTTCCAAAGTGAATTTGACACGGCAGTTGGTACATAACTTTAGACAGTAAGTAAGCAATAACAGTGCAGGAAAGATGACATGTTCAGTTTACAAATTAAATCTACAGTATAAAAAAAAGATTATAAACTAGAGGAATTTAGAATACAAAAATAAAGAAGCTACAAAGTGCACAGGCAAACAGATAAGCATACTTATCTACACAACCGTGCGTGTGAAAGTGTTTAACTGTATGTGCATGTGGAGCATGAAGGGCTGTGAGCGAGCGGGGAGTATAGGACGTCACAGTCAGTCAGTGGAGTCATGGTGTTTGTGTGGCGTGAGGTCTTGGTCCTGATGGACCGCAGCCTCCTGCCAGATGGAAAAAGGCACCCGGGACTATGAATTAATCAACAACGGTTCATTCATTTTAATAAACACCGTGCACACGGAGCGCCTCAGGCAGGCGCTTCAGGTGCTTCCGGACGAGAACAAGCAGACTGAGGAACAGTTTCTTCCCCAGAGCTGTGTCCTTATTCTCTTCCCCAAGCAAACCCCCGCTCCCCCCCAGTCACCCCCCACCATCCTCAAGCCCCTCGACTCGTCATCTCCCCCCACTCACCAAAGACTGTACACCATCACTACTGGACCGTCCTGCACTCAAACACTTCTGTTTGCACTAAAAACGATGTTCTGAACATTTCACCAGTCTAGTAACGTTAGGCAGCTTTTGTTTATTATGATGCACTATTTAACGTTCACTCAATCTGTATCACCTCACTTATCATATGCCCATTTTGCCTTTTGTAAATTATGCTTATAGTTTCTGCTTATAGTCAACCTATATTTAAATGCGCAAATCAACCTGTACAATATATAGATATTACCTCAGTCAATCTGCATATCCCGTATCTATTCGCTAACTTATACCTGTAAGATACTTATTATTACCTGTATATTTGTACTTACTACTATTTCACTTATGGTTGGATGCTAAACTGCATTTTGTTGCTCTGTATTTGTACATGTGTAAGGACAATAAAGTTGAAGCTAATCTAATCTAATTTAATCAATGAAACCATGATGAATACAATTATTGGCTCTTAATTAACCAAAGTGCAATTATGCGGCTTTTAATATTAAAAAATGTCCACATTTGCACCTCTCTCTCTATCGGGTGCTTCTTTACATTTTAGGCGTTGCTTTTTTTTTGTAGTCAACCCCGCAAAGCACAGCGTTACCCTCACTTATCATGAAATCTAGCCCGTGGATTGTCTCCGGGACATTGTTTGACTTTACTGTGAGCAAACAAAGAGCTTTCGGATTCCATCTGTGACAAGCGGATACCTTGCCAGCCAATCGGCTTTCAGTATTAGAACAGGTGCGATGGCTGTTTGATGGATTATCCATGTGGGTAAAGGACTTTGCGATCCGTGGATGCGGGAATAAATAACTTTAGGAATAAGACGACGTCAACCCTAAATCGTAGTGTGGGTTTGGACTGCAAGTCGACGGGCGACACTTTTTCCAAAAAAAGTCCTGCCTCAGCTCGATCCAATTAAAGTCTGCAAATCGATTCGACACTAAAAAGGTACAGTTAAAGTCATTGACCCGAGGAGGCACAACATCCATCAGCCGTGTCTCATCTGTGTGCGAGGACTTTACACTCCAGCAAGATGTTGCCTTCACTGCACATACTCAAAACTGTTTGTATGACTCATTACTTCAGAGTTACCGCCTAATTTATAAAAATTTAGATTTTAATCACATCCTCAGATTTCCTGGCGATGGGCTCCAGAGTTATTGTGTTGCACTGATAATTAAAGTTGAAGCTAAAGGGGCCGTCAGATGGCCTCATGTATTAAACATTGCATAAAGGAAAAGCGGCGATCATCAATCCCGGTGAATAGGAGGCCTATTTATTAAGTGTGAACATTGATATTTACCTTGCTGACTTTCAGTCAAATAAAAAGACAAATGATCTTTAACAAAGCGTGCGTTTGTGGGCTATAAAAAGAAATGCATCAGAGAGTCGCATTCGATCACAGCTTAGTCACTTTATGTACGAACACGTGTGGAAAAGTTGTAAACCCCGAAGGGATTGAAAGAAGGATTAGCTCTCCGATCAGCGAGATTCCGACGCCGATACAAACGCACCCACCGGCCCCAAAAAACTAAACTCACTGTTGTGGGCGGAAGCCTCCCAGTCGTTTCCACTTGGAATCTCCATGTTTATCCAGCACTTGCTGATCCAAGCCGAGGGAAACAGCTGGAGCCAGTGGCCTAGAATACTAATGAGCTAAATTAATCCCCCTTATTAAACACAAACAAGCAGTAGTCTGCAGGAGGTGTAGTGTGTGTGTGTGTGTGTGTGTGTATCACAAAGTTCCTCATCCCCCCCCTCCACCCGACCCACCATGACAACCGTTGCAAATTCTTTTTTGGCTTGCTCTCAAAAATCCACAAATCACAGCTTCATCTCCAGCGCCCTGCATCATGAAAGTTAATAACCAGTGTGGAATAATTCAATCATTCATCATTTTTTTTTAATTCATGTTAACCACTGCAAAAGTATTCAGTATGTTAATTAGTCCCGCCACAATATTAATAACACATATGTGCTTCCCATTTTTGGCCTATGGCCTCGCTGTTTGAACAGCGGTTCCTGCTCACTGGGTGTTCACTGTTCATAATAATACGCATAACGGGAAGCAGAGATGCCTGGGTGACATTTATTGCAGCAATGACTAAAAGCCGTGATGAAAGCTGCGCTCATCCGTGATGGTGATACTTAGAAACCAAACACAGAGAATATATATTCATAGTGTTCAATTGAAGATGTCTGATAAGAATGCGTCCGTATGTCACCATCAACCAGACGTTTCTAATCTAAGTGACAACATGGCTGAGATGCATAAGCCATGATATTTCTAAAGAGAGAAATAGCTGGATAAAAGAAAAGATTGAGATGAAGAGGAGAGACTGAAAGACAAAAAAAAGCAGCAGAAACGGAAAACAGAAAAACAAGTGACAAACACAAATGTGAGAAAATGGAACCAGCAGAGCAATAACTGAGGGGGGAAAGCATGAGCGAGAAGCTTTTTGATGATAGGTGGTGCACAGTGAGTCGGCTTCCCAGGAAACCCTCTGGCAAAGCAAATGTCTGACTCGACTGCGGACCGCGGGAATCTCTGTCCCACTTCTCTGTACTGAACAGACCAGTTCAGAGCAGCAACGCACAGCCCTGTGAAGTACGACACACACTCACAATCGCAGCAGCTCACTATGTGATGTGACAAAAAAAAAAAAAATGGGCTTCAGTTCTCAATTTGTTGCACAATTGAGGGCAAGGAGAGAAGAAAAAAACTCTTCAAGACGGTTGGTGTTGTAAAGAAGTTGATTGGCGACTCAGACAAAATGCGCTGCAACGTTCTAGGTGAATTCCTGTCAAAGCCAAACTGGAAAAAAGTTCAAATGGTCACAGCTACTGACCTCAACTACACAGTTTTTGTCATCTGAATTTCTGAAGGAATGCATCAATCGTATAAGTACCATATTTTCTACACTATAAGCAGCACTGGAATATAAGCCGCAGGTGTTTTAATGTTTAATTACCATTTGACCCCTAGTGGCCGTTAGCAGTAGAAATCCATAGATTAGCCACACCGTTATATAAGCCGCAGAATCAAAAAATGGGGGAAAAAGCGTGGCTTATAGTCCGAAAATTACGGTAGGTATTGTAAATAACATGTAAAGACCAGTGAGCTAGTATATAGTGAGGAATCCTGTGATTCTCTAAATGCTCGGGGGAGCGAGTTGGACGAGGACAGAGAGGAAGTGGCTCACTTTCTCCAGTTCACACCTTGGAGGATCAATTATGCCACATCCTGATAGGGCGGTAGTAATTAGCTGAATTACTCTCAAAAGACTCTTGTTGGATTTCAAAGGCGTGTTTCTGCAAGTCCTCGGACACACGGGGTGATTAATACAAATGTTTTCAAATGGACCCATGTGCACTTGCTCTTTCATCCTCCCCGAACACACACACTCACCGTGGCAACAAGAGGCCCGACACCACAGACCTGCATGAAAGGATTTTTTAAAGCTCTCCTGCATACATAAAAGTACACAAGGTTTTTTAAGGCTCTGCTGTCAATTTGAAGAGAGTGCATGTTCTTTTCAGAAGGAGAGGAAGAGAGGTTGATTAAATGTGCACCCTAAACTCACAATCAGCCATATGCCAGTCTATTCCAGTAAGGACACCGCTTTGGATGACCCAATACATTTTCCTCCAGATCCCGATTCGCTTTAACCAAAGTGTCTGGCTCTGCTGAATAGAAATCAGCCCGAGCACATTCAGTTCAACTTTTGCAGAACAAATCCCAGTCGAAAGAAGGAGAGAGTGCAACTATTTTTGTCTCCCTGCTTGCATTATTCATGTGAGAGATTGCACGCCGCTCAGTGAAACAATGAAACAACAGCAGAAAGAGCGAGTGAAGAAGAGAGGGAAGAAAAATGGAACACAAATAAGGAGACGGCTGATGTCGATAATAAGGAGCGATCGAGCCAGTGGCTCCAATTCATTGGTTGAAAGATTAATGATTACAGAGTGAGCATGGCAGGGAGACAATAAGATTAAAAAGGAGGGAGAGGAGGGCAGGGCGAGGGAGGAGATGGACTGAAGATTTGACGGGAAAGAAACAATTACTAAACCTGAATTAAGGAGTTTTAAATTGATGACAACTCCTGGTTTAATTTAATGATTAGGTCTGCGGGAGTGTGTTTTATAACCTAGCAACAGGAGGTCTGAATGGATCGCGTGGGCGCTGCAGAGCGCTCAGGTGTGCAGCGGATGTACTGTGCTGGACCGCTGATATGCTCGAGTCCCAAACACTACGGCATACATGTAAGGAAAATAGCTGTGAAGATGAGCAAAGTCTCTCTGGATCAATAGTGGTCTGAAGAACTTTGTGTTTTTTGAATACTGCTCTGCCTCATATATGCAAGTAAAAACTGCAGTTCATTGCAAGTCGTATTATGGGTGTCGCAATGAATCAGAATCATACGGAAAGGTTTGGCTGACTGATTGGGGGCAGGATTGTGCATTAGGTTGAGTGGTTGAGAGAGAGAGAGAGAAAGCAGGCAAAGCATCAACCCTCTTTTTTGAAGGCCTGTAATCTACGCAGAGTAATTAAAACCATCTGAGCAACGATTCAGTACAACCTGAAGGAAAATAATGCGTAGAAAGACAGCTGAAAGGTGCGTTTAATCATTATAGATTAAATGCAAGTAGAGCTTGTACCAGATATGGGTCAGTTTAAATGGAAAAGAACAAGGGGTTGAAATGCAGCAGAGAGAAGATGAAGAAAGTGAAAATATAAAAAGCATCAGACATGCTCGCACCTTGTTGGATCGGCCCGGCATGTTCTAGTGTCTAAGCAGCAAAATGGCACAACTCTAATTTCTATCCCGGCAAGGGTTGGAGGGAAAAAAAGAAGACAGCTCCGTCATCCGCATTGGTTCTTGGTTTTCGGTCCGGGCTTATTATCACTGATGGGTTGTGACACGGGGCAGCTGGCAAACGGCCTGCTGCCAATCATCCCCAACCTGCTTGGTGCTGAACCTGACCTAATCAACCACGAGCCCACTGCGGAGAAGGCCGGACGCCATCAGATATGGACGCACGCAAATGCACCAGCAGGCAATCAGGCTGCTCCCTGTGAGACACTAATGGGCTTGGCATTTTTACCCTTAACTATTTTGCTCAGCCTTAAAAACGGTAAAAAAAGAGATGGATGGAGTACCTCCACACAAAGAAAGGTTTCGTCTGGCACAGCGGAGCAGAAGTCTAAAAGAGACAAAGCTTTTCAGAAAAACCCTGTGACGTCAGGCCTTTTTTATAGGAAGACGCCAAGGAGGTTTTGTTAGCGAGCAAATAGAACGCAGCTACATTGGGAGGGAGCATTTAAAAAATGGCAAACATAAGGAGGCAGTTTATGATCAAATCCAGCAGACTTTGGGAACATCAGGTAAGTGTTTGGCAATTTTACATTTACCACTTTATCAGATTTTAAACATGCTAATGAGCTTCATAACCGCTGGATCAACGAAAACAGCAGGCAATGGGTTGCAATACAACAGGTGCTTTTTGTCTTTCATTGCTCTACCCACTGAATGTGTGCGAGCACTTAAAGTCTGAAGAACATCTGACGGGTGCGATGTTGCGGGCGCCTTTGAGCAAGAATGCGACAACTTAACCCATACTCAGTGAAAGGAAACGCGTTTAAAAGTAAAATTATGACTGAAAGACGAGTCCAAGTAAAGGTTAATAGTAGGAGATGCTCTGTAAAATGCTCTGGCATCAGTAATGTGGAAGTTAACTTTCATAACCTCAACCACAAAAAATATCAAAATAATAATTTGTTGTTTAAACCCTATTAAAAGCATTTCAGCTTGTGAGTAAAAGGTTGCACAAACTGTTTGGACTATTTAGACTTCAGAGTGAACCAGCATGCGGCTCAAATGGAGAAATGAGTTGCACCTCCGTTTTTAACAAGTGAAGGCTAAACCCGCTAGGTGATCCAAAAAAGACTAAACTAACTTAACTACACAAGCAGTTACAGCTAAAACTCACAGCACACATGACATGTAGGTTACTCTCTGCACAGTTTCTGCTACTGACATTTCTGCTGACCAGCACTCCAGAGCTCTCTGTCCTGCTTTAGTTATTTCTTCCCTCCACTCTTCCTCCTTGGGCAATTTTCCAGCTCTTTTCGCTCTTCCTTTCTACTGAAAAAAACCATTTCATTCATTGTGATCATTCAAGTTCTGCTTTAAGCCCAAAGAGCGCTAAATGGAAGCTTAATATAAAACCTGGTCCTCCCTAGATGAATGAAGGGCCACTAGTTACATAAGCTCTTTAAGTGCTCTTTAAAATATTTGCAAAGCACTCAATAAAAAGTGTGCTTGAAGACCTGGTGCAACCCAAAAGATTAATGACAGCAGAGTAAGTAACTATCAATCATCCACCTTGCAAAAAGGAGAAGAAAGACTTGAGTACTCAGGGCAGAAAAATAAACAAAAAAAGTCATAAAAATAAGGATTAAGGAAAAAAAGAGTTGAAGGTGTGAAGGTGCTCTGTTTTTGTGTTGGTGTTTAAATAGAGCAAATTTTTTAAGTTTAGATTTGGGAGGCAGTTGGAGACGAGAAGACTTGTGGCCACTTCAGACTCCATCCTTTAACTTGCTTAAACAAACAAGAATCCTTTTTCATCCTTCCCCCATGCTGTCCTTACACTTTTTTTCTTTTTTTGTTAAAATTGTGCCATCACCTCTGGGCCCAGAGAACATGTCGCTCCGCATCCATGCTAGGATCTCTGATTGTTTCACATCACTGACATCTTTGACCTTTGCGAGGTTTCCTTTTTGAAATACCAGCTTTTCTTAACTTTTGGAGTGAATGCGTCTCCAGGTCTCTCCCCAACGCTCTCGCTCCATCGACCACGGTGAGCTCACATCCACCCGTGTAGATAGGATAAAAAAAGTCCATGCTTCTACTTCTTTCCTCACACCTCCTTTCACTTGCAACAAGTTGCGTCGTCATTTTCAAACATTCCTTTGTCACAGAGACAACAAGACAAAGGGTAATTCAAATGCCCCTGCTGCTTTGCATTTCATTCCCTGTTAGACAACTACAACCTCAGAGCCACTGAGAAGCAGCTTTTTCACAAAAGTAAGAAAGGCCATCAACTGCTGAACTCTTTATTGGCTCAGAACGTTACAACTGGTGTCAGAAGAAAACTTAGTCGGATTCTAATAACGTAGTCGACCGCTCGGGCATTGGCGGACTTCCGTTTGGAGGACGCTTTTTCTGGTGGAGATGGAGCGTTCTTTTGGCAGAGGTTTTTATGTCAAGAAGGAGGAGGGCAACGAGTACGGATCCTCGTCCGGTTCGAGCGCTGGGAGGGCAACGTTTTTCCGTGGACAGTCAGGGTAGATGCAATGTTACAGCCACCAACATCCGCTGGGGGTCCTGGCTTAGCGACTGCTAGCGCTGAAGCTAGCTACACGGCCCGCGGAAAACTGCTGCCCGGGAACGTGTATGGACAAAACATAAACAAAGACGGCGGCGCCCATGGAGAGCAAGTGCCGGAAGGCAGAAGATGCCGAAATATGCGGGGAAGTCGGACTGGGGGGCTTTTCATGCTCAGTTCGAGAGTAACGAGAGTAACGAACTCCTTTACATTTTAGTAATTGTAACTGCGTTACTTGATTTAAGAAAATAATTCGTTACAGGCTCGTTACCGCTAAAAGTAGTGGAATTACAGTAACACGTTACTTGGTAGTTAGTTAGTCCCAACACTGATCATATTCATGGAGATTTTCATGAAATCATACAGCTATCCTGAAAATAAAATTAGTCAAAAGTTTGGCGCTTCGTGTTCCAGTTGACTTTCTTTCCCAATTGAAGATTTTGTTAATCCTGCCTGTCCGGCAGACAGAGCATCGGACGGGACAGTTATTTCGTGTGGGATTGTGGAAGCGCATTACGCCTCCTCCTCCAGAGAAAAGTAGGTAAACTTTCATTTCACTTTCATAGCAGTCAAATTCACTCAGGCGTTATTGTCTCTGTGTGGAAAAACTTTTGCTGATGCAAAATGTATCTTGTGGGCACTCTTCTGACACCATTTTTCTGCCTCGTCATTCTGCCTCTAACCTTTACGACATTTGCTATATTTAAACGACCACGCAACAAACCCACTACTGGCTTGGCGTCATGGGTATTCAGCGTTGCCTGGGCACGTTGGTGGAGATGGATGGCGGCAACAAGAGAACAATAAATCTTCATCAGAGTCCGTCCCCGTTTCTCTCTTAAGATGCACGCCCACAGTCCCAAGCTGCGCCTTTGTCTTCAGGCTACTGTTTGGTGTATCTTCGACGTGCTCTCCCACGTCTCAGCCCCTCCTCTCATGCGTTTGCTTCTCTTTCCTCTATCCAGTCATTCATTCATCCGACCCATATCTGGACCCGGGGAGGGAGGCGTACAAGTAATCCGATAGCTCATGGCGAGACACGACGTCCTTCTGTATCCACGGCTTCGCCCACACTCTCCTGGAGCCTCCATCAATAAGAACCGGGTGCGTAGGCTGTCATTTCATCTACCTGCAGGTGTCTTGTCAGATCACAGATAACGTGTCCTGGACGTAAATCACCACCTGTCTTCAGGAACCCCCCCCCCCCCCTCCCACACACACACACACTGCATGAGATCAAGCACGTCTGCAGTGCTGGACACAAAAGATATAAAGCTGGGGATTTACATTGTTTAAGAGCAATAAGCAGAGAGTTCGTAGTTCGAGTTTGTCTTCTCGTGTGCAGCTGAATGGTTCATTTGATTATACTGTAAGTGTGAGACTCGGGTCGGGTCTCGTTTCCGTTGTCAGCGTACCGAGAGAAATTTGTAGAAACCCCATATGGACAAGCAATAAAAATCAATGAACCTTAATTGCATGGTTGCAGAATGTCCTTTGCTGGAGGAGGACAATGATGGGGGGGGACATAATACTTTTGCTCAGGGTCAACTCTTTCCATTTCACATCATCTCATCGTATCTTCTTCTGTTGCTGTGTCCATCATATCTAGGTCTAATTGTCCCATCCCTCTGTCCTGCATACTGGGAACAGCATAACAGGTCATTTAACATTCTTATACAATCTCTCTTTTATGGCTGAAAGGTGGAATACAAAATAAACTGTTTTTCCACGTGAAAAAAGGTACTCATTCTTTTCATCAAACATTTCACCCCACAGTCACAACAAATCTAGGGCTGCAATTAATTATTGATACAATGAAATATTTTAACGCAGTTGACGCACCTCGGAAACCAGACCGCTGCTAGTTGTCCGTCAGTCAGTCGGATCGGAGAGCCGAAGGCGGTAGTTAAAGATGGAGAGAGCTTTTTGCATCGGAAGCAAAAAAAAAAAACGCAGGTGGAACATTCATTGGAGAACTGAGCAGAGGAATTACTCCACGTGTCAAACAGGAGGGGGAGCTCGCCTAGCGCGCCGCTAGGCTACTTCCGTCTCAGCATCTACCCTGCAGAGGACCACCACTGGGTCCCTAAAAGACAGCGATTTGTAAAACGTCATGGCCCTTCAAACACAGCCGTCGAATGATGGGAGAGTAGAGAGCAAAGTGCACGAGGAAGAGACGCTAGTTCAACATGTACCACACGTGGGAATTCTGCCTCCAAAGATGACTTCTAATCGTTTATTAGTTTTAATCTAGTAACATTGAATACAAGAAGAATCACGCATGTCTTCTGCTTCAACCAGCATCCGCACAGTGATGCTTGTTTTTGGGTGGAATTGTTTTGTTCACAAAGATACAAGACGAAAGGCATGTTGTATTGATTCTGTAGTCTAGACAGGGTTCTGCGTCTGTCAGGCATCTAAAAGGGGAGACTACCATTTCAATAGAGAACATAGCAATAACGTAATGTAAAACTAATATTTTATTACAACCTTTTCTTGAGATATTGTGACATCATTTCCCGGTTGGATGAAGAAACTGAGGTTAAACAGCCGTTTGCCAAAGTCCATTAAGTCCTGTTATCATGTAATGTACACCTCAGCCTCTTCTGTAAAAAAAGACCTTACGGTTGCGTTAATTACAGCAACATCAAATCCTCTTGAGCCGGCGCAGAAATACAGTAACAGTTTCATGCAAAAAGAGAACAAAAAGGAAATTTGTCACTGCACATTTTCGCCAATGACAACGGGGAGAAAAAAAGACAGAGCAGATGTGAGATGATGGCGACATGTCAGGCCTCGCAGGGCGTGTCTGTGGTTTTAAGATGGTTTTTAGTACTTTAGGGAGACATTAACAGTGAGCAATTCCCAGCCATCTGGCAAAGATCCTCTTTTGATTGGATTAAACCGGCTGGACACGTTTCAGAACATCTTTGCACTCTTTGTCATCTCTCCCTCCCATATGAACACAAACTGGTTGGTTAGTTTTCATTTATTAAGCCACTTCGTGCTGGTAAACTGTTGTGATTGTTGTGGGATGGGGAAAGAGGGTGGGGGGATCCTTGTTGTTTAAGATTGTGATGAAGTATGTGTGATGCTGGCTAATTCATGTTTGGATCACATGACATTTACTTTGGAGTATCTACCGATACCAATCTGACACCAGCGTTTCATTAATAAACTAATCCTCACTGTTTGGAAAGTGCTGGAATCATTATTTTAGTAGGGCCACCTCATGAACATCATTTACAATATAGGTAACCGATACCTGAAGGGCCAAACGTCAATGCTCCCCATTCCAGCTATTTGAGTAATATCGGACAGATATTCAATATAAGTTTCAATAATGGTGCATTTCTGATTATGTTACGAGGTTTTTCCAGTTATAGTACATACACAAACAAAAGAGTAAAAGTAACCTGACTGCCCCTCTATTGTATACACACAAGAATATAAAACAAAGGGACAACATTGATTCACTGGTTGCAATTTACATAGTGTTGCTCTTGACCCTTGAGAAAATTGAAAAAGCCAATAAAAATCGTTTTACTCCCCCAGCCGCCATCTCAAAGACTGAAAGATCCATCAATGCCTCCCAGCCAACGGCATCGACTCCAGTGTCAATATACATTTGCCAACTTCTACTGGCACATTAGAGAAAAGTCAAGACAGTGTGTTGGTTAAGAAAGAGAATAGATCCAGGAGAACGCTTAAAGGAATTGATATCCTGACAATAACAATAGAGCCAGACGCAGCGCTTCAGCAGTTTGCGCCGTCCTCTATTGAAGCCGGATTAATAAACTGAGATACTTAGACTGATCACCTTTAACAGTCAATTTCTAATCTAAAATCCCTTTTTATTACTTTCCCCAAAGTTTTATTACGACGGGCAAGTTGTCATAGCAGCACATTAAGTGTACGCCCATATCTGATGTATGTGGCACGATTGGAAAAGCCAGTAAATGAGAAATGTCTTATTTAATACCTACTTGCAAAAGCTTTTAAAAGGTCGAACTCCAGTTGTGGTTTCTATGGTAATCACAGCACTGCGAGCTGAAAATATTAAGTACAGAATGTTCTATTGAGAAAAATGTTATGGCATTATTACATCATTATACCTGAATAATTATAGGACGATGTCAAATTAACTGAACACTTTTCTCACATCCATAGGATGAGGTGAGAGGAGGAGGAGGAGGAGTAGGTTGTGGAGAAGGCGAGTGGGGAAGAGTAGCGGACGTTTCCTGAAGCACAGACAATAATGGAGTCGACGTGAGAGGTTAATGAGGAAGAGGAATGAAGAGCAGATGATGAAGAGGGGAAGAAATAATAATAGGTAAGCACCTGCTCACAGGTCGACGTTATAACATATGGAATACAGCGAAAAGTTATAACATATGGTGTACAGCGTAAAGTTTTAACATATGGTATGCAGCGTAAAGTTATAACATGGTGTACAGCGTAAAGTTCTAACATATGGTATGCAGCGTAAAGTTATAACATATGGTGTACAGCGTAAAGTTATAACATATGGTGTACAGCGTAAAGTTTTAACATATGGTATGCAGCGTCAAGTTATAACATGGTGTACAGCGTAAAGTTCTAACATATGGTATGCAGCGTAAAGTTATAACATATGGTGTACAGCGTAAAGTTATAACATATGGTGTACAGCATAAAGTTATAACATATGGTGTACAGCGTAAAGTTCTAACATATGGTATGCAGCGTAAAGTTATAACATATGGTGTACAGCGTAAAGTTATAACATATGGTGTACAGCGTAAAGTTATAACATATGGTGTACAGCGTAAAGTTATAACATATGGTGTACAGCATAAAGTTATAACATATGGTATGCAGCGTAAAGTTATAACATGGTGTACAGCGTAAAGTTATAGCATATGGTATGCAGCGTAAAGTTATAGCATATGGTATGCAGCGTAAAGTTATAACATATGGTGTACCGCGTAAAGTTAGGGAAAGATATTAAGTTTGTTGTGGATTGGTTCATTGTGTATTTGTCAAAAGCATAACCAACCATGACGTGTACATAAGGACTTCATGAATGATCAATAATATGAAAGTCACTATAAAAGGTGACTATAAAGTAACTATATCAGGTGCTCTGAATTCAATGATTGAATACTTTTATCTAAATTGATTATTGTTATCCTTGGCTTTCACATTGTTAACTACGTTTAAAAATGAGGCAATCTGACAGGGGGTAAAGAAGTGGAGACAGAGAAGTGATCATGTGGCAAATGAAAGCGATGAAAGCGGGAGGAGAACAAGGTGGGGGACCACGGGTGGGGAGGCGGGCAAAGATCAATCAATGGTCTCCAAGGGTCTGACCTCTGCCAGGACGGCGTTGGTACGGTAGAGATCAATGAGCAGTAAGGCCGCGGGCTGGTTGACACGACACGGACTGCAAACACACTAGTGGGACGAGAGCATTGACAGATATACATCGTACAACACAGTACACGTACAAGTCAGACAAATGTATGGGAACAATTTGAAAGAATTACTCACTCAGTGTGAGTAAAAAGTCTACATAAAAGTGAACCACAAAACACCTAAAATCAATCACAAATGACGCCATTTTGTTATCTGAAACCAATGGTTTGTTTAAATGGTTTGAAATTAGCTTGAGAACTGGTTACCTTGGAAACAAGCCGGTTGTGTACAAGTTGCTAATCGGACTGTAAAACAGCGAGCGCACCCAAAAGAAAGACCTGGACTGGAAATCTGCTGGCAATCTGCTGGCTCAACAATAAACCCAGAAATGCATCCCTCTTATCCATCTACAAACCAGCGGCTGATTGGTTCTGGGGTTGTACACCGGTAAAAGCAAAAGCAGCTAGTAAGGAGGCAGTATGGCACATGCTGACGAAAGCAGGAAATCTTCCCACTGGACTGCAAAGCAACTCTGACAATCCGGCGGCCGTTTCCAACTTATATTGTCATATTTATGCAAAGAAATTTCCCGTAGACTAAAATGACAGCCTTGACAAAAAGCATAGCTCAGCTGTCAAATATGACCTGATCTGCAAAGCAAAAGGGTGGTTTACAAACATGATGGACCAGACCCTGACAAAACCTTGCAGCATAATTTCTCTTGGCGTGATGGGATTTGCCACCCTTAACTCATTGGCTCCCAACCACTTTTTCACTTTAACAACACTCAGCAGGCATCCGTCACATCGGTGTAATAGAAAATATCCCACAGCGAGAGCCGGGGCCGAGGTGAGAAAACAAAGCCAAACCTTTAAGTCTGGTGTCATGTCATTTTGACCTTATGACCTTCACCCAGCATGGCCCTAGCGTGAAACAGAACAAACCACTGCAAACAGCCAGCTGGTAACAGCGCCACTGACCCGAGCTGAATGAGACCCAGCTGGAGGGAACCAGAGCAAATGAGGAAAAAGCCGGATTCTTCCACAGTGTGATGGGATCGCGCGCGATCCCGCTGAGTGGTTCTTTTCTTCCCATGTGGGATGTCGAGGATGGAACCAAAACGACATGCTCTCATGAAGTCAATTGTTGCAATCATTGGAACTAGTTGTGCTCTAGGATTGTGCGCTGTGGATTATGTGTCCCGGATTATGCGCGCAGAGTTGTTGTTCTTGAAAGAAAATATCTTTCCAGCCTGTATCTATTTGCGGGACGGAGAGTGTAAAGACACTGCGAAACCTGGGAGTCGGCGCCCCGCCTGGGAGTTTATTGCAGGGCCCACAGATTAGATCTCCTTCCTCTGTGAACCAACACCGGGGCGGCAAATGCCCGAGCGGTGAGATTCACAATGACTGAGGGCACTAACGCACCCGGAGGAAAAACAATCCTGGCCTGAGGCCTCTAACAGCAACATACGAACCGAGCCGTACACACCCTCAAGGTAGAAAAACAACAAAGAGAGAAGTTGCCATTTGTAGGGCTTCAGCCTTGCACCGAAAACCAAAGAGAAATGAAGAAATGAAGAACATCACAGGGATTAATTAAGTGTCATGGGGATACACATGCCTAAAAGGGCCAGTACTTTAAAAAAGGTTTTTCAATGCTAAAATGTAAACAACAAATCAATCCGAAATATAGCAAAAGTCTAGTGATTTGTTTTTGATCCATGCCTACAGAAATGGAATAACTAAATGGAGAACACGCATAGCTGTGGTCGCCGTCATTTCCCCTCACTCACTGGTTTTATTGTAAAGCGGATTTTCCCAATGCCAGCAGCAAGTCTTCACTGCGCAGAGAAAGAGTGTGCAAGACCACGGCACAGCAACGGCAGGCTGAGATTAAATCCTCTCATGAGTGTTTCACGGACACTTTGGGAAACAATTCCATGTGTTTTGCTTCCAAAGCATTTCTTGCACCAGAGCTCGATCCTCTATGTCGACATCAGACTTGACCTTCGACCCTACGGCTACAACCTTATGATTATTTGTTTTTTAAAATCGGATTTACAAAACATTCAAACAATTTCATAATCAAACAACGTTTTCAGAATCCTATTAACTCCTATAATCCTATAAACTTTGGTCAGCTTCCTGTTTGGATCCAAACAAAGCTAGTTTTTTTATTTCAAAAATCAACGTATTGTCCAAAAATGTAATGAGGCCATTTTCAGTAACAAAGGTGACAACACGTATGAGGAAAGTGGCAGTGTGAGCTCAGATCTCCTAGGGCGCTCAGGCTGATGTACCAAATGCCTCATGGGAGATCAATTTCCACTTGGCTGGCTGCCGATCCAATCAGCGGCAGAGAACTTGCTCAACCGAAATGTCAGCGAGGACGCAACCGAGTCACCGCCTGCGTGCATCACCCCGGCGCGCTCATCGGAAATCCTCTCGCTCATCGGAAATGCTAAATGAATGTAATGTGTACCTGGATGAACGAGTCGCGTGTCCCTGATCTTCACGGCCTCATCGAAATGTCAAAACTGAGCAATAACGCCGTGACGCTAATCCCCATGTTTGGGTGCATTGACAGCCCAATAGCGGGCTACTGAACACAGCGGTGGATCTGCACGGTCGTGTGGGTGCGGCGCAGTTGCAGTGTTTTGGAGTTTTGATGATCACCCACGTGTTTGTTTACAAGCACCAGCTGTACCATAAACTACAGGCAAAGCCACAGCGATGCAAGTCGGCCATATTTACACCCCTGAAAAAGCAATCGGAGGTTAACAATGAGGCCCGGGTGCTGCGGTTTATGGGCTGGTGTAAAAATTGCAATTGTATGATTAAAAATCCCTGTCAGGTGAAAGACAAGCGTCTTTCTCTCAGGCCTTCTAAGACATAACTCCACGCGCTTCTCCTCGACGCGACCTTGAAAGCTTCTTGGCCCATTACAGCACACGGTCTTGTGTCTGGAGAAAGTGCATCGAGAGTTGTTGGTCTGCCGTGTGTGTGTGTGAGTGAGAGTGAGAGTAAACGGTCCATCATTTCCAATGTATGATTATTTATTGTGTAATATTAATATAAAAGTTAAATATATTTTTCCCTAGAAGGTATATTGTATGATATGTGAACATATAGAATATCATTAAAAATAGAAATATACTGCAAGACCGTGAAACTATTTGAAGGAAAAGTGGAAAAACGATGCGTGGAATGAATCTCGGATTTGTCAATTTTTTTTATCCGGCTTTCGAGACTAGTGCTTTTATTTATATTTAAAAAACTATTGAGGATTTCAAGCTTCATTAAATCACACACACACAAATAATAACAATAATAACGAATATAAAGTAACAAAAAACAAGGAACAACCTGGCTTCATATAACCTCAGTCAAAGTGGTGACCACCTGGAGGTGCCACGCACGCACACGCACGCACACGCGCGCACACACACACACACACACACACACACAGACTTAGTGACAGTGTAAATCTATTGCAGGTTTCATCTTAAAAAGCAAGCAGCCAGAAATATATTCCTGTAATTTACAACCTCAACACACAGTCAAGGAAGGAAGGAAGGAAGGAAGGAAGGAAGGAAGGAAGGAAGGAAGGGGTGCAGAGGCAAACATTTGCTGTTTGTTCACAGCTTTTCACAGAGGCAATTTCATTCCTCTACACACAATGTGCTCATCTTCTCACCTCTCTTTGCTTGTGATTCTGTCCCATTTCCTTCCGTCCCCTCACGTCCGCCCTTCAGTCTGTCCACTTAACCCTCTGCGTCCCCACAGGGCCTTTCCCTACTTCCCTCTAATGTGCTCAGACTAACATTCCCTCTTGCGCCAACGCTTTCCATCTGAAAACAAACCCGAGGAGGCACGGGAAATGTTAACAAGGCTTTTAGCAGACTCCAGCAGTCAACTCCTTACCTTTCCTACCGCCGAGGATGCAACTCGGCCGAGAGAAGTTTACAAGAGGAAGCAGCAGTCGCAAAGTGCAGAAAACAAAGATGACAAGTGAGAGTGAGAGTGCAATTTAAGGACTTAAAGGCTTCCCTGGGTGTTTTTACCCGGAATTCCAGACAAATGGCGGCTATAGTAAGCCATTAGTGCAACACAAAAACATTAAAAGGAGCTTAACAAAGAAAGCCTTATGTACCCCCCCCCTCACAGGAAACACAGACCAAGTTGGCCTTTGGCTCGGACATTTATTATTATTATTAAGTGAAGGGGCGCTCTCACTCATCTTCATATCGACTGCAGGTGTCGATTACGTCGCATGGCTTTTTTCCCCCCCAGATGTTGGTGCTGGAGAGTAATGGGACTCCGAAGTCCAGGATGGTTGGAACAAAGAGCTGGAAAATGGGCGGCTAAATTATAGATGAAGAGAGATGCGGTTGTAGAGCTTAACAGAAGAGTCTTAAGGGTGAGCTGTGTTGATGCGCAAACACACACACCTCTCAGGAGGGATAGAACCAAGCGTTTAATGCTGTTAAGCCATGTTACAGATCGCCATGTTAAAGATCCCACTAAGCGCCTCCTGCTGAAGGCCAATTTTATCTCCTATATTCTAATAGTGATGATTTAGAACATGTTTACTGTCCAAATATGAACAAAGCTCAAAGGATCGTTATTTGAAGCAAAACAATTCCACCTTCCGTTCTTCAGAGAAACAAACGGCAAAGTGATGCTAGTAAAATTCCTAAAGGGCATGCCATAAACTATCAGGCACATTTTAGAGCCTTCAGCAGAACGCTTACAGCGCAGCCAAATATTTGAGCTTCAGCGCACGAGGCCGACTCATCCGGAGAGCCGCTTTCCGCTTGACGGTTACAGAAGAGGAGCCCTAATGCCATCAGGCAGGTTTGGGGGTTTAGTGGAGGTCCGTTAAAAAAGAAACCCTGGCGGCTCCCCCTTCATGACGCTTATCTCTTCAAGCACATTTGCTTAAGCTTTCGCTTAAAAAAAAAAAAAAAAAAAAAAAAAAAAAAAAATCGATTTTTGAAGACGACTGCATTTTTACGGAATACGACGCGTCGTCTTCTCTCCCGCGGTCCCCTCGGTTTGTCAACAGAAATACAGCGTTAGCAACGATTTGGGTTTGAAACTCCGTTGTGTGCGTGTGTGGCCGAGTACAAATTGTGCGTTTGGTCTGATGCATTGAGAATGACGTTTCGCCACACATGCAGGACAGAAATCCATGTGACCGCTTTGATGTGACACAGTGCCGCAGGTCTGACAGAGAGAGACACACAGTATGGACCAGAAATCCACTTCAAAACCAGTTATTCAATATTTTATAGAATAGAATGTAATGATACTGGTTATTATAGTAATTCAATCCACAAAGAGCACCTTCGAGCCCAGTTTAATTATCCTCTCCAGGGAGCACAGAGACTTATTATTTAAATAATATGTACCAAGCAACCACTAAATGCGAAACATCTCCTTAATCTGTAGCATTCATTGCTCTACAATACTGTATTTCTGGCCTCTTTTACATCAAATATTCAACACAGCGACACTGGACATTTTAATACTTAAATACTTTTCTTCGCGACCTGATTCTTTTGCCCCCTCTGGGAGCTCGAGAGATGCCGGAGTCTCGGGCAAGTAGACAGACCGGCAACATGAGCGGCAGGTTCTGACCCGGAAAGCTGGTGTTTTTAATAAAACACAGGGGTACAGTACGGTTTCGTATTGTTCCGGAGAG
Source organism: Apeltes quadracus (assembly GCA_021346845.1). Taxonomy (NCBI): domain Eukaryota; kingdom Metazoa; phylum Chordata; class Actinopteri; order Perciformes; family Gasterosteidae; genus Apeltes; species Apeltes quadracus. The sequence continues at coordinate 7,912,656 of CM037935.1, read as the reverse complement.
GCTTTGCTAATTTGGATCTTGTACAGACAACTGTAGGGAAGATCAAATACGAAGTGATTTTAACTGAAAAACCATCATATTCCAAAAGAAATGCCGCCTGCTGAGCATTCAGAGAGGTTTGCGGGGGAGCGGCGTGTCTGCCTGCGGAGACCCGCTAATCCGCACCAGTGACTTCCAGGTCCTTAATTACGAACCAGTTGGGCATGTCTTTTTCCATTTATACACCAACACCAAATCTCCGCGGTACATAACAGTAGGTAACATTACAGATATTGATAAGATGATAATCATTTTAAACAGAACATGATGATGTAAAATTGTCCTGAAGGACTGAGAACCCTACACCAATTAAAAGGGAAGCTACTGTTTTAATAGAGACATACCTATTAAATATATTTGTTACACTATAAATATGTTAAATAAAAGGTTTACGCTTTTAAAAATGTTTATTCATTAACTGAATTGCTTGCAGAAAGATTAAGTGGTTTAAATTTAAACTTTCATCCGACTGAGTGCTTTAATGAAACTCTCCACGAGCCTTCTTCCCCAAGTCGCCCCGCTGGCGATCGAATCGTCCATCAGCGATCTGTAATAACCAGGGATGAACAACGTGAAAATAACAATGATCGCACGCCCCTTTCTGGGCGAAATTAAGAGTTCAAGTGTCAGCTCTTTGCCGTGATTTATGGCCGCATGTAGAAAGTGCTGATGATCTCTGCTGTTGGTCCAAACTCGGGCTCAAGTTCTGCTGTTGGATGTACAAACTGTACAATTTCACATCCCTCAGCACAAAAAGTATTAGAAAATAGGGATAAACTCTCGAGGAGAAGGCGAGATTGAATTATGTATTCACATTATATTTAGAACTGTGTGCTACCGTGGCTGGAAACAATATTCAAATTCAGTGCAGTGGGTTTGGGTCACCAGGGCGTTCTGTAGATGGATTTTAATGAGCAAAAAAACCTGATTACAGATATTTCCCCGCCAATGTCCTTTTGGAGAGAAGAGCCCGTCTCCGAGCACGAATCCGGAGGTGCTCAGAACAGAGCCCCGTGTTGTACATGCTAATTGAGATGCTGACGGGGACGGTTGGAGCTCCGATGAGGCCCCCCCCCCCCCCTCCCCAACTACCCCACCCCGACACACGATAGAAACAATCTCAAGGCTGCTTGGTCAGAAGCAAGTGGAGGTGCAGTGGGCGAGCGGTGAGACAGAAAAGCAGAAAGACATTGTGAAGGAAGACTCACTGCAGGCTCGTCCTCCCTGCTGTCGCTGGTGTCCTCGCTCTTGTGGTGACCAGCCGAGGAGCGGGTGTCCCTCTTGCGGCTGGCGTCCGTCCCCACCGTCTGTCTCTCTCCATCTGGACCGAGGTGAAAACATGGACATCGCTCAAACAGCCAGCAAGCACCATTATCATCATTGTCACCCTCATCGTCGGTTTAATCAGCTTTGTTAGCAGCACCATTGTCACCCTCATCATCTCTGCAACATCATTATAAGTATGAATATCTTCATTACCATCATCCTCGTGGTCAACATATAATTGCATGATAACACTTCATTTCCTTGCCACTGAGCCGCTCTAGTGTAATCAAGCCCAGATAAACGTTTCCAGAGAAAAAGGAGATTAAATGGGAAAGATGTAGTCTGCGTGTACACACATATGGTCCAAACTGCAATGCCTAACTGCTGCCAGCAAACACACGCGTGAACAAACGCACGTGCAATCGTGCGTCCTTTAACCGGAGAACAGTTTGATACGGAGCAGTGGCCGTATATTCGGCGCCTCATGAGAGGCGGGTTTTACAAAGTTCCAAGAAGCAAAGGGTTCCTCCTGAAGTTTCCCCACCGAGGACTCACTCCAATCCCTTTTTTATTTCTATTCCACAGCGTTCAATCGCACACGGCCCGACATGGCACCTGAACATTGCAGCGGCTCGGACGGGCTTCTGTAAAAAGGGTGGAGCGTGAGCCAATGACTCCACCGCAAAAATCAGAGGGGAGGGGGGGGATTTGTGGGGTCCCAAAAGCATTAGAGTGTAAGTGGTTCATTACGGTCTGCCGAGCGGGGGCGGCTGCAGTGTGTACGCACATGCATACTGCCACGCGCACAAAAGGGCCTGCACACACAAACACACACAGGGAGGGATTGTGATTAAAAGACAGAATGGGGAGAACGAGTGGCTATAAAGCATAATGAAGGCTAATGGTTTTCCAATATGTCCCCTTAACAATGAGCCTGAGTGGGCTGAATTAGATGGGGGTGTGAGGATTGAGGGGGGACGAGTGGAGCAGGGAGGGGGAGTGGGGGGGGGGGGGGAGGGAGGGCTGCCGGGAGATTGATGCGGTCAAGGATTGGAAATAGAAAGACCGATTAGCTGCATGCTCAAACATCGTTCACCGCAAAGCGATCACAGCTTCATGAAAAAACAAATCAAAGCCCCCCCAAAAAAAAATGAAAATGTGTCAACGTTTCAAGTTTTCCGTTGCTCATGACGTCGTCTCCGGCAAACATTATGATCGTCTTTCTCATTTGTTTGGATATCGCCTCTACCTATCGTGTCTCCCTTCATTCCCTTTGCAAAGTCACTGTTTCCAAAGCAGCTGTTTTGTTTGCAGCGGATTTGTTTTATGTAAGGGTATGTTGGCTTGTTTTCTGACTCTTGCCCACTCAGGAAAAACTGCACGGGAAATGTCATGCCAAATGTCAGCCCGGCACAAACATCGACCAAAACATAATAAAACTTCCTGATCAAATGAGGGAAACTTGAGCCACAGGAAGCTTTAGTCCAAAGTTCATCTCCACAGTCTGAGTGCGTCCTCCGGGGTCCTTCAAAGCTCCCCAGATCAAAAGAGCAAACACCAAAGAGCAGCCGCGCTCACCTTCGTCTCACTTCAAGCCCCACTTTCCTGCCATTGTTGAGCCAAAAATAGCAAGACACTTTAACTTTTAAGTTTCGATCCATGTAACAATAATGTATTTTGTGGATTTCAGTAGCTCGATGTAAAATAAATGCTCTCCTTTTTAAAGCCCATAGATAATGCATAGATGGACAAATACCGAAATGTCTTGTATACCGATAACAAAAAGCATAATGATCAGCATAATGCTGAGATTACCTAAAATCAACCAAATAGAGTGGTTGTGCATTACAATTCGCCGTGTTTGATTTTTCTATTTAACTCTATTCTTCCAAAGCGAAAACGTCAACCATTTGTATTATGAGCAGGCGATGCTCCAGGCAGCCAGGTGAGATTCCCCTTTCGCCTCATTTATGCGAGAGGTTGACCGAGGTGACGGAAATTGTTGAACCTAAAAAATGAGTCAACAATATGCATATAAATGCATTGCATTTTATTTTGATGAATGAGATCTATTCAAGCTGCGTGGATGTTTAAACTTCAAACTGTATTCATCATGCTCACGACGAGTAATGCAATGTCCCCCCGCTCACGGGATATTACAGTTTTGATGAAATCAGCCAGAAGAACCACGAGGCCTCCTGACTCACCAGCAAACAATGTAAAAAGGATCGAAAGAACCGGGTTCACTGCCGAAAAAACACGCGCGCACACACACAAGTGTGCAGGAGCCGAGGCGAGCTGGAGGGAGTCCGTCCCCGTGTCCTGGACGGGGGGGGGGGGCGGGGACCGACTCCACGCCGTCTCTAACGAAGTAACGAAAAGCCGACTGGCAGGTTAATGGAAGCCAATCAACTCGGAGCAGCGGCGAGCACAGGAGGCCGGGCGGCATGCTAATCGTTTGGGAGCCTCCGCGCTTACATTCTGCCTAATCTGTTCATGCCTCCACCCGACAAAAAGTAAAGCTCTATTTACCGAGAAGATAAGATGGAGGAGAGCAACTTCTACCACCTCCAGAGGACGCAGATAGAGAGGCGTCTTATCGAAGGCTGGTGCGTGCGCTGTAGATGGAGACATGGATTGGAAGGAACTTTTTCCAGCTTTCTCAACTATTGGGAAATGAGTAATAAGTTCACCTTGTCCGGCTGCCCTTTTAAAAACTAATGATATTCTAAACTCCATAGCTCTGGGCAGCCCCCCGCATGTGTTCATATGGGAGTTATGTGTGATGCATCCCTGCTTCTCGTTCTACCCTTGAACGAGGCGGACAAGCTGGGCTATAGGACGAGGCGAGGCTAGGGACAGAATGTGTGATGAGCATTCTGCTGTATCGCCGATCCAGAAGTGAGCACAGCAGGAGGGCGGTGAGACGAGACGAGAGGACTGAACATCACAAGGGAGAAAATAAAGCTGTGGTTCGATTGGAGAGTTTAGTTTGAACATTTGTGACATTGTCCCAGAGATTAGGCGATAATAATGATGATGTGTTTGGGAGCCCCGAGGATCTGTTGCATCTAATAGCCCTCTGTTAAACCGGAGAAGTAAAAGCACGAAGTCAAACATGGCAGATTGCAGTGGTTACACAACAACGCCAGCGGTCATCATCACAATTCATTTGCCAGTGTGATCTCAAGAGCGGCTGCAACGCGGTCCCTCTAGAGAAGCCGAGCAGTCGAGTTACAGCCTGCGTGGGGGGTTTGGACATTTCACGCCAAAATACATTTGGGTTAAATTGTCATAATTACGGATTTCAATAGTTGATTTTACAGAGGGGGGTCAGAGTAACCTTGACCTTTGACCACCACATTTCAGTTTCTCCAGAAGTTTAAGTGGACAGTTTGTGCAATATGACTAAAAGTGCTTGAGGTATTTAAGTTAACGGGACAGGAGTGGGGTCATCAAATTGCAAAAAACCCTAAACCTTTTGGAAATTGAATGATGAATTATAATTAATCGGTTATGATTATTGGTTATAATTATTGGTTAAAAATGATTGTTGATTATGTTTACTTTCAATTGAATAAATTAATACAAATTTTTAGAAGCGCAGAAATTTAGCTTTGATCCAATACCTTGAGTTTGCAGTACACTTTATCACGAATTTAACGGCTTGAGACCTACCTGGTCAATAAAGCTCATTCCACAATATTTAATCCCAGCATAGTGGGGAACGCGTAGGTCATTATGAGATTGTCCTGTCCTGGCCACACGTCAGTAGCAATGCCTTCTTGGACTGCGGCATTCAAATGAAGCTCAGTTTCTGGCATCATGGGGCCAAACTAAGGGATGAAATACTCCCCCACAACTCCACTCGCCCGCTTCCCTGACACCCGACGGTGCGGATGGAGATGTTTACCTCCGATTCTCACCCTGCTGCATGGACGTCCAATTGAGAATCTCGACTCGTTGCGCTGGGCCACAGCGTTATGATCGATGGTTACAGCGGCTGGTCACGTGACTCGGCACAGCGGCCTTCTCCGTTTTATTAGCTTTCTTAAGAGTGTGACCGGGCACGCTTCAAGGTTTGATGGCGTGAATGCAAAGCGCCGTTTTACTGAGCGGACAAATACTTTGCTGTGCATCCGCCGCTGACCTTCCTCGCTGCCGAGATGCTTCCGCCTGGCCGCGTGCAGCCCATCGCACTTTTTCCCCCCTCTTTCTACATCACACTTTCATCCCAGGAGACCAGCTGGGAGGCTGGAAAAAAAAAACCACCTCCGGCGCTGCAGCAATACTTCGAAGAAGAACAATCAAAGTTGCTTAGAAAATTAACCTCTTGACCTAGTCGGGAGTCGGGTGGGACGACGGGTGGACAAGGGTCTGCGAGAGAGGCAGAGAGGAGGGTGTGACCACGGGGTGGGGGCACGCGCGCCGCTTCCACTGTTCACGTTCACTCATTCAAGCACTCGTTACCAAGTCCGCCATTAAGTGATTGACGCACCCGCCTTTTGCCCCTCTACTACCCCCCCCCATCATCGCTCTGCTACACAATCTGAGCAGTGCCGAGTATATAAGGGCAACCCAAGGCTTGTGGCTTTCAGCTCGGGCGTCAGTCACGACATTATAAAGGCGTGTTAGGCACTGGGGACGATGGCGGCCGTCACACTGGCGGCCAGGTGGGCTTTCCTAATGGCACTTTTTTGTCTCAACAGTCCAGCATTTGCGCGCGGCGCGCCGCGGCAGGGGGTGCGGCGGGCTTCACTGTGGCTGCACTCGCCATATGGAGCTCTCTAATCATAGCAAATAGACTGCGCTGATCTGTGCCATTAGCCAGTCAGCAACGTGGCAGAGTGGAGGGCTGCTGTGAAACTGATTAATAGGCTCCGAGTACTGCACTCCGCCGGTCTTTAGTTCCCCTCAAACAATAAAAAAAATAAAAAAAGGAAAGCAACAGGGCATTTAAACAACAAAAGCATAACAAGGCCTTGCAGATAAGATAAATGGAGACAAAGGGGCTGTGACAGAGCGGGGCCAGGAAAGACAGGAGGGGAAGAGAGAAGAGAAGAGAGAGCGCAGCAGTGAGGGGGGGAGAGAGAGAGAGAGAGACTCGTGGGCCCTTGGGGTGTGCAGGGCAGAGGACGAGGGAATGCAGAGATGCTTAATGCGTTGTGATATGGGTCAGGGACAAAGAGGTCCAACTCTCCTCCTCTAAGCTCTGCAGCAGCCCACTAAAGCCGCCACTTAGAAGAATTCACGTAACAAAAAAAAATGCTTTGGATGGAGACTAACAGAAAAGCAAAAGCTCATCGGCCCGGTGCACTCACAGACTAAAAGACAGAAAATGGAATGACCTTAAAGCTGTTAGACTATACGAACCCTCAACCCACCCCCCCCCCCCACACACACACACACACACACACACACACACACACACACCCCAATAGCTTATTGTTTGGAACCAATTAGTTCGAATAGAGTCAGTTAAACATTGGCATTGCAGAGCAGATGAGTGTAGGAATGTCCATCACATAAGATCAGTCAAGTGTGGCGCTTTCAGAATGAAAAGGCGGTGTGCTCATGTTCAAGTACACCTTCAGTTGTATATGAACAAATATGAAATTAAAATCTCTGGCCTTTCCATTCATTAATATTCAGCTGAACTTGACATACTGTGGAGGTGTGGCGAGCAGGAAGTGCCTCCTGCGCATAGAGACACCATACGGGCTCCCATGAGGTTTGTAGCCTACTTGCGCTTTACTTGACACTCAACCACAATTCATCTGCTCTTGATGTTTTGTGCACTTCACTCGCCATTGGCAGATGAACAGGGCCTAAGGGGCGAACGCCTACACCGGTATTAGCCTAAAATATGGCCACCGATGTGCATCATGCAGTATTTCAAAAAAAAAAAAAAAAAAGGAAATCTGCATAAACAGTACCAGCAGGTTTCTTATTCACTGAAAAAGTGTGTCCAAACTTTTGACTATTTGTGCATGCATATGCATATTTGTGCATTGACCCACTATGTACTAATAGAGAAGTCAAACATGACTTCTCTGATAACACACGGTGGGTCAATCTTTTCATATTTCAATGAGCATGGGATTGATCATTTTAGGGGTCATGTTGGCAAAGAGTGAAAAACTAAACGCTGATATAGTTCTGTCAATCTCTTGCCTCGTTGGTATTTGGCCATAGGCTGTGGAACAAAGCGGTCTGATCCCTCTGCAACCTGCCAGTCCACTGGCCCTGCTCCTCTCTAAATGGCTGTCTGTCTTCCCCCATCTGCTGTTGCTCAGTGCCCGAGGCCTCTGCGAACTCCGCTGGCTGTTTGGACGCCTGTAAGGTATGCTTTAGCCAGACTCCGGGTTGCCAAGGAGACAACAATGGCCTATGGCAAAATACATCACAAAAACCGGCACAGAGTGAAGCTACAGAGCCAAGAGAGTGAGACGGACCAGAAGAAGAAAGAGACGCTCAAAAGTGACCACGGTTGATGATGCATGGAATGAGCGCGAGTGCATATTCATAAACGGCCACGCCGGTCCGTATTTCTCTGTCTCCGGGGTGTCAATTACGGCCCTGTGAGAAAGCGTAGAGAGGGATGCACACAAACGCACCGCTGAGCAACCCCCACAGCGGCCCAGTGACACCCAGAGGCGGCTCCTCCAATCACAGCGGAGGAGATAAGGAGGCTACTCTGAGCCGCTGCACAGCCACGACTGTCACGGCTGATGTGTCACCGGGGATGGAATTAGAGGGAGCACGCATCGGTTGCATTCTTCCCGATCTCCCTCGCTTGTTAGCATACATTTGTAAAAGCAAAGAGAGGAAAAAGGGCCTCGGTGCGGGGCTAACGCGCTGCTGCAATGTTTGCACGCGTCAGAGCCAAGCGGAGCATCTAAATGAGGCGAGAGCACCCAAGTTTTACAGTAATTCATCCACTCTGCCACCCTGACAGCTGAGGCACCGCGTTCGGAGAGGGGCGCCTGAACCGAGCCGGCATCCGAACTCGGGGGGGGGGGGGGCGAGGCCCAGTCTTCCAATCTCGTGGAAGCAAGCTCTGTGAGTCAGAAATTTAGCAAAGGAACCTTGTCTCGCGGGGGCAACAAGAGCAGGAGGATGCAGAGATGCAAAGAATAACAAAAAAGACGGACGGCAGGAGGGTAATGGAGAGTTCAGCTACACCTTGGTAGGAGACAAATTTGTATTTTAGAAAGCACAAAACACCAGAGACGACACTGACCCCAGAACAACCTGACTCTGTTTACCAGCGCCTCCGTTTCCCTTTCTCCTCTCACCATCTCCGTCCCGCCTGCTCTTCCTACACACCTTTAATCTTTTTCTTCCCTTTCTCCCTCTACGTCCCACATCACTCTCTGACGCCGGCCGACGCGGCGGCAGCGATTAATGCGTGAATGTTTGCTTCCGTGTACAACCGCAGCGTGCTCATTATCCTCTGCAGAGTATCCGATTGCCCCGAGGAGTCACCGCTTCCCAGATAACATCGCCCGCGTGCGGGAGACAAAGAGAGATGGAGAAGGATGTGTATGGGGGGAGGGTGGGGAGGAGGCGGGGGGCGGGGGGGCAGTGGCGTGAGAATACAAGGTAAAAGGAGACAGGAGGCGGGAAAGGAGGGCAGAGGAAGGGGGAACAAAAGGCGCAAGGGGGGGGGGGGCATTTTTTTTCCAGAAAGAAAAAGAAGAGGTTCCATGTTTTTCCACACAAGCGGGGGGTGGGGGGGAGGTGGGGGGAGGAGAGGAAAGCGGAGGTGGGTGAGGAGAAGGGAGGAGGACAGAAACAATAATAGCCTTGTCTTATCACTGCACTGGTGATAAATCCCCTTCTCGTCGGGGAACCTGATGACAAACCACCTCCACCCTGCACTGGGGCGCCGGCTATTTATGACGAGGCGACGTGTACGAGCCGGCCGGGGAAACAGCCGGGCCTCCATCCGTCTCGGGTCCGTGTCGCCGCTCCCGCACCCGCTGACAACCTCAAATGGAGCCACTCGGTCAACTCTGCCATCTCCCCCTCCTCTGCCCTCAGCACATCATCTGCGGGTTGCTGGTGATGAGGAGGATTTTTTTTTTTTTTTCCCCTCTCTACGCCGTCAACGTGCCACATGGATTAGTTCACTTGTAGGAAATCACACGATGTTTCAAAGTGCTTTAGTTGAATAATAACGCACAAGGACCTCATTACACAAGAATGTATTTTTCTTGGAACCGAAGAGGGAAGCCGCCTCATCTCAGCGTCTCTCTAATGAACATTCCAATTACAGCAATACTTTTGAGGCCGTTTCAAAGTTGCTGCTGCGGTGGAGAGTGCAAGACAAAACATCAGTGTGTCTGTGTGTGTGTGTGTGTGTGTGTGGGCTACCATTTAGCTCAGCAAACAAAATTACATAACAGTCAAACAAAAGGAATACATGAAATTGTAATACAATTTGGCTCCCACGGCAGCCGACCCGCCATCGGTTCACTCGCTTATCCAGCTAGAAAAATAAATCCCCGCGACCTGCCGGCCCTGAATCAGTCACAGAGAAGAACAGCAGAGTGAGAGGAGGACACATGATTCCATCCAGCAAGAAATGCATGCAAGCTGCCGCAATTGTTGCCATTCTGTTTCTTGTGTCTGTTTACACGTTTACATATTCCTGCTGCTTGCTGTAAATTATTCATGGTTGTTCCTTTTGGTATCCTCTAGTGGCGGCGACGGCTGGTCACGCCGCGAATATGAGGGCCAACGATAGAAGCCTTTGATCGACATCCGCGACAATGGCTTGGAATTGAAAAAAAGGAAGGAAAGAGAAGGTTCAGGGGTGGGACACATCAACCCGCTCAATTGTGTTGATTTATTACACAAGTTTAGCAGACATTGTCGCTGGATTTCTTACTCCTCAGGCTTGTAATCTCAGTGGTCCATCTTGAAGGACATTCCAGTTCCTAAAATGTAGCTTCTAAGAGCGAGGATCAAGGACGCTATACTTTGCACAAGTCTTATTGACAGACAGTATTGTGTTGGTGTGTATCAGGGATGGAAATTAAAAATGTTGGCCACTGTGGCTGGTGGATTTAAAAATCTACCAGTCACTCAATGTTTTTACCAGCCACGTTCTTGTTTTTAACCGACAATGTGTAACTCCATGTGAAAATACTATAAGTTCTACAATACTTAAGCAGTTTATTTAATCTCAAGTCTCAATGGAACACTGACACTTTCTCTTTCTCTCTTATACATACACAAACCACAAACTGATATACATTTCATTAAATGAGTAGGGCAAAAATAACATTCCTCCACCCATCCTCCCCTCTCCCAGTACAATTTACTCATCTGCTCATCAGAAACAGATTCTGAAGTTTCAGATTTGTAGTCTTTTATGGATTCCAGTTTTAGGTTTATAGTCCCAACAATGAAACTATTAGTTTTGGCATCTTCTGAAGCGTGTTGACGACATACAGAGCAGTACATTATCAGATTTGTCTCCTCGTAAACTAACCAATCGCGGGACTCCCCATTGTCTGCTTTTCGCCATCGTTCTTTCAAAAAAATGTTTTTTTGACTTTCGCGTCTTTGTCCACTGGCTCCTCCTGAGATGTTTTCTCAGTGGACCTCTTAGGCTGTGATTGGTTTGCTAACTACATCATTGCCGGAGTCTCACATTTCACATTTCACGTTTCATAGCATAATTCCGCCATTATTAAAACTAAGATATTTTACGAGAGAATGAATCAGATTGAAGAGCAAAGACGGCCCTCTCCAGGTCGTCTTCGACAATAAACGTTACTCCGCCTGGTGTTCTGGCGGTGAATTGCTTTGCAACACGCGCAAAGCCTTTTTGAACCATGAATTGAAACGAGTCCGTCGACGCAAAACATATACTAACTAACATATACTGTAATTATAATATATAACTATTTATTTGAGTACTTGTATTTTAATAAACATCAATGAAATCAAACATGATGCGTCCGTTGAATTAAAAAAGCCAAAAGGAAATGAATACGCTGCAAGAGTGTTTGGGAAGCTACACAGCCCGACAGTTCCACGGCCATCACGAAGGGATTGTCAAGGGAGATGGTGCTACAAGGGTGATTGGTGGGTGAAAAAGAAAATTCATCTTAATGTGCTTAATTAAACAGAGGTCCAGCTGGCTCGGTGTTGGAGGCACAGACCGGGCGTCAATCCATTTTCGGGATTTGGAGCGCAAGGTCCCACAATGAGAAAGAGTGATGTCGGAATAGCTGAGGCTCTTTGGTCTTGCTGCCCGGCAACACCCCTAACGAGAGGAAACCCGACCCTCCAAAGAATAATAATTGGCCGGATACCAACTCACACAAAGGCAGTAATGTGAAATACTCAAACAGAATGAAATAAAATGGTGAAAATTTCTTTGATTTGGATTATTTTTCAATTTTCCACTTTATATTATTGTTAACACTTTATATCTATTAAGACATCAAGAGAGTCAAGCATTTGTGCTCAATGTGTTAATGAAAATGACGCTCCACTACAACACTAGTGGTTACACTGCTGACTGTGACGGACACGCAGTGTGTCACAGTACAACCCGTATCTGATCTCTGGTCATCCTGCAAGCGGTAGTTTTATCATTCCGATTAACTTAAAGGTGTACTATGCAACCGGGGTTGATTTTCCAGCGAGGCTCCCCCCAGAGGCCGAAAATAAAAGTGCACTGTCGTAAAGACGCTCAGCTGTTCTCCGTCAAGCAGAAGTGAAAGTAAGCCAGTACTGTCCGGTATGGTGTACCGGTAAGATATTCGGACCCGATTTGCCGTACCGGAAAGAAAACTATACGGTCTCTGAAAAAGATTGCACTTTCAGCATGACAACACAACTGCTAACGTTGCGAGAGTGAACGCAGAGAGGAGGTTCGGCGCGGGTGAATGCAGAGTGTACGGACCGCTACCAACCATTCCAATATTACTTACAATCGCATCAGCAGAAATGCGAGGTCCGCTCACGCTTCTTTCTCTTTTACCTCTCGCCATTCGGAAAAGGCTTATTGCCCGATGTTCACCCATGTACGAGTCCTCTCTCTGTCCAGAGCCCTTTTCCTCTTTCTTGCCTGCTCCGACGTAGCCTTTTGCTGTTTCGTCGCTGGTTCTGCCATGATAACTGCACAAATATCGCCACTGCACTACGAGCCCAAGAGTGTATGGCTGAAGCCCGCAGCCTCCCGTCTCATGCCGTAAAGCAAGACTCTGTGGGGGCGACCGACACTCCTGCAATTGCATGTGCGGTATTTCCCCTACAGACCCCCTGGGCGGCCGAGAAAACCTTTGTTCGACCTGAAATGACTCATTTAATCATCCAAAAAACGGTATGGAACATATTCATTAACTGAAAAATGTTGCATAGTGTGCCTTTAAGGCCACATAAGTGGGCGGGCAGCTAACAGCTGGCGTCCAGCAGGGCTGTGAAGGACCAAACCACTGTCCTCATGGTGGACCAGCCTCTGAGAACTCCTGCAGGCATCTCCCTAGGCAACCAGTGATTCACCTTAAAAAGGAGAATTTAATGTTCAAAAACCACCACCTTGGGCATCCACTTTGCCCCCAAGCATGAGCCAGAGGCGGCAAAGCATATTTCAACCCGTCACGCTCAGCAACCCTCTCCATGCTACCCGGCTGTCGGTGTACGCATAGACTGTGAAGCCAAAACAACAATGTCCCCTGAGTTGTGAGCTTGTATTGACCTTACGGAAGCTCTCCATCCGCTTTCCTTCGATCGCTGGTTTTGACTGCCCTAGTTTTTGCAAGCCCTACTTCCACTGAGCGAGTCAATGTACTGTATTGACCATCAATCCATCATATTAAGTTGTGAGGCTAACTATTGCCCTGGAATTGTGTTTATGCTGCGGTCCTGATAACTGATGTTGACCAAACATATTATGGACACGATGGCCTCTAATATCAGAGTATGAATATTAGCAATAATTTATTTTTCTTCAGAAGAATGTTATTTTACATCTAATAGTTTCTTGGGGGGAAAAATGAGTTGAAGGTGAAATAGAACTAGAAAAGGCCACATTTCTAATTGCAGTTTCTATGAATAAGTGGCATTAAGTCCTTGGGTATCATTGTCTTGCAAGTAAGACTACTCATCATTCACTCTAATCATCATTAGAGCTCAACGCCATCCACTTAAGCTATCTTCCTATTAAAAGCCCCCTCATGGAGGGTGATCAGCGCGTGCAAAAAGGAACATGAAAGAAGGCTGTTCAGTTGCGAGAGTGCTGTAGAAAGATAAAAAGGGACAACGACAGGGAGCCATTCTGCTTAGTGTCGGCTCGGAGGGAAAGTGCGCTCCCTGAAACGAGTTCTGCAAAGACATGAACACATCCGATTGTCATGCCAACACCTCAACCCAGGCACAATGCATGAGAACCAGGGGAGCAAATAGTCTCCTGTGTGGGTGGAGAAGAATGCTGGGGACAGAAAGACATGCATAGGATCCACTTTCCACTCTGCAAGCACACAGGACACGTCTTCATCCCAAATAATATGTGCACAATTGAAATTGATCAACATACACGGAAGAGAAAAAGGAACTGCAAGACATATTTGAGGCAGTAACACTGAGAAAGACGGACGACCCCGAGAGACGGGCACAGAGGGTGGGAGGCGTGAAGAGAGATTAAAGGTAACGGACAGGAGAAGTGGGAAGAGGCGAGACGAGACAAGAGAAGCGAGGACAGTGGCGAGAGCAACGAGATGAGAAAGAGGGCAACCTTAATCAGCCACTCGCCAGAACGTATGCGCACACACATTCTCACACACACACACACACACACACACACACAAACACAATCCACAAAAAACACCTACCAGCTTGGCGGCGCGGCATTTGCACAGCACTGCTCTCCGTTTCATTACAGGCCCATTTCCCCCACCTAATACCCGTACCGGAGCCGGTGATAAGGAATGTACACACTCGCCGCTGTACACAACATCTCATTCGAGCAGAGGAAATTGGAAAGAATAGGAGAAAGGATGAGAGCAGGGAGAGGTGAGAAGGACAGCCGAGGAGGGAGGAAAAGGACTGGATGGAGGAGAGAAGGAGAGTAGGTTTGGCCGAGCAAAGATAAGCCCGGTCCTACGCGCAAAAGGCAAAAGGCAGGGGTTTGATATTTGGGGACGAGAGGAGGGATGAAAAGAGGAAGGAAGAGCAAGTGGTAGAAAGAAAAAAAAAAAAAAAGGAGGGACAGAGATAATTTTCCTTTACTTCGTTTTGATATTTCCTAACCGCAGGACTTTTTATGCAAATTTGAGATTTGATAGTTTAGGCAATCACAAAGGGGTAAGAGAGAGGGACGTGGGACGCAGAAGAGATGCAACACCGAGAGCGGAAAAACTACTTATGGCTGAGCGGAGGGGTCAAAGGAAACAAAAACAAGCAGCGATGACTCATACGGATCGTCAAGAATGCACATGATGCTCACTGCTCAGGACAACAAGCCAGTAGCGCTCACACTTCTGCATGTTTTCTGGGTCACGAGGCAACATCGGAGAGGGTGAGGGGTGAATATTACACACATGACCGGGGGGGCTGTGTCAGGGGACATGAGTAACACCAAAAGCCTGCTAGCAGCAGAGCAAAGTCTGTACGATATCACAGATGGGGGGGAGAGAAGGGGTGAAATCGGACTCACTGCGGCATCTCAAGCCATAAGGAAGTCGAGACAGTTTGTAATCATCCGTGCAAATGGGGGCAAACAACATGAGGAGGACGGCGACCACGCTTGGCGTACGCCGCACGGTCCTTCGCTCCGGGCACACAAAGACGCATCGATGATACCTTAGGAACGAGCAAAACAAGCACGAGAGACAAAAAGGTTTGCTAAATATCCCCAGGCAGACTTCTTTGTGCAGCTCCGGACCCAAGAGCAAATGTAAATGACTTACGTCGTTTAGTTACCGATACGTTTCTTTTCTACAAAACAAACTCATCCAACAATCTCCGTCTTTTGGCGGCCTCCGCCCATCTGTTCCCCCCGCCGTGTGGAGCATCCATCACGGGGTCCAAGGGCGGGGCGATACTGTCAGAGGCTCACTGCTCTGGATGAATGGAGCACCTACTCTGCACCCCTGAGCATGCCAGCGCTTGACACCATAAAGCAGGTCAACTTGTCATAAGATGGAGAGCTCTGCTGATCACACAGGAGACGTGCGAACAAAGTGACCCCCCGCCCCCCCCCCACACACACACACACACACACACGCGCGCGCACACCACCTGCGCATTGATATAGAGATGATTAGGGTGCATGGGTAATGCTTGAAAATAAAGACGTTTAGGAGAAAAGCGACTGAGCCTCTGGTGAAACTCCCACCTCACCACATTTCCCTCGCCGTACCAACGACAGCGAGGTGGGCGGGCGGGGGGAGGGGGTAATATCTTATTGAAATGCCCTTTGAGAATCAGGGAGAGGAGATGCCCCATTATCTGAGAGTGCTCCACGCCATGATTACTGGCTGAGGCGGCCAATTACATTGAAGCGATGATTGCCGAGATCCGTTGATTCCCTCCAGTTTCACAGCGCGCTGAAAAAAGACAAACAACTGGCCGGAGAGGGGGGGGGGGGTGAATCCAAGATCAAATCAGATACATTTCGAAAACCAGCAGCTTTGCTGGTCTTTTGAGCAACTCCATACGAGGACCACAGGGAGACCAGCTCAGCTCACTGTTTACGTTGCATTTAGGCACAAATAGACATGGCAGCGTTTAGTCCTCGCACAGTCGGCAGACCTCAAAGTAATCACCGTGTGACTTATACCAGAGAGACAAGCGAGTACACACTCAAACACGGATTGATGCTTATTTTAAATGAGCATGTAGGACGTGGCTGGCTGGCAGCCAGACACTCTTGGGGGAACCGTGTTTGTGTTTGAACACAAGAGGGGGGCCTCGGAGGTCAGCTCTAATCCTGCTCCAACTCTCACGATGCCACTCAAACCTTTTGTTCCATCGTGAAAAGCGAGAGCAATCTCCATAAACCGACGTGGAAGTGCACAAGGGTCGGCGCCGGGTTTGTGTTCAAATACGAGCGCGCCAATGGTTTTGCAGAGTAATCGTCAAGTCTAATATTATCATCTTCATGGTTTCGGACACACAGCCATTGTAGAGTTAAAAGAAGATCTGCTGTTCGATTCAAAAGAAGCCATTCAGCTTAAAATGCATCTCAAATGATTTAGCTTTGTTAAGAAATTCTGACTAATGTAAATTGTCAGAAGAACACATTTCTTGTTACAGCTGTGGATTCACCAGGCAAAAGAAGGTTAAACGAACAAGAACGGCTCTATTGGACAGCAAAAGAATAGCAAACTATAAAAGCACTCCTCTGTCTACTGAGAGCTGCTGCGCCAGAAAACAATCTGAACACATTGTATTGCGGAGGCTCCTTCTAAAACCTAAACCAAGTTCATCCCAATAAGTTTGGACGTGGCCTCAGAGAGCTCGCTTAGTTGAAGGTGAATAAGATCAGGCCTCACAAAAATACGTTGCCTACGGGGAAGCCCTATATGTGATGAAGGATGACAGTGAAGAGAAAAAGAGGGACTAAAATCAAGCCCTCGAGTCCAGACTTGGACCCAGCACCTTGGTAATTGTATTATTGGTGTTTGTTGTGCCTGAGACCGTAGCCACCGGCCTGCAGCTCCAGCTTGGAGTCGGGGGCGTCTCTACATCCCACAGTACGTGCTGGACCACTGCTCTTTCGCTTTTCTCCAAGATTACAGACCCAGCCGCTGGGCCTGAGCCCCTCTCATTCTCTGCCTCTCTGCCATCCGGTGCCAGGGATAATTAGCTTGGCACCACCTGCTCACCTGCGGAAGGCGGACGCTTAATAATGGGGCAACGGTTTACTCCGATGTCACGGGATTCTGAGCAGCCCGGCGTAATTTTGAGCTAATTCACTTACAGGGTAAATGGTGGGAGGGGAGGGGTATTCAAGAAAAGGATATCTTGGATATCTAACTCTTAAAAAGATCACACGTTTCACTGCATGGGGCGAGCGCGTCCCTGATGGGCATGAGTTCATTAAACGCCTGGCTCCCATCTGAATTGCTGTTTGTGTGAGTCCAGAATCCGACTCCTTTACAATTTAATGCAATGAATGCATTAAAAGCTGGACATCTGTGTTTATAAATGTTATCTAATGAAGGAACGCTCTGTGCTTTGGCCATCACGGCCCTTTGTCCTTGCTGGATCGTTAACCTCCATCAGACTCCATATTAAACCTCAGCTGTCCAATTTATCACCACGGTCCCCCGCGGCATCCCAGTCAATGAGCCAGCGTGCTAAGAAACGCACGCGGTATCAGAAATATTGACTGGTGAGGTTTTTGCCTACAGTGCAGCATGGCTATAAAAGCTATAAAAAAAGATACACCCGTCAGAGAAGCAACTAACTCACGTCTCAGAAAAAATGGGACTCAGCGCAAGGCCAAGACTTTTCCCCAAATCTAAAAAACGTCCCGTCATTAACGAGAAAGAGAAGCACGGCGGACAAAGAAAGCGATGAGAGACAGTCGTTGTCTCTTCGCTCCGCCAGTGTTCCTCGGTTACGTCATCAGTCTCCTTCCTCTGTGCCACCCAATGTGAGGAGGGCGGGGTGACGAGAGGGGCAAACGCAGCGGGGAAATCAGAGCGCTCTCGCTTTGTGCGATTCAATATCACGCTTGTGTACCCGCGGGTGGATGCCAAAGCTTTGGAGTTCAGGAGAAAATTCTAGTGATCGTCAGGTTGACTTTTAAAAAGTAATGAAATGGCTGTAAATGGTTTGAACTGAACCTCCTGTAAATCAATCCGGCGGGTACAAAAATAATTTAGTGACCTGACGATGCCAACGATACAGGTTGAAACACCTTTGATGTCCAGAGGGTCCAAGATGGGAAAGAAGTGGAGATAGGACACCTGCGGTTCGAAAAAGGTCACAAAAAGATTCTAGTTTTTATACCTGCATTTTATTGGACATTCAGGCCGCCTGCTGCTCAAAGCCTCCAACCCTTCTGCTCAGACCCACTGACAGTCCACACACCACATCCCTCGGTGCTTCTGCTGCTCTCGGCTTGGCAAACACGTAGGGAGGGGGAATTGTGAATTATGAAATTGGATTACGAGGTTGGCAATTCACTGAGCCTCATATTGTCTGGCAGATGCTCCAGAGAATATTGGGAGGAGGAGAATATACGATTGTGTAAATGGCTAAAAAGCACCGCTAGTGAATTGACATGCTGGTAAAATAGAATAAGTGGGTGCTTTATTGAGCGGTAAAGAATGAAGGATTTTACACAAACAGAGGATGGGTCCTTGGCAACGGTTGCTCAGCAGAGCGCACGCAAGACCAATAAAAGAAACTGAAGGAAGAACAGGTATATTTATATTAACAAGATAGGATAAAGAAAGATCTCATGCTTGACATTTTTTGGTAATAAAAAGAGTCTTGTGTTCTCAAACGCATTGCACACTTTCAAAAGGGAACTTGCTTATGAACATTTGTCAAGAACACGAGTATGCCATGTCTGGGTGGGTAATGTTGTGTATGAGCAGCTTGCTGCACTGGTTGACTGGTAGTAAAAAGAACACCCCCCTCCCCTCCTCATCTCTGCCGCTCGCACGGTTGTCGTCACTGACGTTATTTGTGCCTTTGACGCGCATCTCGATAAAGAGAACGAGCACACAGACTTCTTCCTTGAGCCCCATAAATAGCAACATGCCGCGTGCACACGCAGCAACTAATTCCTTGATTTCTTTGAGTGGGCTACAAACACGCCCTGACGTCTTAACTCTCAGACGGCTGCAAGAGAAATGTTAATTGCTACATGATTGCATGGGAGCGAACAGAGAGCGTACTGCGTGTCCGTTTGGGAGAATGAGAGACATTAAGACATTTGAAGAGGAAATAAAATGAAGAGAAGACGGAGTTCAGAAGCCTTGCGGGTGGCACGTTCCTTTTGGGCTCTGCCAACTTTCCAATGTGTTCAACATTGTAGCCCCTTTTTTACTATCCTTCTCCAGTACAACAAATACAGAGGTTTGTAATTCCGAAATCTCTTCTTAAAAAGTGTCAAAATAATAGCTATTGAGGATCCGCTCCAATTTGTTGCTTGAATGGGTTTTTAACTTCCCCTCTCTCCAACAGATATCTGGTTAAACTCTCCAGCATCACAATAAAATCATACAGGGAAAAAAAAAATCAAAGAGGAGGAGACATCACTACCAACATGGCTCAGACAGTTGTCTTTGTGCTCCACAGTACAAAGTAACCAAGCTTTCTAATCTGCTGATCCCCCGTCTTTTCACTTTTATCCCCTGGAAAGCGAAAGCCTTTCCGTGGGAAAGGGTATATATATATATAAGTGAAACTTTAGCGCTGTCTAAAAACCGATTGTCAGATAACCAAACGTTCTCTGGGAGGTGAAACATTACCTCAAGGCTGAGTGCTCACCGTCAGTCCCGAGCCGGGGCAACCGTGTGGGAATGGATGAGTCCGTTCTGCCGTTCCAAAGCGGTTCAGCGTTGGATTCAGCGCGAACGGCGGGTTGAAAGACGCCAGCTCCGATCGCTAATCGGTCACAGCCGGGTCCCAGTGCAGGACTTAATTACCTATTAAACACTCTGAGTTGTGAGGAGTGTGCCGTCCCTGACGCCCACTCTACTCCCTCACTCTCGCCTTCCTGCGCCTGATGGCACGTTCCCGGTCATCAACTCCTTAATACGATGCTATGCACCAGAATTTGGGTTGTTCGATGGCAAACGCGGAAACTGACCAGTTTCATTTCAAGCGCAAAGTTCCAGAGTTTGGAAGGTGGACTAAGTGGGCGTTTCATCGTTTGGCCTTGTTCCTCCGGAAAGCGAGCAGCCTTCCTGCCTTCCTCTTCATTCCTCTCCACTAGTGGCCTCAAAAAAAGAACCAGATGAAGCTCTGCTGTATTTACAAAAGGATAAAACCAATAACGCCAGAAAGAAAAGCAACTTCTTGGATCAGAATTTATCCGCCTTGATATTCACTGTAATCGGTCGATGGTGGTGCCAGGCTGTGATTTACAGTGTTGAAAAAGATGTTTCAACATCTGAGAGTTTTGGTCACACAAATCTCGCAGCTGTGGGACATTTGCGTTCAGGTCCGACCCGGAGATGGGCCGCGGGCTCGTCCCAGCCATTAGGATGAGGTAGGATGCCACAGTAAAGCACAAACAACCACATCCAGTTGATGGGATGGCGAACAGGGAGGAGGGATGGCCATTTTTAGCCAAACTAATGTCCACTTCATTCATGTTCTCAAGGGGATGTGATTTGCTTGCAATTCTGTGTGCGTGTGTGTTTATGTGTGTGTCTGTATTTCCACTTGTAGCTGGGCGAGTCAATGTGCTGACGGGAGAATGTAGCGGTGGGAAGCAGGTATGGGCCTCACGTAGTTTCACTGTCCTAGATATAATGTTTGAGCACACAGCAACACCTTCACACACACACACACACACACACACACACACACATACACACACACACACACAAAATGGCTCACCACTTGGTTTAAGGAGGCCAGAAAATCTTTTTTTTTGTGTTCAGCAGGTTTCAGGTTTTCTGCACTGATGTTCGCACATTCCACCACCTGTGTGTAACAGTTCGATATAAGCAGTGACATAAAAAGCCCCTCTGTGGCAGCGAAACAATTGTGTTTCTTCCTGCAGGAAGTGGCTTTACAGGTCTTTTTTTATTTTATGTGCAGTCCACATTTAGCCCTTTTTTCTGTCTGATGATATTCATTTACCCCCATTTGTCTCCTCCGCAGCTCCTGCATCCATTTTCGTTGCAGCTGGAAAGTCGGCGGGGGGGGGGGGGGGTGGGGGCAAACATGAATGCTTCCAAAGTCAGCTTCCCCAACGCTTAAAATGGGAGGCAAGCGAATTCAGCCCACCGACATGTGTGGGTGTGTGCGCATTTATACATGCATGAACTCCACAGGTGTGACCTCCCACCGCACTGGAACGAATAGAACCCCAGCAGCGAAATAGGAATCCCACCTGGCATATGAATGAGCATGAATGAGTGCATGAACGAGGGGAACGGATGGAACCGAGGGCGCGCGTGTGTGTGTGTGTGTGTGTGTGTGTGTGTGTGTGTGTGTGTGTGTGTGTGTTGTGTGTTTTGGGTGACCCAGGGAGACAGAAGTCTGCAGCAGGACCCAGGTGCTACATTCTACGGACGCATCACACACAGGCATTACTCTCAAACAGCGATGATAGGTGGTGGTGCTGGCGATGGGGGAGGGTCGAGAGTGACGCGGAGACAGCTGGCCGTCTTGGCACACTGAATTGACGGACGGACACCCCCCCCCAGCAGAAAGGCCGTCGCACACTCCAACTACTAACAGCCACGTGGGAAACAGACTTTTGGGGGGGGAAGAGAAGCAGAGGCAGCGCCGTCAAATGACCTCATCTGGTGTATTGAAAAAAGGGATCTGTGTCTGTCGGTGTGTTCAACACAAGTTTGGACAACCGTTGATTCTATCTACTTCCCATTTGCTAGGAACCAAAGAATGAGAATTCTGAGCGCTAAAATGAATAAATGTAGTCTCCCGCTGGCCTTCACACATTTCACCTTTGCTGATGGAGGCTGGACACAAACGCGCTAAACTCTCCTTCACTTCTTTGTAGTCAACGCGCAATGAGCAATTCTAGAGAACGCTGAGAGCAGCACTTCCGAGGGGCCCAATAAATCGGCACCTCTGCAAAACGCTGTTCTTTTTTCCTTTTTTTCCCCCTGTGGTCATGAAAGAAAACATGGTCTTTGTTTTTAGCCGTGTCACAGTCGCGGGATCTCAGAATAATTTATGTAGGAGGATCGGTCACGACTGGACAGAAGTCAGCACGGCAGTTGTTAATGTTTGCATATGAAAGCACACATCGTAAAGCCCTTGTCACACATGGGCTCCTTTGTCATGCTTTTTGCCCTTTATGTCAACTCTTCAGTCGAAGAACAGTTCCTCGTGGGATACTCTTGATCAACAACAGATAGGTATTGCGTGCAGAGCGTTAAATTGACAGATTAAGCTACTGCGTAATTTAGCGTGGCATTAATCCTTTCATCAGGGTGAGATGACACAGGACGACGCTAAAAGGTGCGAAAACATTTTCTTGTCACGAAACATTCCGCTGAAGAAAGAAAGTGAATGGTTACCCATGATCCAATCTCCATTATCACCTTCCTAGCTACCTGCAATTTGAATCCAGCGTTAGTACAGAGCGGTGTGGTGGTAACAAATGAAAGAGGACCATCGTTCAGTTCTTTCTGCTCATTGCAATGAATCACGATGCATCCCTGTGCCTCGATCTACCATCACATAACACAAAATAACATTTTCTTCCCTTACAGAAGTACAGTAATAGTCGCACATTTCTGTAGAGGCCATCTGTGCAGTACGAGTGCATCAAAACAAGAGAAAAAAAAACAAAAAAACAAGACACTTGGTGCCATTGACAGACCATAATGTGCTATGCATTCAGGTGAACACAGCTTTGGTTAACGTTTTTATTTCAAGTACCATTGTCTAAGCCCACCTGAGTGGGGCCTTCACCTGCACACTGAACGAGCGACGCTTAATGTGATCTTTGGGATAAACAGAATCCACTTTAGCCCGTGACAACTGAACGTGTACCCGCACAACGCGGGGCTTCCCATCAAAGACTTTAGTGGATTGCACCAGCGAGCATAAGGGCACTCAAAGGAAAAACAAATGACTCCTCTATGCGTCCACAGCCGGTGTGTGTTCGTGCCATTGAGCACTTTGTCTTACAAATGGGGGGGGGGGGTGAAGGCAGATTAGGAATTGGCAATATAAATCAGCTTTTCTACAATCGTAAGCAAAAATGAGTGCCAGACGGGCGGAGCAACAAGGTGTACCGTCCTTTATCGCGACGCACCAACCTTGTTTGCAGGAGGGCTGAACCACACAATCGCTTTCTCCATCTCTCACTTTGGCTTTTAAATGTCTTAGTCGGAAATAAAAGTAACATTTTTCCACCTTCATTTGCCCTTAGGCAGGCAGACACACGGAGAAACTGAAAATCCGTTTTTAAAAAAGACAATTTTTCCAGCAGCCGTTGGTGACTTCTTAAGAGATGTTGACATTCTGAATGAACGCATTTGTAAAAGTTTGTCTGACAAAGAACATTAACTTGGCAAGCAGAATTAACAGTTGACATAATGGCTGATTAATTTAGCAACCAAAATGATAAAAATAAATAAAAAGAGTTACACAGGCACGCTTTGTCGTCTCAGCAATTGGGCTTGATTCCATCTAATTGAAAACAGCACAGAGGCTTTGAGATAGCAACAGTGAAGCTCCGTTATCGCAGACGGAGCTGCACAATTTAATTTCAAAACAACGTGACAGCTAATGAGGAACGCGGCGGTCCATATAAAGACGAGCACACAATTACACTAGGCAGGGTTTAAACGCAACTTCAGTCAAAATATGTAATATGTGCAGATCAGCCGACAGATGACGAGGCTACTAATGGATACGTTGGTTCTTCTCAACAAGGAAACCGGGCGTTTACATGGAGGACGGCCTCCTTGTGTACAGCACCCAACACTTTATCCATCTACTCCTTTTCCTGTTGCGTGTCAGCAGTAGTTCACTAAGCACTTGGGGGGGAGGGGAGGGTTGTGATGCAGTACTAATGTTTTGACGTAACTAAAAGTTATTTTCCCGGCGGCAGAGAAAACAAACCACGCTTTCACAACAGCAATCGTGTGCATTCAGACAGATTGTGTAGATTTGAGTGAGACGTTTTTGAGTGATACGCGGGTCAACTCAACCCCAGGGTGAGCAGCGTTCAGAGAAATTCATTAATACGTTACAGTCCACTTCTCCTTTCCGTGTCTTTTACTCTCACAAATACACACACACACACACACACACACACACACACACACACACACAGACACAGTTGTGCTGCTTGGATGCATAAAGCTGGAGGTCAGGACAACTTGCTGAGCTGCACGAAATCCCCCGAAACTAAATGTGACAAAGCCCATCTTGCTTTGAGATTAGGAGAGACCAAGGAAAACTCAGGCAGCCGACAGTGTGAGAACAAGCAAACGGAGACGCGTTACATCATCGCCGAGGCGCCTGACGACCCCAGTGATGTTTTTTTTGTTCAGACAATATTACTGTGATTTAAAGTACTATTTGATGAATACAGCACTTTATTTGATTATACCGATTTCCATTTTTGAAAAAAAAAAAAAAAAAAAGCACACACTGTTAATACATAAAGAATTTGGATGACTTTTGTACGTCAACGCTTGAAGAAAAAGCAGCCCGGGGAACGGTCCCGTCGTTTATTTTCACGTCTGCTAGTAAATGAGGTTACGTGACGTCTGGAAACAAAAGTAAGAGGACGTTTAAAACCAAGATCTCTACAATTTACGTGAAAAGTAGACTCCGGAAGGGTTACCTAAAATACTAAAACACCTTTGTCTTTAAACAGTTCTATTTAGCCACTTGCTAAATGCAGAACATCTAAACCCTGCTCTACAAGGCCGCGGCCGTTCCGTATACCGTGAAACGGAGTCACATGGTCAAAAGGAGTGCTGCATTGAGCGTGCCGGGCAGGTCAATGCCAGAACTCCTGTCCGCCGCAGCGATGAAAAACAGCCGCGGGTCAGCAGCAGCACGTTCGACACAGGAATAATAGAGTTGAATAGTGTTTTGCCGTTGAATGGATCCCCATGCCAAATGCAGCTGGACAAAAAAAAGCTTGTTGCTGTCTCACATCTCATTTTAGAAAAAGAATAAAATAAAACTACAGAGGGTGGGAAGCATGGAGAGAGAATGAAACAACGAAGAGCCACCCCGCAGCAGTGAAATGGAGGAGGGGTAGAGGAAGAGGATGTGTACGATCTGGTAACATTAGATAAACGTCCTCTCAGGGCCGCCGCGTGTCACAACAGAGAGCGCGGTCCGCTGGGCGGAGCCTCGCAGCAGCAACGGCAACCAGTCACTGAGCCGCAGAGGAGAATTTAAATCTAGCATGCCACTTGCCACTTGCTTTGTAGCTACATAGAAACGCGCCTTTTTGCTGAATAAAATGTTGTTGATAAAAGAAGACAATAAGCTCAATGTTTTCATCAGTGGAAGTGCTTAACAGGAACTTGAGTATGACATGGCGAATACTAAAAAAGGTGCCATTTAATTAAAGTGAATTATAGAGCCGTTAAAATCCAGTGCACACTGGCAGGACTCCTCTCAAAGCAAGTAGGCACAGTTGTACAAACACAAACACAGCCCTATACAGGAAGGTGGAAACTGCAAATTTAATCTTCCCCTCATGACTGGCCCCAATAAACAGGGAACAATGTTTGACAGCGCTCAGACGGTAATCAAGCCGGCATTTGGACTTTGAGATAACAAAGTGAAGCCTTTGTCCTCCGTCTTTGTCTCCTTTCCCGCCTCCTCCGATACACGTCTACGCGTCATGGAGGAAAACTGAGAGACGACTTGGATGTAGGTTTTTAAACCTGCCATAATGCCATATAAAAATCCAAGTCAAGTCAAGAAGGGAAGATATAGTATGTAGTTCAACGTAGCAGGTGGATGCCAGCAGGAAGATCCCATCGGACCTGCTGTGGAGCAGCGGGACGCCTTATCACCACCACTACCACCTACTTTCTGTTAGTATTCTTTTGTATATAGCCAGATATAAAGCATGACAACCTTCTCACTCACAACTCAACTTTACCCAGAAAGCTTTGAGGAGACGATTTCCAGTCCCCTTCAGATCCGGGTCTACAAACGTGGAAATATTCATAAGTGATAAGTGAATTAAGAAGGATGAAAAGGGAATAGGACAGGAAACGCACGCATATACTCTTTTTTTTTTTTACTTTTTAACAAAGCTGCAAAAAGAGTTGAACTAAAAACAACTGATTACAATGCAACCAACATGTTCGTCTCATCTGTCGCGGCGGTTTACCCGTCGGCCCTCTGATCCTTCACTCTCCGTCTTTGTTGCCAGCCGGCACAGCCTTGAGGAGAGGTGACCTTTTCCATTAACCACCGCGACAGAACGCTCATTCTGAGCAGTGGGGCGGACTCACTCACACACACACACACACACACACACACACTCTCTTTGATGATTGATTGAAGTCCTGCGAGGTGTGGATCACTTGCAGAAAGGCAACACCAGAGCTGATGCAGCTCGGCGCTGCATAGAAACCCCCCGTGAAAGAGAATCCTTCCTGCAGAGGTGGGGGTGTAAAGAGCGGAACCGATCCCCTGCAAAGGGGGAACCGACAAATCCCATCATGCCGAGGATCATGATCGTCTGCAGCCGATACTCCCACCTGACGCCTTCCTCCGCGCCACTCCGTTTATCCTTTCCCATTCCTTCAGACCCACATGCTTTCTGAGTCTTGTTGTGCGTGTTCTAGCAAATGGTCCAAATTGTTCGGGAATGCTGCGTTATTGGAACCCCCCCCCTCCACCCGCTGTATGAATTAGATCCACCGGAATAGCTTTCCAGTGATGTTCAGCTGATGTCCAAACAGTCCAACGGTTTTCACAAACAAGCAGTTTTAAAAGTGGAGACCCCACATCCTCCCATGATGCACCCTGCCGCACGTCCCACCTGTTGCCTGAGAAGGGTGTCCTTCTTCTGCCCCGTTTCCACCCCCCCCTCCCTCCCCCCCTCCACCACCACCATCGCCATGGTGCCAGCGGGCAGACAGTGCCATCATTCAGCTGCTTCCTCTTCTGCTCGGCTAAACACCGGCGCTGAAGTGCAGACGGCAGCGAGATCAGGGAGGTGCGCGCTCACACATACGCGCGCAATAACACACAAGCCAAAAAACAAAAAAGGAAAACACATTTTTCCTCTATTTTACACAAAAATCTCTGTTTCGCTCGCTAACTCCCCCTCACAAACACACGGGCAAATCTCCTGCGGCAAAGCCGTGGCAGCGAGCCAGCGCTCTCGTCTGCATGGGGCCGAGCGGGTACCTTGATGGTGGCTTGTTAGGCAGGCCAACACAAATTTCATTAACCTCAAGGTTAACACACTGTGGACTTGTGTTTCTCCAGCGCTTTTGCTCACCTTCCAGCCCAAAAGTTCCCTTCCTCTCCCAGTCTCACATCCACACTCGTAAATGTTCCCTGCACTTGGTGCTTGCGCAAAACACAGTGGACGCGTGAATATACCGCCGGGGTCTAAATGATTGTGGATGTATTCCATCCAGAGGTACCGGTGCATTTCAAAACGTGCTTCATCGAGGGAGCAAATTTCATGGACATAATTTAGGTGGTTAAGATGGCCGCATGTGCAATGAAATGTCAGCTACTGCATTTGTAGAAGGGAATAATGTGAGGTACCATCTCCTCCTGTTAGTCAGCTCCACCACGCTCAGGATGCAGTTTGAGATGTTATGGGAACATCATTCATCCGAGCTGTGGGATTACCCAGAGGGGAGGGGAAGGGGGGGGGGGGGTTACTGAGTTGGTCAGTTGGACTGTAGGGCAGATTCATGGTGGAGAAACTGACAGTCCCCATCCCAGCTCCACAGACACATGCAGCTAAACACGGAGGACATGGAGAACGGCCTCCTTGTCCTCGCTAGAAAATAACACGTATTATCAGAAAATGGATGGACTCTACTTTAATATGCCAGTTTTCAAGTTAATATGTGAAAAAAAATTCATTTAAAACAACAGGTTTCAGGTTTAAAAGAGATGCTGTTAAGCCAGCCAAACAGTGGGGATCCAAGGAATATAAATTACCACATTAGTTTCATAATTCACCTCAGAATGTCTCCTGGTTAATCCCCCCCCCCCCCCCCCCCCCCCCCCCCCCCCCGCCCCCCACACCCGCCCCCCACTTCCATCTGATTAGCAGTGTGAGCTCCTCTACAGTGATACAAGGCCCCAGCATTCCTAAATACAACTCATATTTGGAAGCCCCAGCACCCAGCTGGGTTCAGATGTGACCCCGGTTTAACACGCTCAAACCATTTTATTGCGGCCGCCTGGCAGACTGCACCCCCGCTTGGCTGTGTTTAAAAGCTGCTAAATTCAGCCGTCAGAAACGCACCGAAGAAATAGAAAGCAACCACCTGGGAAATTTATTTTTACTAAGCAAGCAAAGCAGCTTATTTAAGTATTTTGTGTTAGTTTTTTCTTCCCCCCCCCCATTAACAACTGTTCCGTTCTATGGAAGGGGCAAGTGGGCGCCGAGCAGCCGCATTATTTACAGGCACCAAAAGGTAATTGATGATATTCAATGTTGCTTGAATAAATTATGATATTAAAAAGGTGCTGTGTTAAAGCGCTCACACACACACACACACACACAGTTGGCAGAGTGGCTCTGGCCGAGGTGAGGCCCACCGACGGAGAGAACCAAAGGAGCTAAAATTGAGGGAAATGACACCCGAAGGCACCGTTACCATGACAGCCGGCCAAGCCCCAGGGTGTTGCTGTTCAAATACAACCAGCCAAATAAAAAAAACCCGACCGCAACTACATCCAAGTGTTTGGAGTTGAATGCGAGCGTGTGGTCCCGTGAGTGACTTTTACCTTCCTCTCCAGAGATATTTGTAACATACAGTGGAGCTGCGTCCACAAGTTGAGTGCTTTATTTCTAGTTCAACGCAGTCAAGCTTCCTCAAACTCTGCGAATCCATCGGCCTTGATGAAATAAGCTTGAAAACATCCCACCGGCCCGGCGCGCTCCTCCTCCCTATATGTTGTCTCCATGGGCAACCAAGCGGGCAATCTGTCGAGGCCCCAGGGACTTCCTCTTCCGACTTCCTCCTCGTCCCTTCTGAGAGGTGGTGATTTGAAGTGAATGCGTTTTATGTGCCATTTCGCAAGAAAATATAGGAAACGTATTTGTGCGTATGTGTCAGAGGGAATAAGTCAATGCATGTGTGTGCCTCCTTATGTGTAATCATAGTTGATCAATGGGGGGCCTGTATGCAGCAGCCAACCAGCCTTCCTCCTCCTCCTCCCCCTCCCCCTCCTCCTCCTCCTCGGACCTGTTGATGCTGGAAAACAGGGGAGCTGTTGTACAACTGGGAGGCCGCATAAATGTGGCACTCATCTAATATGCGCCACAGCACTGCCTGCCAACACACTTCCTCATTGAAATTCGGATTAAATGAGGCTCGTCTGGCCAATGTGGAATCCGAAAAAAAAATTTAATTACACCTTTCCGGCTCGACACGTCAAAGCAACGACAGCTACCTTGGCTTTTAAGAAACGATAAATACATGTTTAAAGAAGCACATGCACATTCCCTACGGTCCCATTGGTATTCTCATTGTGCCGTTTCCATATTCGTTTGACTGGCCTGTTCGCCAACATCAGTTGACGCTAGGGGGTTAGGGGAACTGGACGAACAGGTTCCTCTGTTCTTGAGCTACCATTCATGTGTCCCGTTATCTCCATTATCTCACCTACATTGTGCCATCAACGACATCAAAATAAGTACGTAGAGCGTCGCGTTTCCGTTATGCAATACACTGGTTGGGTGACTCCAGTGAAACTCTTTAAACCTCGGCTGTAACCGGGCGGAGACGACGCTCCCATTTGCAGCCAAGTTAGAAAGAAATCTCCCGAGAATGACACCCTTTCACTGCTGCACCCAGATTCCAGTCCGCAGAGTCCAACCAGAGACTTTCCGCTCCATGACTGGATTCCCACGCGTTTGCGGGTTGTATACGTCTCCACCCGTGATACACGCAAGGAGGTCCGTACACCGGCCGGTGGCTCGAACGCACAAACAAGAAAAATAAAAAAAAGGTAGCGATGATGGCTCAACCAGAGGAGAAGACGAAGCGAGTTGCAGAGCATTCAAAAAAATCAATTGCAAACATTTAAAAAAAATCTGTTCAAGGTGTTTTTTGTTAGGTGTTGAGGACACACACACACACACACACACACACACACACACTGTGTTTCTGTGAAATACGTGGAATTCATTACAAAAGAGTGTTTGTTTGCCATAATGGCTGCTGCGTACGATTATAAAAAAAAAAAGAGACTTCTTCTCAAAGACATTATGCCGACCCACTCGACCGACACGCGAGCACATTGACGCGAGAAGACTGAGAACACTTTGTATAAAATCATCTGCTCAGCTGTAAACGGTCGCCGACGCGCTTCTCAAATCATTACTCACAATCAGATGGATGCAGCCGTATTTCTCATAAATATGACAGTCATATGCCAATAAGACATTAAACCAGTGGATGGACTACTTTCAGCAAATATTTCCTCCAGGAAAAGGGACCAGTAAAATTGACAAATGATTGTTTCATATTACAATAAAAGGAGAACTAAGGCAAAAACCTGAAATGGCATAATTACGTTCCCCACCTCAGATCTGTGTGTGGAGAGAATACAGCCAGCCTGATATGAATATTTACACACTTCATGGAGCCCCATCATCGCGGTAATGGCTACATCTCACTTAGAAACCCTTGGTGCGAGAGGGGACGTGTTATTCATAAGAGGTTAAGTGAGTTGACCTGCTCACATGCCTGCCAAATGGAAGACAGTCAATTAGACCCACAGACCTGCAAAGTACAGCGTGACGGCTTCCTGTTTCCGACTGACGGCCGCAGCAGAGGAGCCACAAAAGGCCGACTATTGGAGGGACATTTAAATTCAGGAACCCGGACATACAAATATCAGCATGCAAATGATTGAAAGGGATGGTCGCGCTCTTGTCGGGAGAACAAAAAAAAAAAAAATGTGTCTGTGTGTGACGCAATAGTAAGACCACCTGTACAATACAGCATAGTAAACCCCTTTGTACAGAAGTCAAATTTATTCTCTACCATCGTATTCAGGAAGGCCTTTTTTACTCTGATATGTTTTTACTTGTTAAAAATAAAATGTGTGGATTATTATTAGGTCAGATTCAGGACTGTCATCATCATCATCATCTGAAAACTAAATCGAGTTACTGAGTAAAGCCCACGGCTGAGATCAGAGACAATATAAATGATCCTTGTGTGCCAGTGCATCCTCTGTGTGTGCGTGTGTGTGTGTGTGTGTGCCTGCGTCCACTCTTCAAGGACATCATAATCATTGAGTATCACTTTACGCGAACAGCTGCAGGAGATAAGTGTACACCACCGGGCCATGATGAATCCGCAGTCCACGATGGCCAGTCACTTCACCCGGGAACCGTCTACGACTTATTTATTTTCCATTTATCGCAGTCATTCCTTTACAAGTAATCGTCATTATCCCCTGTTCCGGCCCGCCCGCCCGCCGCGCTGTGCTCATCGAGCCGTGGTAATAAGAGCCATGGCAGCAGCAGGTGGAGAGCTGCCTTCTCTGTGCTTCCCCACCCCATGAGTGGGACCGGCAGGCCCGTGACCCCTGGAGCCACCTTCGCCAACAGCCCTTTGATTATTAATGTTGAAGGCGTGGTGGGGGAGGGAGGGGGGGAGGGGGGGGGGGGTCCGGCTTTGGACCCGACCCGACACCGCGGTGCTCTTTGCTTAGCCCGGAGAAGGAAACCATTGTGCCTTCATGACACACGTTGCCTCTCTGTGTTAACTCCTCTCTGGTCCCCCCCCCCCCCCCATCACACGCTGCACCAAGGGGGTCAACAAGAAGTTAGCAGTTTGTTGTACTTGTTTCATGGGCACGTTTGTTAGAAATCCATACAGCCAACAATGTTGTAAAAAAAAAAAAAGGGGCTTTGTTCGTCTGGAGTGTTTATATTGACCTCATCGTGGCATTTTGTTCCTTAGACCTGCAACTGGTGTCTTTATGGTGGCCTTATTGTGCCGTGAAGCATCACGTCAGCTGTCACGTTCTTATAATATTCATGCAGGAGCTCACTGCACTGAGTGGTCACTTTACTAGTTTAAGGCATTACTACCTCCGGGGGCGTCATCACAGTTTTCACAGGGGCTGTTAAATGTCATTTTAAAGGGTCTCTACCGGCGGGTAGTTGCCACCCGTCTGGGCAAGAGGCGGGGAGGGACTTTGCAAAGCCTGCGAGGGGGCGGGGGGGGGGGGTGAAAAAGGGGTCACCATGAATACACAGCCTACCTTTCCCGTAGCTGAAGTGGAGTTTGATGTTCTTGCCCTGGTTGATGTGCAGGTAGGTGAACCACACGGCGGAGGTGAGCAGCACCAGCAGCAGCAAAAGCTTGAACTGCTTCCTGATCTTCTTCACGGGGAAGCGCAGCATCGTGGCTCAAACATCCTCCGGTAGCCGCCCGGTGGAGAGTCGAAACGGGTCCGGGGGGTTTGGGAGGGGGTGGGTGGGAGGGAACAAGCGGTTCGACCGGTGGTCGCTGCTGTGGTGTTTCGGTTCGTCTCCCGGCGTAACAGCGGCGGAGCCTCAGCCCGCTCGGAGCGCGTCTCGCACCCTTCGGATCCACGGGGGGGACAGCTGCGCCCGGCTCGCCGTATCCTCAGATCTGGGTCCAGACACCTCTGTGGCTGTCATTGCTCGCGAATGCAAAAAAAAAAAAAAAAAAAGACACGGTCCCCCCCACCCGCCTCCTCCTCCCTCTTCCTCCCTTCCCCCGTGAACAGCGTGGCTGGTAAACAGGCGTCCCTGCTGGAGGTTCCAGGCGGCCGGGGCTCGCCAGGGAAATGGGCTGCAGATCAAAAGCCGCTAGATTCAGTTAAAAGGAGTGGGAGCGAAGGAATAAAGAGCAGTCCAGGCGATAATCTACACAAATCCCGCTGTGGCTCAAGCATCTGCTGACACCGCGACGCTGATTATTTTATCAAGGATCATCCCCGCGCAAAGTACCAAAAAAAAAAAAGAGCAAAGGAGTGATTCAGTTCCCGTGCGGAGAGGCGATCGGACGGAGCATCTCTTTTTATGCAAGAAGACAGGGCTCTCTTTCTGCAGGAAGAGAGGGAAGTCGCGGCTCTTTAGCAATGACAACAAATGCAATTAAAAAACGGCCTTCCGTTAGCCTAAATACGGCGAGCGCGTGAAGGGAACCTGCCCGGGGAAGGGTGAAGGTGGCAATCCACCAAAATGTCACAGTCCGCTGCGCCCCGTCCTGTGTTACGCGCACAGCGGGAACGGAGACTCCGGCTTTCCGATCCTGAGTGGCGGAATCAGATGGAGCGCGTTTTTTTGTGTGTTTTTATTCAAGTCTCGGGAGAGGAGGAGCGATCAGCTGTGACCCCCCCAGCACACTCGGGCTGGTTTGAAGCCCCGCGAGGGGTAAACATTTAACCAACGTGTGTCAAAAACCGCGAGCGCTCCATGGCGGTGTTGCAATGGAAGAAGACGAAGAAAAAGAAGAAAAGCTCAGTCGCGAACGTGGAGTCGCGGTCCGGGGAACTGACGTCCATGTGCTCGCGACCGCGCCGCGAGATCGCGGCAGGTGCTTTTCACCCAATTTCTCCACCCAAAAGTGCGTGCGGGAAAGCGGATCCCCTCATCCGGATTTAAACAACTACCCGCGGATTACGTGGCGCCGCGGACGGCGATGCGCTGCTTTGTGTTGTTATTCTTTCGTGGGCTTTTCTCCCTTTAAAGCGCAGCAATGGCATCGTCCGACCCGCTTGTCGCCGTGCGCGAGGAGGAGAGCCAGCTGAGCTCCGGCAAGAGGGTCGCGCGCAAACCAGCAGCCAGCGGTGATGTAACCAGGAAAGAACATGGTTTTTGTTTTGCTACGATGGAACGCGTATAAACGGTATTTCCTTTCCCCCCGCACAGCTCGGTACGCCCATCAATTGAGCATCTCGACGGTGCAGAGCAACCTAACCCGGCCGTACCAGGACTGGCGAGTCCGGCATCCAATTACAAGCCCGCAACGGGGACAGAGGGGGCGGGACGAAGATGTTTGGCCTCACGGTTACTTGGCGCGATTGTTATCTGTCATCCAATAGATGGACGCGGATCCTTAAACTTGTTAAGCGCCTCTATTGTCCCCTGTCGTCGTCCCCCGTGTATGTAATGAGGATGATGATGTGGATTTGAATCCAGTTGTGTGAGGGGAATTAGTAAATATTTGGTATATTAAGAAAAAAAATCGTCTCCTGTCAGATAAGTTGATAACATTATTCTTGATATTTTTTAATTCAATATGGCTGAAGTATCATTGCTTAGGTTGACTTTGCAGCTCATTGCACGGCGAGTTACAGAAGTGCTCATCATGTGCTCGCGTGTGTGCTCGCGCGTTAGTGTGACGGCACCGTGGAGAGGCTCTCAGGCTCTTGGCCGCCACCTTCTGGTCTAAGATAGAAAAGCAATGACTTCATTAGCTACATTATAGAGGCTTGAGTATTCACTTTATCACTGGGGGAAAGTTGATTCAGTCTGATGAGATAAAAAAACAAGTATGGAAATAACAATTTTATTTGCTTTTATATTACACCTCGCTAACCATAATAAGTAGTGCAGGCCTACTTAAAAAAAGTATACACAATGTACGTTAAACTGCGCTGTTGATGTGTACTTTGGGAGTATTCTCCCATGATGCAATGCACAAAATAAATGATCAAGCTGCTTGCACTGCTGGAAAAATCTAAATCCTATGTGGAGTTTGGTGAAACAATCACTTTTTAAAAAAAACAATATTACTTTACCTTTGTTAAGTTTACCTTGGAATCTAAAGTTGCAGTTTGAATAACGTCTGACACTGTTTGATTTGGATAATTGTCTGTTAGTCCAACATGGTTTTAGAATGACTTACTTGTTCACTGAGTATGGGAATACAAAAATACTAGAGCGACAAGTATTTGGAACACACTGTTGAAATGAGACACTGAGCATAATGAAGCTGTGAATGGTCCCAATGACATCACATTTAACAAAGGATTAAGCAAAGCCATAACATACAAGCTATCATTCACACACATGCATCAGACATTTGGTTAATCGTCAGTAAATAGTCCAAGCTAGTCTGAATCTAGATAAAGGATACAGGGACTATAACAATGTGACCTCTATTTATTTTTCCCAGCTGTACACTCTGAATCAGTCGGACCACAAGCCGTAATCCTTTGTCTTTGTGGATTAATAATGTAATCTTCAGTGCAAGCACTGGGCGTAATTTAAAAGCTTAGGTATTCATCTGGGTCTTATTGAAATGAGTACTTAGCGAATTACCTCAGCCAAGCATCCATGAGGATGAAACAAAAACTTCAAGGCATTCACCTTGCTGCGGCTGTTGCCGGTATAACAGAAGGTATTTCATCACACGCCCTGATTTGAAAGTCATCCAAAGTGAATAAAAAAAATGTTATTCTTTCTTTAAGGACATTTTGAAGTCCTGCTCTTTTTGACGTTTTATCCAACTTGTTCTTGGCACACTGAAGAAAAAACGGGACTATTTTCGACTCAGTTAGCATACCTGATTTCCTTTCTGCTCCTCTGTCATTTCTGTTCCATCCGAGGGCAGGCAAGCATCCAACGGACACCGAGGGGCGCGCTCACGTTCATCCCAAAGGAAAGCCAGACAAAAAGTCTAGATTTATTTATTGGCCAGTAGCACGGAGAAATGTTCTATATTATCTGAAACATTAACATTTGGGTACACCTGCTTTTTCAGTTAGAAAAAGGAACCTGTGCTGTTTTCTCTTTCTGCCTCCTCTCTCTCCCTCAGGGCTGCGGGAGCATGTGGCACCTGCTAGGTACCACGCTCGAGGGATGCCCATTGCTCGGATGGATCCAGGAGGGGGTTCGGTGTGCGGTGGGAGCATATGAACAGAGCGGGTGTTCAAGGTGGGGACTGACAGGGAGCTGCTGCTGCTCCCTCCCGGGGTGTCACTGACGGGGAGGGTTGAATGCCCAGCTGGCCATGACAGGCGTCGAAGGGTGGCATCTAAATTCACGCTGCCATAGACCACGGGCGAGGGGGGGGGGGAGGCATCGCGAGGGACTCAGTATGCAGCGAGCATCGCCGCAGACTGGGATGTTTGCATTTTTAACAGAGAGGATGTGGTGCAGACGAGCAGGAGAGAAGAAACCGGCGTAGAACAGAGGCAGCCTTCCCGCTTTTTTAATGAGCAAATCATGTGATCCAACATTTCCAGCTTATCAAAAATCCCCTCCTTTCACTCACTTTATTGTGGGCTTTTGTCTCTCTCTGCCCCGATGTCTGTCCGTCCCTCAGGCTTCTCACAAGCATCCCTCCTCAGCCTCCTCCTCCAGCACGGCAAGCTGTTCGCAGGCTTTGCCGAGCGGCCTGAGCTAAAATGTCACAGGGATTAGGAGCTTTTGCCTCCCGGATCCCTGACGGATCAGCTCTGACTGCCCGCTGTGCCCGGGCCTCCTTCCTTCCAAACAGGTGGGGAGTGGGATTTTCTTTTCTGCTTTCCTGTGTCCTTGTGGATTTTGGGAAACAGCATTCATCCCTGGTTAGAGATGAGCACAGGTGATTGGGAGAGGGAAACTGAAGGCTTCCGGAGGACCAGGGGAGTGGGGATTATACTTGAGGGGGAGAGAAGAAATGGAAAAATGTGTTTTTTTTTTATTTTGGCTTAATGAGAATATTTCTGTACGGTTGTCTATATTTATACTCATCCCCCCAAAAAATGTTTAAAAAGTAACGTAATAGTTTCATAAGTAATGGATTCCTAAGTCTGAGTAGTTGACTAATAGTTTCTTTCTATACACACACACAGAAACACCAATGACAGACACATGCACTCTTCTGCAGCGGTTTCCTCCAAACACGGTCACTCGGATCTGAAAATGTTTATCTCCCCAGAGACGTCAAGTTGTGACATCACACAACAACAGCTGCTACCATATTAAACCATTCTGCAGTGTTTCCTCAGACTGAACCAAAACTCTTGACGAAAAATCCCAGAAACTCTCACTCGTCCGCCCCGAGTTTCTCCCCTCGTCGATCCTCAACCATTGGAATACTTGCACCTGCACTGCCGCAGGGAGTGTCGGCTGTAACTATGTTAAAATGTGGCTCGTGGAGTTGTGACGGTTTTGTTATGATGTTATAATAGAAAGAAATCACACTTTGTCTTGATTATCAGTCTTGCTTTTTTTTAAAGCACGGATTTTCTTCATCACAAAGCTACAGGAGATGCTCAAACAACTGAGACCGGAGTGATTGTTGTAGAGATAGAAAGGCTCTTTAGCGCTGTCAGAAGAAAATTAAAAAACAAATTTCTACCAACTCATTCATTATGTTTTGTGCTGTGAGTATCAATGCGCTAAAAGAGAAATCTATCATTTATGAGTATCATCAGTATCATTTCTTCATCACCAGCATGCCAGCCAGGTGTACAACAAAGAGGATTAGAGGGAAATGAGGGAAAGTTCTACCTGCTATCAACTCAGAGAGCATTTCCATGAAAAGTAATAAAATACTGCATGAATTATTCTACTCCAACGATGAGCTCATGCCCTTTAAACAAGAGATATTTCCTGAATTGCAATTTCTACACAACACAAGATCATAAAAGCCAGGGCCAGCACCTTTAGTCAACACGTAGTGTACATGGGTGCCTGCGTCTCCCCTGTGACCGCTCCTCCCAAAGGAGGAGGAGTCAGTGTACAACTAACATCATCTGCCAACCTATGAGCGACAGTCATCTCAATGCTGAAAAGCTGAGGTACTTTCCTATGAAGTGGATTTAGAGCTAAGAAGAATTCTACATTATAGGGATGGAAATAACAAGGCCAGAATACTACTACTGCCACTTGGGTCTCTCTCTCTTTTTGTCACAATGGTTATACGGTTATATAACGTATTTGCTGTGCGAGCAAATATTGAGAATAAGGGTCAGGTTTAGTTTTGGTAATTTCTCCCACTATCCTTTCCACAATGGCATGAATGTTGTCAAAATGACTTGAGGAACATGTACATTAGAGGTGGAACCTGCTAGAATCTCTCCATCGCCAGGTGCTCTTTGGAGGGAGACTCAAGCAAAACACTCAAGCAAACCGACCTGTGGGACACACGGCATGATGTACCGGCCCAGTTCAGGACAGTCCGGCCCAGTAAAACCCGCGACAGATCAGAGCCTGATGAACCCAGAGGCAGGACACAGCTGCTGCTTATGCTCCTGCCTGGGCTCCTCCACCAAAAAAAAAGATGGAGAAATCTTCGGAGGCCGAGCTGGCGGGAACCCATTGAGAGAAGGAGAGAGAAGAAGATCAAAAAGAACCACCAACCTCGACCCTGGACTAAATCTGCGAGGAAGTAAAGGCTTTCATGTAACAAGTAGGTTTGGTTTGCTGTGTGTCTTTTTTTTTCTGGAATAATACAGCCAAGGGGAGGAGTACTAGTAAAATAAACCTTTTGCAATCTTCTGTGCTGTATGCGGTGTGTGAGAGAAAGAGAGGGAGAGCGACTACACTGAACAAATAGGCGGGGGGGATGTAGGAAGGAAACAGAGATGTTCTTGTGTTCCACTTAAGAGTGAGAAGGCATCCTGTTCGGCTTTCAGTCACTTGCTACTCTTCAGACTGTAGATTTAATCCATCAAAGCGTTTGCTGCGGTCGCATAAAAAGAAGTTCCTTCATGGGTATCAAAGGGTTAGGGAACTAATTAGTTCACTAATCCCAACATGTAGTGTGCTTACTGCAGGAAGCTACATTCCTATTTCCAATTCAGAGATTTCTCTTGCTGTTAATTGTTCCCTGTGAAGTCACATTTACTCTGCCAAAAGATGTTCCTGATTCCTGATTCCTATTGCTAAAACAACATACTTTTTTTCTATGTTTTGATACTGGCTCACAAATATGGATATGATCACTGAGCTTAATGTGTTGTGTGTTTTATGAGTACTGCAAGGTAAAACACTTTGATTTGAACAGTTGTAATGTGTGTAAGCTTCTTCTTGCAGCCACTAGTTGAAGTGGACGCATTCTTTTCAGGCAGAGGTAATTTAGCGCCACCAATCTTCACCGTGGCTGCAGAGATCCACCGGGGCGAAGTGGAGCAAATGGAAGAGCATGCAGGTCATGTGAGGCTGATATCAAACATGCAGATGTCCTCTTCATCCACTTCCTCCACCTTTACCTCCTCCATGAGCTACGAAGCGCTGCTCAGGCAACAATGAAGCTCGTCAACCACATTATTACTGCACTGCAGTGCAAAGCATTTAAAGTCATAATGATCACACAGCACGCGAGGCAGTTCTAGCACAGTTTGGCCGTTTGTACATGATGATGTGGATGTTCTTTGGGGTCCAGTGTGACAACTCTGCCTTGGTGAAGTCATTCAGCCAGGTTCAGAAATCCTCCCTGATTTTGAGAAGCTGCTGGGGTGGGGTGAACCGACTCGCCTGAAATTTCAAGAAACGCCCTTTGCTGTTCGCATCGCGTTATAAACAACTGCGGGCTCCTGAGAATATGAGGGATAAAAATAGATTCTTGTTCTCTTGCTTGTCTAGAAACTCCAGATGACACCAGCAAAGCTCCACTGGGAAGTAAAGTTTGCTGCCACGTGTCAAATTTAGATAAACTCACTGGGTAAACACAGTTTTATTTTGCTCAGATCAAACAAATTTACAAATTAATACTGCAATAGAGTCTGTGTGATGGAACAAAAAGAATTCTAGATTAGTCACAATACACAGAATGCGGCAGACTTGCCATGTTTGCATTCATTGGTTGATGGCACTAAATCTTTTATACATAAACAATCAGCATATCATCAATCAATTAATATCAATCAGTCCACAGGGATTGGGATTAACGATTATTGGTCGCAATACACATGATTGTTGATCAGTAAGATCCATATAACGCAGAGTAAACACGGTTGGTGGTGACAAAGGTGAGTATTTATTGGACACACAACTGTACTGAGATGGATCAATGTATATGATGCTACGCTTCCATTTCAATTGCCCAGAGGCTTTCAAATGTGGGCTTGTACTGCCAACAGTGCAAATTTAGATTAAGATACAGTATGTCGCCAAAATGCATTCCTCTGAAGAGTGAATGTGAGCAGCCAGGGCACTCGGCCATCTTGGTTCTGTCAACTCAAGACTAAACATGATGCATCAGTGAGAAAAGTAGAAAGAAAAAACCTCTCCCTGATCCTTTTATCTTTAACCACTCTGGAGTGGATTTAGCGCTTTCTCTGTACCAGCCGGGGGAGCTTAAGTAAAGCTTAAATAGCTATTATAGAGCAATTAACTTGTGGGTGCTGACATATGCATCTCCCCTTGCCATCTGCCTCTCTGCTGAGGGACGTTAAGTTGCGGTGCTAAATGTTTACTGGGTGTTCCCAGCGTGGCACTGCCTCCCTCTGCACCCCATGCGTATTACAGTGGGATTTAAAGTGACTGGACCATGTAATGACAGCAGGCCAGTTTTAGTTACTTGTTTAGTAACAGGCAAAGATGTTTTGTGAGGAATTTTCTTCACTTTAGATCAAAAAAGAAGTATATTTTCAGAAAGTTTGATACACACACACACACACAAACAAGTCTGGCAAAAACCTTTGTGTGCATGTAAGCACACGTGAAAAAAAGTTCCCTCCGTGCAGCAGGATGGAGAAGAAAGAGGGGAAGAGGCCACCCTGCAGAGGTGGAGATGCTAAAGATCCCGGCTGGAGCTAAAAAGAGGGACTAGTCAAGATCTGTGCCGAGCAGCCTTCACCGACTTCAAGCACCTTCAAGATGCTGAAGGAGGTAAAGAAAAAAGTGAAGGCTGAGGTTTGGCTGTCATACAAAGAGCTTGTTCACACACACACACACACACACACACACACACACACACACACACACACACACACACACCAAAGGATCGTACGAGGAGCAAACAAGGTTCAGAGAGTGGTGTGAAAAATAGCTTTAAATAGAGCAGAACGGAAGAGATGAAGATGATGTTTTATGTCACACAGCACAGCCATGGCAACAAAGGTATGCCACACACACACACACACACACACACACACACACACACACACACACACACACACACATCACTCAAGTCAACTAATGGGGAAAAATCTGTCAGTGGTTGATCATGTGGTATTTTACACATGCTGGAGCGGCTGGAGGACATCACTGCCACAATATATATATATATGGGAGTCTCAGTTACATAAAACAATCCTTTGAGCCGCCCCCCCCACGTCTATGCATTTTGTTTACGATTCAGGGCGCGGCGCCGCTGCGGATCCAGTTCTCTCATGGGAAGCGGATGGGAACCGAGCACAGCGCTGTGCATTTCACCACGGGCCTCAGAGACAGGACTGACGGATACTCTCTCTTTTTATTCACTTGTTTTATAGCGTTTTACGGAAATGAAACCTTTTATTGTGCACAGAAGTGTTTGCAAATTTACCTCCATTCATATTTGGTGCCTTCTCCTGTCTCTCATCCCTCCACTTAGGACGTAAATAGACAATCTCTGTTTTGGGACTAAGTGAGTGTCTCTTTTGTCATTCTTTGTACACCTCAGAACTAATTGAAACACATCTTTTCTAGCTTTCAAATGCATGTTATTTAAAATGAAATGTAATCCTTTTTGGCGAGGTGTTAATAGAATGTGGTCCATACACTTGAAATGATATGATTGAATTGTCTTTGTTTCTCCCATTTTCATTTTAAGATGAATTCCTGTCTGATTTCCCAGAAAGTGACAGAGCAACAGACACGTTCGAGGTCCGTCTCTCCAAAGAGACAATCTCACCGCTCATCTGGAAGGTTTGTATGTGACTTAAAGAAGACACAGCGAAGGACTTGAATAGACTTTCTCACATAAAGTCCCTTCTAGGAAGACATCCAAGAATTTATTTTTGGCATCTGTTAAATAAACACATGTACTGACAAAGTTTAAGGTATTGAAATACATGTGCTTGAAAGGGAACGCGTAGTTTGTAGTAGTTTGCTCGGATGCGTCTTTTATTTTATTTTAGCAGGTGAAGGGAAAGGAAAGTAAAAACACCCGGCAAGTTTGACGTGTCCTTATCTGTGGATGGGCTGACCTTTACTTTGAAGATTAAGGATGTGCAAGTCAGTGCCACTGGAGACAACACCACCACAGTGTTTCCCAGCCTTCAACAGGCGTTTTTTATTATGCTTGGTTTTTTGGGGGGGTGTTTTCCCAAAGGGGCTGTGAGTCGCTGCTTTAGTGAAACTAATTTGGACCTATCGGCCAAATGAAGACGTATGGGTAGCATAATAAATCCTCCCTGCTAGTGCTGAGTTGAAAGGGAGCCAACAAAATCCCTCCAAACAACAAGCTCACTTATTACAGCTGTGTCTAACAAGATGCACACTCGCCCAAGGTGCAAGCTGGGTCATGCAAACATCTTCACAAGGACATGTGGCCGTCCTCTGGGGTTCCAGGAACAGAAGCGTAGTGGCAGAGTTTGTGTTAATTACAGTTATTCATGAGAAGAGCGTTTCTTGTTCTTTAACTCTAGTGTACAATTAAAATCTGCCGTGTGTGAGAGATTATATTTATATATATGTAAGAACAAACCCAATAAATTGGTACAAAATTCAATTATCTTCCCTCTGTAATCCTGTTTAAATTTTATTTAATGGGATTAATGCTTTGTTTCCAATACAGACATTTCTTAAAAGGTTAAGCCTGCTACTTAAGGCAAAGTGAGTGCCCTACTTTTATATCCAGCCTATTTTCTACTCTCATCCTGGGATTCCCATCAAGTTTACCAGCTCCCACTTCCTCCTGCAGTGCGAGATGAACACCAAGGACACGCACGCTCGCTGGCTGAGGAACGGGGGGGGACGTCCCGTGAGAGAAAGAGGACGGAGGTTGATCATCGACGGCTGTGAAGTGACAGACGGGGCAGAGTTCTCGTCATCTGCACTCAGGACAATGACGCTTCTGCCTACCTGAACCTGGATGCTAACAAGGTCTTTGTGCTGTTCCTGTATGACTGTAAATAGGCGTCTCTTGTTTGTGTCATGCCAGAGCGGACTGTCAAAGCTCAGTGTCCCGCAGTCTCCCATGCAGAGCCGTTGAGCTTCACGATGAAAGGTGGGGTGTGGCTGAAAGATGAAAGAGTCTCTTTGTCGGTTCTCAAATGCCCCTTTCTTCTAATAAATCTTGTGGCCGGGGTTTTTTTCGGGTCTTCCATTCACATAAACGTCACGTAAACACTTTTGTATCAAGCACGGCGCTGCGGTCGGTCCACCATTTCTGTCACGACTAAAATATCACAACATCTGCTCTACAGTTTGAAAGAAAATTCTGTAAAGACATGAATGGGTCCCATGGCCTAATCCTAATACTGTTGGTGAAACCTGGATACAACCCGTTCTTTACAGGCACCATGAGGTGGAACAATTTCTTTGTTCGTGTAAATCTTGTCGACAAGAAGACAGGCCTGCTAGATTTCCGAAAAAGCTGATGCAGATATACAGATACACACAGATTTCTTTTCCCACTAACACATTGTTTGCGTGTAACGTGGACAGATTTAGGAGCAGAAGGAGCCGTTCAGAAGCTGAGCTTCTCTGGTGTGATGGGGGAAAGAACACCTCCAGGGCCAATGGGGCTGAGATGGAGGCTGTCTCTTCACTATTCCAGATGTGTTCGGTGTTTTTTTTGTACTAGCAAATCGCATCCCGAACTACATCAATCTCATTCCCAGATCCTCCAGAAATGGATTTCTCTGTGCTGGACATGTAGGGGGGGAGGGAGGGGGCCCGACCCGACCCGTGACTGTGAAGGCCGGCCAGAAAGCCACCAATAGGATCCCCTTCAAAGGCAAACCTGCCGCCTGAGGTCACACAGCACAAGGATGGCGTGGAGGTCATGGAGGATGAGTACAGCTGAGAGCACCTCGCTGGTTCCCAGCGGGTGGGTGAGCAGAGCAGGGCGTCATCACAGATGTTATGATCTTTGCAGAAAGGTCAATTACAGCTACACAGCATTTCAACATTTCCTGTGGCACCTCCATGTGATCGTTGGGACACAACACATATTTGGGTAAAAGCCGTTTTCTTTAATGCAGGTCCACGGAACAATAGGGAAATAATTGCTCTCGTTATTGATAGGAGCTTATTTGTAAGAAGTGTGCCGCACCCGAAGCCATTACAGAGGGACCACTGATTTTATGCTGCTGTCATCGCCAACAATGATTTTAGCTTTTGTTGGA
Source organism: Apeltes quadracus (assembly GCA_021346845.1). Classification (NCBI taxonomy): domain Eukaryota; kingdom Metazoa; phylum Chordata; class Actinopteri; order Perciformes; family Gasterosteidae; genus Apeltes; species Apeltes quadracus. The sequence continues at coordinate 7,868,265 of CM037935.1, read as the reverse complement.
TTGTAGACATTAGATGTTAATGAATCTGATTTTTTTCAGAATTTAAATGTCATATTCCAGGTGATTCATATGGGTGAAAATGCTGTTTTTAATTAATGTCTCCAGCACAGGTAATGTAACAAACGGCCACTAGAGGTCGGACTTTCTCCGATTCTTGCGTAGACATTATTGTCCAAGAGGACACTAATGTTAGGTCTGCTAAATTTTTCTTGTGAATGAAGATAAAGATTGAATACATGCACAGTGCATCATATCAACACAGGCACGTGTTATGTGGTTTGAGGACGGACACATTGGCATGCGCACTGACAATATCTGATAGTCATTGCCAGAAAACACGCAGCCAATTTAAATTCCAAGTTGTTTCTAGGGGGCTTTTTGCATTTACTTCTCATGTCAATAAGGCAAATAAGTTAGATTGAGGCTAGGTGACGCTAGGTGATGTTATGCTTTAGCCATCACAAGCTCATTGGGAGCCTTGTTACGATCATAAGACATGAGGACTACATGTAAAATGTCAACACTGTTCACTCAATATATTTTTAATGCAGATTTTATTCAAGCCTTTGAGACTGAAATCCGTCCTTTTACTTTCTAACCGCTTTGTGTGATGGCTTCCCTCTGGGTTGAAGAGGCTTTGACAGCCTCCAAATAGGCCTTGCCTCCTAGTGGCCTTTCTGCTCCAATGAGAAAGGGTTAGGGTGGTCCGGCAGAGAGCTGCCAAATACACAGAGAGAGGTCACGAATCCTTTGCATCCTGACGTCAGTGCGCTGGCTCAAGCGAACTCAAGTGTTTCTACGCAGCCACTACGGGACTGGTAACGTCTGGTTGCCAGGCTCAAGTAAACTAAGCACCGACTGGCACTAAACATGCGTCACTAGTAGCTCGTAGAATGAGGTGGAAACAGCCTGAATAGGTATTTGACCCAGAGGTTTTATATTTTAAACCGTTAAATCTAATAAATACAGGATTCAAAATAAACAGATAATACAGGATTTTCCAATAGTTGAATATGGCAATATTTGTCACGTCTTCCACATTTATTGAGACCCTGTAGGTGCAAATGAATAGGACTCATTTGGAAGGAATTGGCTCTACGCTGTGAGATGTGTGCGTGCACAAAGAAAAGAAGCAGCAGCACAAGAAGCAAAGAGGAAGTCCTGCTAGCAGAATGGATGAACTTTCCAAGGAGTTAAAGCCTGCTGAGAGCACATTCGGCAAGTCGGCCGGACAAAAGAGTGCAGCTGTGGTTACTAGAACAGAGCTCTGCTCACAGCTTCTGTGGAAATGCAAAACACTGACCTTTCACAAAGATCAGCACGTTTAATGAGGTGCATTTGATTTTAGTGAACAGAACAGAAAACTCCAAAAGATCTCAAGTTGAAGTTGCATTGTACTTGCATTTATTTTTCCAATAGATATTCACATTCGTATCACTTTCACTACAGCAAAAGAACTATTTCATCTCATGAAAAAAACAGAATCACAGGGTAAAAATCAAGGATGACGGGGTAAAGTATATCACAGAAATAAAAATAAGAGATGAATACAAGAAATAAACATTTGTTCTTGAAACGAATGAAGTCGGGACCTTCAAAAATATATATATATAACAAAGATGTTTGTGGAAAACACACCTGGCACTTTCCACAGAAACGGGCAAAAACAGTATATGGAGTTCTGCAAATTAAAGAATAACGTAAAAAGAGATTTCATATATATATATATATATATATATATATATATATATATATATATATATATATATATATATATATATATATATATATATATATATATATATATATATATATATATATATAAAGGCTTGTAACACTTCAAGAGCTATTCATGTCTTTGAAACAGAAAATCTCTCACCAATGCATCACTTTATTGTGAACCCTCAACATCAAAACCAACTTCTGTTGTATGTAAGAAGATAAAGGAAAAAGGAGCATATACTAAAAAGGTCACAGTACCCAAGAATCCTGATGCTTTAAGCCCTACAGCTGCTTGGAGAGAGAAATTGACAGGCCTGTGCGGCACACAGTAGATTCAGACTGATAATACAGAAGAGAAGATGTCCCTACTTTTACATGCTTGTCGTGATTCTGAGGAGCAGTGTTTATCGTGCAGCTTTCCCATCACTGCGGATGGCCGTTGACCTGGATGAGTCAGTTCAACCCACTTCACATGCGCGATTAAGATCTGCAGACGTGTGATGACGGGCGCAGCACCTTGCCAGCCTCAGATAAAACATCCCTAAACAGCATAAAGAAGAGGGGAAAGGTTCAGTCGGGATGAAATGGGAGGGGGGGGTGGCAGGTAACTCACCACATGGAAAAGAAGTTTTCCCCTGCGTGTCATATTTCCCCACAGCTACAGTATCGCTCAACAATGACTGCGGCACCAAGGGTGGGGGGGGGGGGCTGTTTGATGCACGAGAGGGCTCTGAGGCGAACAAGTGCAACTCTTTAGTTTCCTTTTATGCTTTCAGCTTGGGTCATCTGCGCTGGAGGAGATACTTCTAATTAAATCCTCCACAAAACCACAGCCAACTTTCTGACTCAATATGTTTTCTGAGTTCCTGCTTTACAGGCTACCGCTCCGTCGCTCCCAGAAAACCAACCCCCCCCATCCCAGAAAAGCCCTTCAAAGTAAAGCCGTTCCTCTGGCACTGGGAACAGAGTGCTTCGCAGCAAGGACGAGCAGGGCGGCTCGACCCTTCGCGCCTCACTTCCTCCCTGTCCCCGAGTTCCGGCTGCACACGGAGGGGGGGGGGGGCCTTTCAGCAATGCTGGAAGGCACACCGTTACAACATGGGTGGGAAGACAAGTGGTCATAAACAGACAGGGCGATGAAACACGGCAAAACTCCAGTGCTGACGAGTCAAAAAGGAGATTGAGGAAGTGTGCAGCACAGCGGCGTTGGGGGGTGGCGGGGGGGGTCTGAGTGTCTTTGCCGGTCAAACTGAGGCTGTGGGCCGCTTTTGATGAGGCCTGCGTGCTGCACGTGGTCGGGCTGATGCGAGGCATTCACGTGTTCTGGCGCCCACATACGCTTTTTTGTACCGAATGTTGGCGTGTTGCCGACAGCTGCGGGTCATTGACCTTTCAGAAGGTACCCGTGACGTAGAGTCTGTTTATTTTCCATGCCAGGTGGTTTTGAATACAGCAAATGATCTCACATTAAGGTGCACGTGTATTTAACAACTGAATAACAAAAGCTCGCTTTTCTATTTGCGTTAGCGATGAATACTTTTCCGGTCTTGATTGATTGATTGATTGAAGTTGATTATTTATAGTTAATCATAATGCCAGTGACGTTTACTAGTCAAAAAGGTGAGTGTCTACTTACGAGGATGCTGGTGTACCAGTGAATTACTGTTACGGTTCAATTAAACCTTAAGAATATATGGGCAGCAGTTTGAGTATACTGTCCCCAATCACGTACTACTTCTAGCCCCCCTTTAGCTGACAGCACATCAGAGGATGCTGTGAAACACCACAGGCGAAGCGAAGGAAGGCAGACTTCTGAGTACTTTCTACAAACACAGCTGTTCTGTTGCTCCTGAGCTACCACAGTTGCACACTCAATTGCCAGAACGAGCATGCGCGGACTCTCTCAGATACGCACACACACACACACACACACTCCAAACATGCATTTACTGTGTGCAGACATCGGAGGATGTGTGAGCCTGAATATTCCAGGAAGACCCTCAATTCTAGCACAAACCATTTGATGAGGATGACTCAAATGAAAAGGTTTAGCGGGGAAAAGGGGGGTTGGATGAAAGACAAAATATTGGCGGACCTGTCGGGGATTAAAGCGGATGAAAAGTGTGAGAAGGGATTTTAGGAATAATGGGATAACCCCTCCTCTCCCTCTTTCTTCGGTCAGGCTGTTACTGTGTGCTAATGGATTTGTAGAGTGTCCACAGAAAGAGTTGATCAACACAAAGATCCTCGCCAGGAATATGGCCCTTTCTTTTCTGTCTTCATAACGTGGCCCCGGGCCAATGACAGCATGACAGGTCAGCTGATCGAGTCCATCAATAAGAACCCCGTGGACCTTTCCTAATAAGCAAAACGGCAGGTGTCCCACGCAGGTATGTGAGCGTGTCAACATTTGCTAGGTCACCTTTTTGATAGTGCTGTTTTAAGTTTAGTCATTACAGGAAAATGCTCATTAGTTTTAGTCACACATTGTTATGTGATTTTCCGCCTTCACAGTACAACTCTAAAAAGCACAGCGTTCTGCTGCCAGGACTGATTGACTTTGAATTTGTTTTGACACAAAGACTAAGTGGTTATTGGAAAATGCAACGGACGGGACTGCAGATAATAAAGTAGCTGTGGAAACATTCTAATGATAGAACCCTTAAAAGACAAAAACCCAATGTTAAATTTTGTTATTGGAACATTAAATGTGGACGTGGGAGTCAGTGTGGTGACTGTGGGTGATGGAGTGAGAGGTAAAGAGTGTTAATCAAACACACACACACACACACACACACACACACACACACAGACAATCTCTCTCTCTCTCTCACATACACACACACACACACACACATTCCTTGAGGGTCCCCAGTGACATACTCCCCTTAAATTAAATCAGTTAAAGGAAAAGTAATACTCTCTAATAATACTAATAGGCTTGTTTCCATGGTAACTAGGTTGAAAGCCAGCCTGGGGTCAGAGAAGGAAGGTAGGACTGTTGTTGGTAAGAAGACAGTTGTGACGCTACCATACTAGTAGAAGGGTGATAGACATGTGAGGACTGTAGTGAACCAGTCGCCATAGTAACAACAGCGTGGCAGCGTCACACTGAGATGAGGGCCGAGGGCTAGGGATCTGTCAGTGAGATGCGTCCATGATCACTGTGGACCGCTTTGGCACCTCACGTTCTCTTCCTGGCCACCTCTGCTTCCTGGCACTCGACGGCCGACAGCGCGATCAGCATCTGGGCGGCGTAGTAGGTGGCCATGATGATGGCGCGCGAATACGGCACAGGGAAGCAGAACTTGTTGACGGCGATGGTGAGGTCGGAGACCATGAAGAGCATGGAGCCCAGGCAGGCGGACAGCTTGGTCCAGGTCCACAGGTCGTTGGCCAGCTGCAGGCCCGCCATGGCCCTCCAGGCCATGAAGCCGATCAGCGCCACGTAGACGGCCACCAGGTAGGTGAAGGGGCCGGACAGGTAGGGGTACAGCAGCATGTAGCTCACAGAGGACACGGCGGTGATCGCCAGGCCGGCGGACACGTTAAGGGGCTTCATCCCGAAGGCCGACGAGTAGAGGATGTGGGTGATAGCAAACATCAGAAGGCCTGCGGGACATTATACAGAGAGATGTGATTTCAACCTAAATACAATCTTACAACGTTGCATCATTTGTTCGGCTTCAAAACAAAGCCTGAAGCACAAACAAGGAGGAAACAAACTAGTTGGGTTTTTTGTTGTTGGTTATGACCCTTTCTGGGAACTGGGAGCACCGTGACGTCGGTTCATCTCACAACGAGACCAAACGGGCGACGAAGCAAGCCGCCTATTCAGACACAATTATGCTATTTACAAACAGCAATGACCGTCAAAGGTACAGCAATCAAAAAAAATAATAAACCTTTTCTCCTCACCGTGAACAAAGTATCCCTGCTCCTGCCAGATGAGAAAGGCATCACCCAGAGAAGAAAAGATGAGGCCCGCCAAGATCTTGCGGGCACTGGAATGAGCACCAAGGAAGCTGAAGCCATGAGCCAGTAGAAACACCCAGAGGCAGAAGATGGGTAGACATTTGATTAGAGCGCTGAACCAGGAGGGGCTCGAGGTGGGAAGCCACAGGACAAAGTACACACAGGTTGCCTTGAAGAACGGCACCAGCTTTGGGCCTTCACACTTGACCTGAAAGCACATTAAATATTGACATTGTTAATTTGGCCGCGGCTGGTTGCACTGACACACGGTAATTCTGTTCGGTGAACAATGTCGACGCTATTGCCACTTGGGCAATGAAAAGGGTCATTTGTCTCGGGGTGAGCGGCTTGAAGTACATCACAGGAACAGTCAGCACGTTGTGTGTCGGAGCCACAGTATCTCTTGAGCGGGTCCTCGGGCTCTCTTCGTGCGGTCCCTTTGTACACATCGCTGTGTCTGGCATGCACGTGGTTTTTGGGCTGAAGCGAAACTCAATATACAGCAAGTAGAAGGGGAAACGCAACAGGCCTCCGGCGGTTCCTTTGACTCCCTGTAACCTCTTCTTCTCCGCTCTTTCATTGGAATGTCTTTGACACCTGAATAGCAGGTCTAGATTTCTCCTTTTCAAGCTGTGTCACCGGTCAAATTAAGACTGAGCCGCTATCTGAGGTCCCAAATCACTATTTTCATATCTTCTATTTGACCAGTGAGTTAGGGACAGAGGGGAGAAGCAAAGAAGGTGAGAAAAAGGAGAGAGGGAGGGGAGCAGGGGGGGTCGCTTTTAGTTCATATGCTTTATGCTCCTGGTGGAAAGAGGAGGAGGGCGAAGGCTCTGATTTGTGAATTCCAATTTGCCAGCCAGGTTTGGACAGCTTTGACCTCCAGCCTGCCCTGTTGTAGCTGATCCGAGTAATGTGACAGCAGGAAAACAAGACAGATCTGACACACACGTTCACACACGGTCACAAGCATTGTAAGAAAAGAAGAAAAAACACAAGCTTAGGGGTTATCTTTGGAGATTTTTAAATAAACTGAACATCTTAAAAAGTGAGGACATATGACGCCGTTTTTTTTTCTCTGGCGGATCGTGTCTGAATAAGATCTGATTGTAGAGTGACGAACCAAAAATAGAGACACCAAACATTATATTTTCTCTTCCCAATTCCAGTAGAATGAGAGAGATTTTAATGACTTATAATGGTCTTCGTGAATACGGATTAAAGCTACGGAACTTTAAGACATCAAACTCGCAGGACTCAATGCCATAACTCTGTTGGCCCACAGAAAAACAGAACCTATCTGGGGGGGGGGGTGTAATGGAGGGGGGAAAGCGATTCCATGGAGGAAGGTGGGAGGAAGTCAGAGATTCCCATAACCTTTGGTCCTATTCATGCTGCGTCCCAGCCATTATTTATAGTTTCCCTTCCACTGTTGTTCATGTCAACATGTTGGATCCACACAATGGGAAAACACAACTTCAAAGAAATGTCCGTCTCATTCGAACGTTCTGAAAGTCTGCGTTTAGACTTTAATCCAAATTAGCAATACTCAAAGCAAATGCAAGACTTCAAACCACCTCCCACGTTACCGTGGTAACATCTGCTGTAATTCTCTTACTCATTGCATCAAACTGTCACGCCGAGAAGGCCTGGTGGAATTCATGAACTGTTCCACGGCAGATTTTATTCCTTCATTGTACCTGAATAAGATGGCCGGGATTCGTCTCAGCTGGAACTTACGCCACTGGCCTTGATTGAGGCGTCAGTTTGTCTGGAGTCAGCTGTCGCCGCAGACCATTCTGCCTCATTTGGGAGGCAAACGAAAATATAATCATTTTGTTATCACCTCCCCATGTGAAGGATCACGTTGTAAACGGAGGCTGTTTGCAGAAGTGCTGCAGCACAGTCGCCTGGCTGCAAACCCCTCCTGCCTCTGAGCCGTGTTGAACACTAATCTAGTTAATGATTTACTGCATTTACACGGTCGCTAACAAGCAATACAGTTTTTTTTAAAGCTATTATAGAGATGGACCACCTCTTCAGCTGTTTTAAACTAAGAATCCATGAACTATTCAACGCGAGCAAATGATTACAAACTCCGAGCCCAAACTTGTCTCCTAAATGCAGTCCTTTAAGTTTCAAGCAGTTAATACTTCTGTGCCAAGCACGAAGCAACAAAAGCTGTGCTTCGAAGCACTGAACAACATCAGTTAACATCTATTCATTAATTGTTCTGGGTCACACGCTAGACGAGTGCTGCAAACATGCAAAAAGACCTGTAAAGTCGTGCGTATGCAATTTGGCAGCAGGGTACTGTAATGAAAGTTTGGTCCTGGCAGGCACAGCTGGCATGTGAGTCATATGACAACTTTATTTTAGTGTAGCATCACAGATCATTGGCATGGGAAGGATCCCTCTTACAGCCTCTTCAAATCCAAGGCTAACTTAAGGTCAGCTGCTCCACAATACACGCAGGTGCTCTCCTACAGAACGGAAAACTGATCTCGGCTGAAACATGGATCTTTGTGCTGTAAAAACATTTGGGAACTAAAGACAATACGCGGACGCCTCGGCGATTTCCAGAAACTTCAAAGTCCACAGTAACCAAGGGCAGTACGTGCTGGAGTGGCTGAATGGAGACAAAAGTGAATAAGCTCTTTTACGAGCACCAAAGTCAGTTCACCGGACGGCATGCAGCGGCACAGTCTTTATAAATACAGAGTTAGTAGTGAAAATAAAAGCCTAAATAAAACTGTGTTGCAGGTAGATGTCGTATAGTTATTGCAGCAGTATACTACTTCTGAGAAGGAGTAGGCTTAGTCTCAGTACATGCCTATACCCTCCCTTTCACGGCAATACTTCAGGCAGGGCTTTAAAGTAAAGTTTTGCAACCCCGGCACAGCATCATGTTCACTAGGTAGCGCTTTAGTAGCGCTTAAGATGCTTAAGATGCAACTCACTTATAGTAGTTGGCTTCTTGAAGAAATTGCACATTGGCTTCAATGAAAGCGTTAGCTGCGTGTAATGTAAATGACTCTGGAACCACTTGTTTATGGCAAGGATTCCTTCATACAGACACCTTTTGCAGGTGTCACACATGCTACGCCACCGGTGTCACTGCAGGCCCGGCTGGCCCTTGCAAGAGGCGCCCAAAAAGGCAGCTTTGTAACAGTAAGGATTCAAGGGCCGGTTAAGTTACCCATATATCCGACACAGTCTTATTCTTTCTTTTTGGTTTCAGAATGGCCAATTTCCTGCAATGGCGTCTAAATCAATTCTGTAGCTAATGGGTTGGCAAAGAATAGACGTAAAGCAGAGCTAGAGCAAATGAGATGAGACGAAATGCGCATGCGTTGCTGAAAGAAACGGAAACAAAAAAAGAACAGACACAAAAAAAAAAGTTGTCACATGACAGGTTTTTTCGTTTTTGTCACGGACTGCCTGTGGAAATTTGTGGAAACGTCCTCGTGTTCGTGGCTGAGCGAGGCGACTAAAAACAGGGTCACAATGTCAAGGAAATAAAGGGCTGCGCCGCACGTTAAAAGTCAAATAACGAGCTCGCGACGGGCTGAACAGGTTGCGCACACTGGTATTAATTGATAATTCAATAAATACAATCTAATGAGCACGCACTGCCCGTCAAAATCGAACAAATAAAACATGAGACAATGTGCTGCATGGTACAGACATATGAGATGTTAGCTAAAATAGCTCCCATTGTTCCTGTTTAGTTTGTGAAAATTACCAACGCCGACTTGAAGAAGACACTCACCACTGTCACTGGAGAAACCATTTCTCTATCGGTGGTGTCCGTGTCGGTGAGAAAGGTACTTAACGGTAGTATCAGCTTTTGTCTCCAGTCCCCCTGTTTATGTTGTACTGGCTGCGGGATGCCGATTGTTGTTGTCTTCGCTCCGATGGGCGGTCCGACGTCCAGTAGGAAGCGGGAGACGAGCCATGCCGTGGGCGGGACCTTTGTCTGTAAACCAATAGGCGCGGCGAATGGTAGTGAGCGGGGCGGATGGGAGGATCAGTCCGCTGTTTACTTACCGGAGCAGATGGCCATTATTTACATTTAGCAGAAAGGCAGCTTATGGAAAGTTTATAATTGATTATTAGTCTCTAAGAATCCTTTGTTAATGGGTCGTGTTAGGCGTTATCAATTCAGACCGTACGCCTGTAAAACATGTATATGTGAAACGTTGCTCGAATATATCGTTCTCTCTCTTTTTTTAGTTAAGAATGACGAATATTATTCAAACGAAAAAATACTTCATCTATAGGAATGGCCCCATACAGAAAAAATTCGGAAATAATAAAAAAATATATATTTTAATGAATTGGTTCTCTCTCTCTCTCTCTCTCTCTCTCTCTCTCTCTCTCTCTCTCTCTCTCTCTCTCTCTCTCTCTCTCTCTCTCTCTCTCTCTCTCTTCTCATTTTTTAGTTAAGACTGACGAATACTACACAAACGAAAAAATACTTACTCTATAGGAATGGCCCCATACAGAAAATAATACAATTAATGTTATCTGTACTGGAGCATTTCATTTTATTTCTAGAAGTTTGGTTAAACGTTAAGTGTATGACATATGATACAATATTTTAAAAGAATTGTAAAAAAGAATGTAAAAGTAGTGTCGCCCGCCATGTGTGGGCTTATGATGATATAGTATGAAGAGACTAACATATTGTGTTGTCTTGACTTGATGAAGAGAATTCACAATGGCAGCGACATCATGTGGTCTACAACTGTCAACGTTATTTCGACATTTTCAATTCAATTAATTTTATTTTGTATAGCCCAAAATCGCAAATTACAAATTTGCCTCGGAGGGCTTTACAGTCTGTACACATGCAACATCCTCTGTCCCAAGACAATCACATCGGCACAAAACTCCCCAAAAAATGAAAAAACCCTTCCAGGGAAAAAAGGGAAGAAACCTTAGGGAGAACGTCAGAGGAGGGATCCCTCTTCCGGGATGGACAGACTGCAATGGACACATGGACAAGAGACCGTAGAGCTGAACAGATAAACGTTCTACACGTTGGTGATCTTGTATTGTGATAATTTAAAAAAAAGAGTGACGTCATTGGAACGTTCGGTTCTCTGGCCTGAATAAATTGCACTTGTCAAACAAAACATGTGTTTCCAATAGTATTGTGTTTAACATGGTACGGGTTTTTTTTTTACCCGAAAGACCAAAAACATATTGAGGTGTATCTAACGTTATGTACGCAACTCTATGTGATATTACGAAGACGGATACACGCACGAGTGAGTTATCTCACTTCCTTAAAGTACTCTTTGGCTCCTCCTGTCTGTCTCTTTCGCTGTGGTCTCTACCAACAGCAGTCTTATCCTTCTGGTTAAGTTTTAGTCATCTTCTGTCATTCGAATTTAATTGTATGGGTTTTTAATGGATCTGGTCTTAGTTTCGTGTGTAACCTCGGTAAAAAAGAAACATCTTTCGGGATTGGGGGTTGCCAAGCGTTAGTAAACGTGAGGTTAGCTTATGCTAACGTCGCTAGCATGTGCTAAAGAAAGCCGGTGAAATAAAGTAGGGTTGACCGTTTGATGTACGAACTTTCCTCGAATGGACTACTTTTGACTAGGTGTTGTCATTCTAGCCATTTAAGTGTCGTTTGGTTACGCTACGTCCCGTGCCTACCTACTTGGTTTGTGCGCTAAACGCTGACGATAGCATTGGCACTCTTGGTGTTGTCTCACCTGATTCATTTCAAATAGCCAGCCTGTATCACCTCTGCCAAAATGATGGACTTTGATAATATATTGGACATTGCCACGCAAAATCGGGCCCCCAGCAACTCACAGGTAAGTTACATTGCAGTCACTTTGCGCTGAATTCACTTAGGCCGAACGGTGAAGTAGGGATTTGTGGCAAATCTAGTGAGCACACAAGTGCCAGCTCATCTGTCAGAGGGGATCTGATAACGTAGCTAACAACTAGCTAACTTAGCCGCTAACTTTCTCCTCGCATGCGAGACGCTAACACGTTTTAACATTTGCCATCAATGTTGATCTTTAGTCCATCGTGTCCAATGATACATTTTGAAAAGTGCAAATAGTAAAGAAACCATGCTTCACCCTCTGAATGTTCACGTAATGTGTCTCTTTTGAGCAGAAGCGATACAGTTTACAAGCTGCACCACCCAAAAAGGACCCGAGGTCAAAAGGTGTAAATCCATCAGCTGTGCAAGCGCTTCTGAAGAAACAAACGTGTGAGAGCAAGAAGAAAGGTAATGCAAAGTTCAGATGCCCAACGGCCACATTCGAACTGCGCAGGGTGCATTCTTCGTTGATAATTCCGCCGTGTCTGTTTTTTTCAGAAATCCAAATGAAGAAAAAGAAGGAGGAACTACTAGCAAAGAGAGTGGAGTTGAAGTCGGACCGTAAAGCACGAGCCATGGCTTCCAGAACTAAGGACAATTTCCGAGGCTACAATGGCATCCCAGTGGTCGAGCTTCCCAAGAAGAGAAGATCAAAACTAGATATGCAGGAAGAGAGGTCCTCGAATGGGGAAAGTTTTAGGAATAACTCAATCGACCCAGAAGATGACGAAGACAATTACGAGTATGAACAGACGGATTCAGAATCGGAGCAGGAGCCAGAGCTACGGAGACCGGGAAAGACCACAGGTTTAAGTGGCGGTAGTAGTATTAGCAGCGTCAGGCCCTCCTCTAAAAAGTCCAGTGGGCCACCCAAGCCCGCTCCACCTCCCATGAACTTTGCACAGTTACTCAAATTGGCAGAAAAGAAGCAGTTTGAGCCTGTTGAGGTAAAAACCAAGGTAGTGAAGAAAGATGAAAGGCTCCGAACAGCTGATGAGATAAGGGAACTGGAGCTGGAGCGCAAGGTTAAGAGGCCGATCAAAGATTTCAAGGCAGAAAAAGAAAGAGACGGAAAATCTCACACTACCTTTAGTTCAATGAGAAAAAACGTTTCTGAGAAAGAGCAGAAGAGCTTGAAACCACAAAAGACCTCCATAGACAAACAAAGTCTTCCCAGTGGGTCAGGAAAGAAGTTGCATCCAACACGGAACAGTGATAAGGGCCACACTTCTAGGCCTTCTGTTGGTGACGGAGAGAAGGAAAGACCCAGGATGTCTCACAGCGATCGAGACAGGCCTAAGACAAACTCGTCTAGTTCATCTGGTGCTGTGAACGGTAAAGGTACTTCAAGAGCCACGTCTTCTCAGGTTTCAGCCAAACAAGGGGGAATCAAGCCCTCATCTAGCCACAAATCCAGCGCTCCAAGTGACCTTATTCTCAAAAAAGAAAGCTCGTCGAGAGGCCCAAGTGTTCCCAGTAACAGGGCTCCTGGTACACCTGTCAACGGCCAAAGATCTCAACCTGGGAGCTCCAAACAGATTAGGCCCAGTCAGGGTAGCTCCTTGAAGCAGGGCCCTATGTCTGGAGGCCAAAAGCCCGGGAAGGGAGAACCTCTAAGGCCTGGAATGAACTCCTCTATAAAGCCTAGTGGGAATTCGGGCATGAGACCTTCATCGGGCGCCCCTCCTAGAGCAGGAAGCCAACCTCCGTCGAGGCCTGAAGGCGCGCTCCAGGCGAGAGCTGGCGGTGTCCCACAGCCAAGGCCGGGTGGGAGAGGCCTACAAGGTCCCCCTAGAGGTGGTGGAGCCCGACCTCCGGGGATTGGGCGTGGTCGGCCTGGAAGTGGAGGACTAGTACAAGGGCGACCGACTGGCAGCATTGTCTCAGGACCTGGAAATTCCAAGTGCACCGTGGTGTCTGAGACCATTTCGTCAAAGAACTTTGGTGGACCGCGACCAGGGCATGCCCCAGAGACCGGGAATGCCCCAGAGACCGGGAATGCCCCAGAGACCGGGAATGCCCCAGAGACCGGGAATGCCCCAGAGACCGGGAATGCCCCAGAGACCGGGAATGCCCCAGAGACCTATGATGAACAGACCACCGGGTAAGGTTCAAGAGTCGATAAAGACATTACCAACTAAGTGGGGGTGTTAATTAGTACTCTGTAATCCTAATTTCAGACAAAAGGTTTTTTTGTATATATACATATTGTATACACTTATTGGGTATAGAGCACAATATAGTGCTGCCGACAAGTCCATTAGCAGGATTGTACAACATTGCGTGTTTTGATGCAACATGGTCAAAGTCTCCGCCATTTGCGAAACGGCCTGAAACGACACGACTGCTATTACAGGCCTAAACGCTTGTTTGCTGAACTGACTTAAGTATGTCAGCTGCACTCGGCAGTCTTTGTCGTTCCTGTTGGGTCAGAGTCTTTTCACCACAGATAGACAGAACATTTTTTTTGGGGGGGGGGGGGGGGGGGGGTGTAGCAATGGCTAATTGCCAATACCAGAACTCAAAATAGATTTGTTTTTATTACCAAGGTACAATGTTGCCACCTATCACCTCTGCATACAAGAGGAAATACGAAGATGACGATGAAGATGAGTGTGATTCAGAAATGGAGGATTTCATCGACGATGGAGATGAACCGCAAGACGACATTTCCAGGCACATTAAAGAAATCTTTGGCTATGACCGGAACAAGTGAGTGCCCTCACACATTCGAGTCCATTTTATAATCGTGTTCGTTCTCTATAAAAAAAAAAAAACGATTTGCTTTTAACCTCCTCAGGTACAAGGATGAGAGTGACTATGCACTTAAATTCATGGAGAGCAGCTGGAGAGATATGCAAAAAGAGGAGGCCAGGAGGTGAGACAAAAAAAAATAAAACCTGTCTCCATACGTGAACCGTTTGAACGGAGAGCTGGTATATTTATTTAGTTTATTTCATGTCATCTCTTTGTGCTTTGTTTCTTCAGCCTGAGAATGGCTGTGCAGGAGGATCTGGAGGAGGAGAAAAGAGAGCAAGAGGACCTGAACATGCTAAAGGCCAAGAGGAAAAAAAAGAACTGAAGACTGTGTTGTTTTTTTTTGATGAGGAATTAAAAAAGAAACGAAAATGAAAACTATATACTGTTTGTCCTAAGAGATGGGACGGCCGATCTGCGTTGAAGCTCAGTGGCCGCCTCGACCGCCGTTGCTTTCGCTCTGCTTCTCTCAATGTGATTGGACCTTGAACACATGGCCACGTCTCCAGAGGAAAAGAAAAGAATGTTTTTCAGATAACCTGAAAAAGTCAAAGGCAAACTATTTGTAAATCATTCAGGCATTAGTCTGCACCAAAACAATCTCACATTTCTGTTGTACTATTTATTCCCCCCCCTGTGCAGTGATCTCAAATTCTGGAAGGACCTGAGAACTTTAAAAATGGAGTTGTGGGTTTCCTTTTTTCTTTTTTAACCGACAATAACACTAAGTTATGATGAAATGTTATTTTTCAGCAGAATTTGTTCCGTATTTTTCTAAACAAACTTTGATTTATAAGTAAATGAAATATGCAGAAAACATAACCACTTACTGTGTTGTGCTTTAAAAGGGAGTTCAGCTGAAGGATTGCTTCTTGTTATATTTTATTTAATTGTTTTGCATCAAAGTAATATATAAACTTTGTTTTAACAACCCCACTACTAACGTGCACGGGACATTTATGATTCTTCGTATTGGTAATATATTTTGCGTTTTTTTTTTTTTTCTAAAAAGTTTTTTCATTTTGTTGAATTAACTTATTATTAGTATTATTATTATTACTGACCGGACGGGCCTTTGCTGAAGTCGTGACTTTTCTTCCCTCTCGGCTTGCCGTACATGACGCGACAAGGGGGGCGGAGTCTGTCGTTTCGCTTACGCTGCTCTCGAAAGTTTGCGGAAGTTGACAGTTGAGCTGGAAGTCGCGTCGAGATACAAACATCCAAAAGCCTCCCGGTTCGGATCGTGGTTGACGTTCAATAGATGGACCTCTCCTCAGAGAAGCTTCAGCGGATCCTCTCTAAGGTCAGTCAGCGTCCCCGGAGGTCACGTTAGAGAACTTCGGTACCGATGAGAAAGTGCGCTGCTGTCCGCGACTGGCTCAACCGGCTTGACTTACTTTAAAATTCTTACAATGTGAGACGAGAACAAACTGCTGCTTTCTTCAAAAAGGAACCTTGCAAAGAGTTTCGTGATGAGTTACACATCGCTCCCTTGGACCGATGGATCTCCTCGTGTAGCATATAGTCCTTGCCATAATTCTACAATTCATCATTCATAATGTTAATTGGCAGCACCCCGTATGTCACCTTACCATTTTGATGATGCCGCAAAGGTGATAAGTGATCACGTGTGATCATCGGTTACCAAGCAGCTGAATACAACATAACAACGCAGGACCACTGTGGACCCCTCCTGAAGTGTGGTGGTGCGACACCTCAGTTTGGAGATTGGATTTTTATGACTCAGAAGTGAAACTAAAACTACACGGAAAAAAGGAGAAAAAAAACGAGGAACATATAACGTAGATTTTCAAAGGGCTAAATCTGTCTTTTCCACTACACACACATTTTAAACTTTGATTCCTGATTCCTAGACATGTTTATGTCAGACATACAAAGCGCATAACACAGACGGTTAGAAAACAAGACGGCATAGTGCGAGAGAAATAAAAAATAATGAAATACAGCGCAGCGAATAAAAGTTAATCAAGCATATACATGTACAGAAATTCAAATAGTGTATTTTCTTTTTACATCTGGGTATTAGTACAAATTCCACGATGTTGCGGTTGAGGAGCTGCAGAAGATCTATCGAATCTACCCTGACATGGTTCCGTCCACAGGCACATACAGTGAGTCATTTTATTTTTTATTTTTTTTGCCTACATATCACAGTCTTGCTGATGATTGACTGTCCCATGTCATCATTTTCAGCATTTAGTGACACCACCCAAAAAGATCTTGTGAGATTAGTAGGCAACATCCCAGTCCAGTATGGAGGTAAGTCTGACCTCTGACCCTACAGCTGCCCGGTGCTCCGCCTGCGTGAAGTCCTCATTCTCCACGGATGTCTCCTCTCCTCTCCTAAGGCCGCTCCTACAACTTCCCTGTTCAGCTGTGGTTGATGGACTCGTTCCCCTTCACTCCTCCCATATGCCTCCTGAGACCGACCCCCAACATGCTCATCAGAGAGGGCAAGCATGTCGATGGAGGAGGACGGATTCACCTGCCGCAGCTGCACACCTGGGATTATGTATGATTTTATACTTTATGGGTGTATATAAAATATAAAATAGTTCTGGTTCCTCATCAGTCGTTTGTGTGTTTTTTTTTTTTTTTCTTGCTCCGTAACAGCCCAAATCCTCCGTGGCGAGTCTTCTAGCTGAGATGATTGTGAAGTTCGAGGAGCATCCTCCACTGTCCTCCAAGTCCAATGGGGACAACAGAGACCCTCAGGATCTACTGGCTTTCGTTTCTAATCTACAGATCAACGACGGTGCTTGATTTTGACGCGCAGCTCGGCTGTTTACATGTCGTACTCGAGTGCTATTATTAGCTCATGTCTATTTCAGGTGGAAGCAGCCATCCCCAGCAAATTAATAAAGTGTCCGTCATCGGGGGAGGAGATTTAGGAATGGCGTCGGTCATGAGCATTTTATCCAAGGTATTTGATTTCATAACCAATCTTGGTATTGTAATGGAAATTTTGTCCATGACAATGAATGTATTTTGTTCCTCGTGATACTCCTCCAGTGTAAAGTGGACCAACTGGTTTTCATTGACGTCAACAACAGCTCAACCAAGGGCGGCAGCACGGATCTGGAGATTTTCCGTCTTCCCCAGGTCGAGGTATCCAGAGGTACGTCACTTGCTGCCTGTCGCTCAATAATGTTCGACGTGCCACTTGGCTGAGTCATCGGCGATGTCACACTGTTTGGAACGAAGGACGCCTGCATTGTGCTCAGAGAGACTGTCCCCGGTGACTCTCCTCTGTAACCGGCATCGGCTCTTTGGCTGACCCTCAGAAGCAGACCCACCAGTAGTGGTGCTGGGGGTGTAGCGCATCAGGTTTGGATGCCCCCGCCACACAGTTTGCATCACTTGGGAACCCCGGATCAAGTATTTTTTAATAGTGTAATAATCATAGTGTGTGATCAAGTTTATGGTAACGACTCCCTGAATTAATGCTGCACGGTGTGTCGATTGTTAAAAAGGTACGGTGGTACTCGCATATTAAAAAACGATACGACTGGCATGTCTTTAGTATTGGATTTTCGGATGAATTCTGGTGTTGTATCTGTCATAATTTTGGTTCTGTGACAACCCTACCCTGAAGACCAATTTAAAGTATCACTAAACAGATCTAAAGCAGTGGTGCTGTGGCAGAGAAGGAGGGGAGGCCTCATTTAGGAATTACAGCATGATGTATTTCATTTTGTTTCAAACTGGACACCATCAACATGTTGTCTCTTTTTGCTCATGCAGACAATGATCTGATCCGTTGCATCCCTTCTAGATCTGTCTTCCTCCGCGGGCTCCCGGGTTGTCGTGGTGACCGCAAACGCGTGGAGCGGCGAGCAGTCGTACGCCAGCGTGGTTCAGACTAACGTGGACCTGTACAGAGAAATCATCCCGAGCCTCGCTGGTTACAGCCCGAACGCCGTGCTGCTCATCGCCTCGCAACCAGGTTGGCGTCGGAGACGAAGACGCAGCCCTCTTGAGAAACGGACCCCGTTCTGCTCCTGAATCATTTGTTTTTTTTTCTCGTCAAATTCCAGTGGACATCATGACCCACGTTGCCTGGAGGCAGAGCTGCCTGCCTCCGACCCGGGTGATCGGAGCAGGCTGTAACCTGGACTCGGAGCGGCTCGGTTACATCCTGGACATAAACCTGAACACTCACAAACCCGCCTGGGTCATAGGAGAGCTTTCGGACAACAAAGGTGAAAAGTGACCCGGGGTTGCGCTTGTTGCCGTTACGCAAATCCTCTTCGTTCCCGTCTCGCCGCCATCAAAGCGCTGTTAACTCGAAAGACGCACATGACTGAGCTGGTGCTTTTTGTGTTTTGTCCTGCAGTGGCTGTGATGAGTAAGACCGGGCCGAGCTCCGGTGTGCAGCCGGAGATCGCAGCAGGATCCAACTCTACCAAACCCTTGTTAGACAGGTAGCGGCCTGAATAGTAGCTCCTGCAGGGGGAGGAATTGTCAAAATACTTACTAACTCTGTGCTCGTAGAGCTTTCGGGATGATGAAGACCCGAGGCCAGCGGTCGTGGTCCGTGGGTCTGTCCATCGCCGACATCACCAACAGCGTCCTGACGGATAAAATGAAGACCCACTCTGTCTCCACCCTGGCTCAGGTAGAACCTCTCTCTCTCTCTCTCTCTCTCTCTCTCTGTGCACGCGCGTAGCGTAAAGCAAACATCGAAGTGACTTGCTCTTGCACATATTCTCATAAATTGACGGAAAGTGGCTCCGTTTCCTTCAGGGCTGGGGCGGAATCGGCGCGGAGGTGTTCCTCAGCCTGCCGTGCATCATGGGATCGAACGGCTCCACGCGCTTGGCCGGAGTGTCGCTGGGGCCGGAGGAAGACTCCAAACTGAGAGAAAGTGTGGCCTCCCTTGGCAGCCTCATTGCTCAGCTCAGGATTTGAGGACGGGACTGTTTTCTGACGGCACCGGGTCAAGCAGCGGCTTTCGGATCAACGTGCGCTACAGGCGGTCCGTGCCTGCGATGAATTTGCGACCTTATGCAATAAGTCTTAATGTTTTTTCATGAGATTTGTTTGTATGTTCTTGTTGGATACGGTGTATAACATAAGGTTAAATAATCAATCCATATTCAACGTCTTTAGAAAACACTCTTGAAATACAAGTGTTTTTATATCAATGCAAAAGCATCTGAAGACGTCTGATTCGAGAAGTTTTTAAACTGTGTTTTTGTCAGGTTGAATTTGGGCTGAACTACATTTACTGAAGATGATGTAACTTACCTGTTCCTTTCAACAAATATCAGGGTGTTGGAAGATAAAAGTGTGAGGAATGTATATTATATTCAGGTCCTGGGGTTGACTGATATATAGCCCGTGTATTTTAAAGGCCTTATTTGCCAGCTTATGGTTTTCTAGATTTGAAGGAATTAATGTTTCCAATGCATTTCCTGTGTACTTTGTAAAATACTTTGGACTAGATACTAAACTATGTAATGAAACGACACGATTGTGGGTGTGCAATAAATATATGAAACAATGGACATTTAAGGTTTATCTCTTTATCAAACTCAAGAGTAGTTGCATAAGTGAACATTAGCTTTGGTCCGAGCCGCAGCATCACCAAACGAGCAGTGATGTACATACAGGTCACATGACTACAGCAAACCAAACATACTTCACGGCGTCGGAAGAGTTGCAGCAAAGCCAAAGTTCACAACAAACCATCTGTTGACATCACTTCGTAAAATGGAAATATTTTTAGCAACAACTTGGAAATCCATTGAAAAATAAACTGAATACTTAAGAGA
Source organism: Apeltes quadracus (assembly GCA_021346845.1). Classification (NCBI taxonomy): domain Eukaryota; kingdom Metazoa; phylum Chordata; class Actinopteri; order Perciformes; family Gasterosteidae; genus Apeltes; species Apeltes quadracus. The sequence goes on along the minus strand of CM037935.1, from coordinate 7,848,162 downwards.
ATTACAAAACCTCTTGGTAAAGAAAAGGGTCACTTTACATCGTATAAAATGTAACTATTAGGTCCTTGTACAGTATCGTATGGCTCAACTTCCATTTCTTCAAATTCAGTATTTAAATAAATTGCCACCGCAATCTTTGCATGGTTCTCAGATATACGGGTGCAAATGTTTTTTTTTTTTTTACAAAACAGCACCGTCCTTGAGTTTTTATAGCTTACTATGTACACAATCTTAAACAGGCATCGTAGGAAGCATTTACGTCGAGGTCACGACTAGTTTGCATGTTTAAAAACGAGGACCTCATTTAAGAGCTCAAGTCAGTTACTGCTAACCTGGTAACACTTCTGACCACCAGATGGAGCTACTCTCTAAATATAGGGACCAGGATCTGTACTACAGCTCTGTGCTGAATGTACGTCACAATCATAAAATCCTTATAGTCTTATAGTAACACCATACTAATGTATTTATATACATGTAACAGTACATGAAGTCAAGTGGCAGACGGAAAGATACGTTGAAATCCTTTAACTAAACAACTTACAAGATAAATAAGCAGCAAAATACCAAATTCTACCTGCCAGAAATGAAAATAAAAAAGAACTGACTAGGCTTCATGTGAATAACTATTTTCTATATTTACACCAGTGACGTATTGCACCACATATTTCCTGTGGCTGGTAGTTACAACCTCAACATTCTTCAGAGGCTTGCATGCAAACTGCGTTTGATCAAGTAGTGACCTTAAGAGATAGTAAAGAAAATGTTGTGTTAAGGTTTACCTATTACAGTTTGATTTACTGTCAAGATGTTTAAGCCTGCTCAGCAGTTTACCATAAAAAGCAGTATAAATATATAAATAGGCTTTGGGTGCTTCAGCAAAGATGAACCGTACTCTGCAGCCTCAAAAGCCCTCGTGCTGGAGGCGCAGCCTCAGCGTGCTGCGATCGGGTTAAGACACTTCTGTTGGAACGAAATGGAGCAATGGTGGAGCGAGAGCAGGTAAGAAAACACACTGGCTTCTTGTGAGGCCAACAGTAACACGTAACAGTTTGAAATACAAGTTTGACGCTTTTTCAAAAAAAAAAAAAAAAAAAAAAGTGCAAGTATGTAATTTGTAAGAGTCCTTTCTCGTCCTTTCTCTCTTTGACTGGCACGCTCTCGCTTTCTCTTGTTCTCTACTGGCTTTTCACTTCATGGCTTTAAAATGAACCAAGAATTAACAGGCATTACTATTGGCATAATGAGGGATACTCAAAACACTTGATGACTTTTAAAAGGTCACCGATTTGGGCAGCGGCTGACCCCCCGGCGGCATCCTGCAAAAGTCCGGGCTGGACCGGGCCGTGCACCCTCTCACAGCCGCGTGGCCCGGGGGGGACCTGGTGTACAGCAGGGGTGCTGGGAAGGCCGAGTGGTCCCGTGGGGCCCTGGAGAAAGGCTTGGAGTACCCGGGCCCGGTGGTTCTGTTTGTGTCTGAACAGCTGGCAGTACAACACTGGAAGGGACTGCGTTTGTCCGCAAAGTTATCCGGAGGAGGGGGGATGATGGAGTCCTCCACCCAGCTGTCCCCCCCTTGGTAGTCCAGCTCCTGAGGCAGACTGGGGAGGCGAATGGAAGAAGGGGAAGAGGGGATGAACAGGGGAGGTGGAGGCACGGGGTAGAGGGCAGCGTCACAATCCCTGCCAGTGGCGGGTGGGGCGCTGCAGTGCATGCTGGGGGTTTCCTCAGGAGTGGAGCCCAGCAGCCTCTCCTCGTCGGCCTCGGAAAGGTTGTCATACTGGGAGGTGTTGGATGGCCGTCGGTCTCCGGTTGGCATCGGGGCGTAGAGAGAGACTGGGAACTTGGTTGGCTTAGGGGGAGGAAGTCTGGGAGGGGAGGAGGAGGAGGAGCAGGAGGTGGCGAAGGCAGGGTGAGTGGAAGGCTTTGACGGAGGCGCTCCTTGCTGGGCGAGCCGAAGTGGTGTGGGGGGTTTCAAGCATGGCTTTGGCGGTAGCTTCATCTGGGTGACTGCCGAGGAGGCCGAGCGAGGAGAAGGAGAGCGCCGCCGGGTCTCCGGACAGGGGGGTCCGCCATTCACGTGGCTTCGGTCGTCCTGCTCAGTGTAGAATAAAGGTGGAGGTGGCAGATCTGGCAGGTCCAGCATCTCCTCCGTCTGTGCAGTGAGAGCTTCCAAAGCAGGGGGCTCGTAAGGTGGGGGCCAATCCATCGAATCCTCCTCGGTCTCGGCGTCAGCGGCCTGATTTCCGACAATTTGCGCGCCGTCCAGTCCGACCTCGGCAGGGGGTTTAAGTGCTTTCGGAGGCAACGGGGCGGCTCTGCAAGGCCTCAGGGGAGTAGGCGTTCTCTGTGTGTGGACTACGAGAAGGGGGTCAGGTGAGGGCGGAGACAGAGTTCTGGGGTCCTGGGTCTGGTGTGGAGCGACGCCGTTCGCTGGCTGGGCCTCGGTGTCCCGTTGACCCGGGGGCTGCGGATTAGCTTTCGCCTCCACAGGGGAGTCGGGCTGCGGAGGCAAAGGGAGAATGGGTCTCTCTTGACCCAGAGGTTTCTTTGGTTGCTCCTCTGACTTGGCTAAACACAAGGAGATGGAAAATAGAAAATATTTGTTAACAAAAGACCAGTGTTACTTTGGGCGGAAAATTAAATTTTATCCGCTAAATAATATAATATAGGAATAAAGGAAAACTAGTGCACCTGGAGGAGGATTGTCGAGCTTTTTACTGCGAAGTTCAGACATAGCAGCCTGTAACTGTTCGACTACCACATCATCGGGCAGGAAGAAAGAAACCGCGACCTGCTCCTGGAGAAACTCCCTGAGGTCCTCTAACGGCAGCTTCTGCAGGCGCTCTGATAGGACAAAGGAAAGTTAACTCAAAGAACGGATGATGCAAGTCTATCCGGTGACACGTCGACTGAACTCAGTCATGAATACAAACTATGTTATTAAGACCACATCAAAGTGAGATGTACACACTGACGCGACGCTCAAGCAAGCGTCCAATGAAAAGTCAGCCGTCGGTTCTTCTCCACAGCAACTGCCCACTTTCATTACGTAAGCCGGTTAAGAGGCAGCCGGGCAGCGCGCCGCAGCCACGGCTGTGCCCAGGCATGCGACCGGTTTGACTCGTTCAACACCGCACGACACCAGAGGGAACGTCGTCGTCGTCCTCGTACTCACTCTTGTGTAGCTTGAGCGTTGTATAAGCCATGGCAGTTAGCGTCTTCTCTCCCTCCATGATGTAGATGTCCCATAAACGCAGGGTAAGGGTGATCGGGGTCTGTAATGTAAGACACACAGCAGTGGATTAAAAGGGGACCAAAACAACACCAGATGTAGTTTCAGTGTTCAAAGACGTGTACGGATTAATGAGTTTCAACGCAGAAGATGTCCGTGTGCGGGGAAGAAGGCTCGTGAAGTTTGGAAAAATCAAAAACACTCACTCTGTCAATGAAGCACTGCAAAAACCATTTGGTGGTATAAATCCCTGTTGTCATCTGCTCTTTGTCCTGTGGGGTAAGAATGAATGAATGACAATACTCCACGTAATAATAATACATTTAATATAATGCACTCTTCATCAACGGATCTCAAAGCAAGTAATCTGCTGCCAGTTACAAATCTTTGGCAGAATAAATCTTGACTTGATGTACTTTAACTGACCATGTGTTTCTTCAGCTTTGGCAGCATTTTAGAGAGGATCAGCTCATGGTGGGCTTGGAAACGATGCAGCTTGGGGAATCCTGGGATGAAGAACCCTAGCATAATGAAAAATGAATATTTGAAATTTGCAAATGAAAAAGTATTTCCACTTCGTATTGCCACTCCGTGACTGGATAAAAGGCTACTGAGAACAATTAGAGGAATTTGCTTTGAACATGAAGGCAGTGGTTTTAGGAAGTAAGAAATGCTGAACACCAGCATTTCTATAGAGAATTGTTACATTTTTAAACATTTCCAACTTTATGTCATTCCAGCTCTTGAAGCAAAATACTAAGCCAATTTCTCCCCCAGACAACATAATCTTATGGTCTCCTCTTCTACAGATTTATCTACACATTCATCAGCGTAAGCACACAACACAATTTTGTCCTTTTCTACAAGAAGCGTTATTATAGTGGATGTTTAATATTATAAGTCTCCATGTCTTCCTTCGCGTCTCACCATGCATGGCATGCTTTCCGTTGGTGAGGAGCTGGGACAGAGCCCAGAAGGCTTCTTCCTCGTTCAGGTACATGAGCAAAATGGCAGCAATCTGACTCATCCCCTGGCAGTAGCTCACCTCCTGGGTGGGGGACACAGGAGAAGGAGATGGGTTCGACTTAACCGGATGGCCAAATTAGTAGAATTATTCAGAATTAAATAGAGCGAGCGAGGCACGCGCACACAGGCACAGACACAGGCACACACACACACACACACACACACACACACACTCGGCGGAGTGCACCTGAATGTCTGATGTGGTCCGAAACTAGACTGTGGATGTGTGTCACCTACTCTACATGCAGTTTTAGTATTAAAAACACTTTAACCAGAGCGTGTTCAAATATTTACCGAAGCCCAAAATACATTCTCACTAATGTCATGCCTTCATCTTGAGTTGGCGCCAATTTGACTCCACAACGATTTAGCATAAACACATCGGCCTTGGCAACGAGAGATACACAAGGGTGGACACACATTTGGTATTTGTCCATATTAAGGCTGATTTACTTAGCCAGAAATGGACATTTGCAAGCAATGGAGTAAATATATTCACGGTTACACTGAGGTTAAACTACACATTCTCTGCATTCCTCTCCATCATCTCATAGACAAACATACAAACACCCCCCCTCCCTCTGCCCCTCTCGCTCGCTGTCTTCTACTGACCCAGTTTCTTCTGAGCAGTGTGTGGAGAGGGGGGAAAGGGAAAAGGGAAAAACAGCACATGCCCGTTTCCTCTGGCTCAAACACCTCCACCACACAGGAACCGACTCCAGAGCAGTCAGAAAAACAGACTTGGACTGTGCTCATACATGGGGAGCCGTACTGTACACAAAGCTGTCTGTGAATGGTGATGTTCATATCCCTACGAGACGGCAGCAATGTGTGCTTATCATAAGAATGATCACATACTGTTATAATAGACAGATATGCATTTACTGCCTTTTGTAAATATGCCGGGATGTCTCACCTAGTCGTAAGAGATAGATTCCACCCAAAAGAGACAATCTCTGGCTTGTGGTGGAGAAAGTACAGACGGACTTTAAAGTAAATGCAAGTAATAATCATGCCTGACCTCGGCACCCACAGCTGGAACTATATACACCAAGGACTACAAAAAGGGTAAAACGCCCTGGTTTGGCCCATAACACTATTACTATACATAACTATTACTTGGGGTGAAGCTAAATCCTACATCGGTTATTTCGGACAGTGTGTCTAGCGCTGTATCATAAATCAAGGAAACCAGGCTCTCGATCCTTGTCTGTTAAACGCTGTCTGAGGAGAGCGTGGCCTAACAACACATGTGGCTTCACTGGTGGGCTGACGTACATTTAGCCAGCACCACAATCATAAATAAAAGACTATAAACACACATGGGAGCAGATGGGTGTAGAGTGCTTGGGATATTCTCTGCTCCATCTAAACCGACGCACCTTATGAAACGTTGCATCACTGACGTGCTGCTTCTGCTTCGAGGCCGGTGTACACAAGACTCTGTGTTATGTAACACACACAAAGGCAAGCACACTTCTGCACACGCAAACACACTTACCGTGTTGTAGACGGAGTAAGCGGCTAGTACGTGAAACAGGGCCTGCTGCCTGGAGAGGGAACAGAGAAACCGCCAGTAAAAATGAGGAAGTGGTTCCTAAGCAACAAACGATTATGTCGAAGCGGGGAGTAAGTTTAGTCCACAACGGAATTCCCAGACGTTACATAAATACGTATTTTCAACCACCTCATACCCAAATTACCCCATTAATCAGCACGGATAGCGGGAAGTATTTCTTTCTTGAGCTATCGAGGTTTGCTCTTAAGTATTAATGAAGGATGTGTGAGTGAAAGGTTTGCTGACATCAGTGCTGGATTAATCACATTTTTCAGAATTTAAGTTTTAATCAATAAAAGCAGAAAAGTTTTTCATCAAATGATGAAGTATGCAGCTTCTATACAGCTTTTTTGAGCACTTGGTAATGTGCTGCAGTGTGGATTACCGTCTCAATTGTTTGCAACAGTGAACCGCTAACGTGTGTCTGTATGTGTGTGTACTTCCGTAGAGAAGTGGCAAATATAATATAACAAATATAACGAGGACGAGAGAGGATGTAGCTGCTACAAGCATCAAATCGTCAACACAAGTCCTGCAGACAGAGACCGGAAAAGCAGCTGTGTCTCGCTGCAAGTGAGACAGCTGTTGACCGGCGGGGACGGAGTGAGCAGCCGAGCAGGATGGAGCTTTGTTTTGGTCTGTTCTCGCTCGCTGGCTTTGAATTGAAGGGGGAGTACGTTACAAAGAGCAAAAGGAGAGTACCCGGCATGAATCAAATTGACACGGACAAACAAGTAGCTTTCAGATCAGGGTCGTCTCCTCATTTTGCCCAGGTTCATTTAATGGATATTTCTAATATATTTGCTTAACATTGATCTGTCCTCACCTACGTGAACAATTCATGCCAAATTTTATATGAATACCGTTTCCTGTGGGGCTTCATGCACTGACAGGAAGGCTAATAAAACACAGAGGAGGAAACTACCTCTTTGGTTGTGTGTGCGTGTGCATGTGCGCGTGGGGCTGCAACAAAATTTAAGCCAGAGGTCACACTCTGTAGAGTACCTAAACACAGTAGGTGAGAAAGACAATTTGTGTGGACACACGGATATGAACGAAACGGTTAAAGATAGTTAAAGGCATTTCTAACTAACTAAACAGTGTCAAAGATTTTCCAGGCGAGAGGAGCGGTTTGTTTATGGATGCGCAGTAACAGCACTGTGCGTTCAAGACAACCTGAAAAAAAAAGTACTCACTTGACCCCGAAGCGGTCCATAAACATGATGTGGTTCCTGAAGGTTCTGTTGACGTCCAGGTCTATCTGCTTGATCTCAGCAGAGAAGTTGCGAGCCTGCAGCTTCATCCTCTGGAGGATAGAACGGTTAGAAAAGCTACCCAAATATCAGTGCTTATATTTAGGAGAAATCGTCAGCCTTTTTTAAGATTCTTACGTCGTATTTTCCGATGTTTTCTTGTTTGACTTTCTCTATGTCCAAAAGCAAGGCCCAGGCCTGGCCTCTCAGCTGCGGAGGGATTCCTTTATATACTCGCTTCACCAACTGAAACACATGTGACATAGCAACTGACTTCATTTGGGACTTTCTGAACAACTAGAAGAGAGAGGCAGAGGGTCACGCATGCATGCTGCTTCATGGGATGTAGCATTGGGAGTTCTCTTGCTATCGGCAAGGACTCATCAAAGGCACTTATGTGCTGGATTTAACTGCCTGGACCTAACGAGGGGCATTAGGGAATGAGCTGTGGTTAAAAAGAGAATGGGAAAAAAACACAAGCGCAAATAATACATCAAATACTTGAGTGGGACAAAGACAAATGGAAAGAGAGGCTTTAATCAGTGGATCCACCATGATAGAGGTACACACCTTTTCACTGTTCCTGTACTTGTCCCAATTCTTCACCATCTTGAGCCATTTCTCCACCCGCACAATCTCCTGCTGCTTATGCTGGAGGAGGGAAAGACAAACATGTGAAATGGGTGTACATACAACACATGCCAGGTCAAAATATGAACTCACTACGCAGGTTAAAAACCTCATACCTTCTCTTCCAGCGCGCTGGGTGTCGGCAGCTCTTCTTCACTGGAGCGGAAAAGGCAGAGACACACAAGCATGTGTTAGAAGCATGGATACAGAGGATAGTCTACGTTTGGCCCTGAGAAAACAATACATCAGCCTAATGTGAGAAAGAAGAGATGAAAGAAAGGTGGGAATGACAGATGGCATCTGCGCAGACAAAGGGGTTCACCTAGAACTTTAACAACGGCGAGGACGTGGTCAGAGCTTAAAGTTGAGTAACTTACTGCAGAAAGCCGAGGCGGTCGGTGACCTTATAGATGCTGTAGTTAGCATCCTCCCATGGGTCAATGGTGACACCCTCCTGTCTGCCCTGAAACAACCCCATAAAACAGCTTTACATTAGAAAAGTTAACTGCTTGTAAACGGTGCTGCACACATACACTGTTGCACCAATTCAGAATTCATGAATTCTGAATTGGTAAACTAAGCACCCCAAAGTTGCTGTCATTGACACTTCCTGTTGTTAAAGAATCCACTCAGGCCATCGACTCCCCCGGTTTGATGTGTTAAGAGAGATCTTGGAGGAGGTTTTATGTTCTAAAAAAATCACAAGTTTACCTTTTAAATGGGAACGTCTTTATGAAGAGCTCCATGAGCGGTGTTACAATATCTGCGCCTGAGCTTTGGTAGTGGTTGAAGGCTTGGTTGGTAGAGGCTGTGGCGCCCGCTGGCTCATGACAACTTGTTGACTTCTATTAACTTCGATTGTGATCAATATGGGAGGTTTGTCGTGGTCAGGTGACGGCATTCCTGTGCACACACTTACCTTGTCATATTTGGCGATGATTTCAACGCGTTCCTCTGCTATCAATGCGTCTACGTCCTTCTTCATGTCAAAATCTAGAAGGAGACAAAAAGAAAGAAAGGAAGAATTGATAATGATCAGAATTGGCACGAACCATTTCAACGGTTTGCGTTCATAAGATAGTTTGGTGATTTACTGCTGCTTCATGGGGTGGAATATGGAGACATGGTCACGTAGAACAACCTTTTTCCGGATAGATTACGTTGCGTTATTGTTTTACGATAGCTCAGTTGATGATGACAAAAAAAGAAAAGAATCAGCTGTTGCGAGTGCAGATCAACTACAGATCAGCAGTAAGCTGTGAGGATTAGTGTTACTACAGATGTGAACACCTCCTGCTAGTGGTGCACCAACAGAATAGCTATCATTCGAGCTGGTTTCGATCTTCTTCCACGAGATAAAAAACACCTTACAATGTTCTGCTTTTCATATCCCTCACACCATGAATGACCGTCTTAGTCACTTGTCCATCACCAAACCCAGAAAAGGACCGAAACAGAATCAGACAAATGATATTGATTGTTTCTCTTTAAAAGTAGACATTGTACGTAGCATGCTGGAGTCTGGCGGAGCCAAAAGGTCGTCGGCTAACTTCCTGTTAGTGTTTCCAGACTAAATGCTGGACCTCAGCTCGAGGTCCCTGATGCTCAGTGTGAGGTTATAGTTAGCGATAGACCGACCGTTATTCGCCTTTTTCTGTTAACAGTTAATAATCCGTGTTTAATGTGCCCTTTTAAAAGGACGTAGAAGTCACTTGGTTGGCAAGCAGCCGACAATCAAATCATACAATTCATATCAAAGTGGTTTCAAACCGTATACAAAAGACATATGCTGTATAGGGCTTTCAAAAATTGGAAAATCATCCGTTTTTCCTTCAAGATTGTAAAATCAATCTCCTCCCCCCCCCCCCCCGCTCATATCAGTGGTACCGACACATTTAGATTGACCCACTGACAATATCAAACTTTTTTTCCCCCCATGATCATGAAATGCAGAATACTGCCACTAATCCCTTGGTGTTTCCAGACTTAAACAGGTTTACCACTTTGTGATTAATAAATCCCATCTAAGTTCCATGAAAAATGCAATACAAAAGGATAAAGAAAGTATGTTCAAATAGATATTTGAGCATTAATCTCAAGCAGCAATAGTATGAAGGGTAACAGGGCAACAAGCATGACCAGGGGACTTTTTTCTTCAATAAGCGAATGTGAACATCCGTACAGCTACTACCCACAGTGTTTTCCCCCACCACTGTAAGCCCCCCCTTGCTAAAAAAGTTTCTAATTTATTAAAAAGAAAATAATATATATATATATATATATATATATATTTTTTCCCCTCGTTATTTACACTGTTTACCGGCTGAACTGATTGCCCGACTACTACACCCCGGTTGGAGGGGTCGGCTTTGCCCCCCCTCCCTCCTGAAGTTGTAAACCTAGTGGAACACTGACCCATAATGCAATAAACTGACCAGAGCAGAGCCCATTAGAAAGGAGTCAGATAAGTGGACAACTGATGCCAAAAGGTACTGACAGCCGCTCCTCTCACAGAATACAACCCCTGCCTGACCCCAGTCTGCTCCAGTAAGCAGACGGCTTACTGGAGCAGCTGTTTAGCAGCTGACAGCAGCTGTTTAGCAGCTGTCAGGGCTGAATATCCCCTGAGGAGAGAACAGCCTCTCAGAGTGATGCTTGGATGTGAAGAATATGCCAGTTGTACCTACCAGGCAAAGTGGCGACAAAAGACACCGTTACAGATCTCTGGCTGTTTGCACCCTGTGAATGTACTGCAGCCTAAAAGTATCTGGGTAAAGTCACCATTTTTATTATTTTAAGCAATGAGGTAGAAAACCAAGCTTCAACCTTAAATACAACGAAAATGTAAAATATATACGGTGTTTACCCTACCCAAACCCACAGGGGAACACTGAAATATAATAGAATAAATGAACTGTCAGTTGTGCCACTCCAAAAATCACCAGGATTTATTTCAGAAGCATTCAGTGACTGTTTGATAAGGTCACAGTCTTTAAGGAAAACTCTCTAAAAGAGCCTGATGGCGACAAATGCCCAAAACTTAGGAACACTCTCACTGACGTTTGACGACACATGTAGCCAGGGGAGGCCTCGGGTGGTATGCTTGTCTGAAAGGCCTTGCAGGGACAGGTGTGTGTGCCCCCTGCGCCCCCACATAGGGACCCTTATGCCTTACGCTGACCACGGCACACGTCATTTCCACGCCAGAACCAGCTGGCATAAGTTAGAAATCAGTTGATGGCGCTCTTAAAAAACGCTCATTAAATAAACTGCAGGCAAGAAGTTCATTCTATACAAATGTGTGAAGAAGAAAAGAGATGAGCACAGGAGTGAGAAGGTGCAACTTTTATTTTATGTTTTTAATTAGGCACCGAGTTCCTCACGCCTTTCTTTCAAATCAACAGCTGAGCGTCTTCCCCAACAGGTGGAAAGTGAAACAAATGGCCGCTGCTGTTCCACGCTTTAACAATTCTCTGTTACATGTTCATCTCAGCTCAGAACTGTTTCAGGTTTTTTCTGTCAGCATAGTTTTGTTCTCAGCTGAGTAAACGGCTGCAAGTGGCACCGTCAACATAAAGTGTCTTTCTAGCAGTACTTTATATGCACGAATCTGCTGTCACACAGCATACAAGCCGAAATCAGGTTGGAATGATTGATCAGATGTGTCAATAACACAGACGTTGTATGTCTGAATAGATGTTGTGAAGCTGTGTTTAACTCATGTTTGTGTCTGTTAGTCATTTGAATATGTACGGGCTCTAAATGCATATATAGACCACTCCAATAATTAGGCCGGTGTTTATGCAGCTGGGCAGCCTTATCATAAAGAGCTTCTCATTTGCTTTACCGAGCTACAATTCTCATTTCACAGATGAATCATTCTAAGACCTAAAGGCATGGCTACACATGAATACTTGGAGTTGTGAGACATAGCCACAGCTTTCACATTAGTCATGTGACTCTGACAGAAAGGCGTTTCCCATTCAAGCCGCATGTCCCTGCAGGTCCCCGTTTTCAACCGCTTGTGTCCCTAAGGTAAAGTGGCGTTAGCATGAATGTTAAGCTTCATCTTAATGTTCCTAACTGTTTACTTCCTGTGTTGAGTCTCCAGAATGCTGATAGTATTGTGTTGGGGTCAGGAAGAAAAGGAAGCCGGGGACCGCCACTCCTTTAAAAACAGGTTCAATAACCTGTGTGACAACAGAACGAGCCGTGCTCCAACCAGGGAACAAACGCTCTACTTCAAATCATTGTGAGCGATGCCCAAAAGTGGGCCGTTCACATTAACACCGCGTGCATTTCCCCCCGTGAGTCACCAACACAGCTGAGCTCCTCCACATCATGTGGTTGGTGCACAGATATTTACTTCAATGGCTATATTCAAGCGGTGACTGGAAATGTGTCTAGTTGCGTTGGGGATTGTGGTGTCAAAATTACAAAAAAAGAGAGAAAAAATGTGTTAGTGGGAGGGGGAGCTTATAGTCTAACATCACACCTCGGGGGTTGAGAATAACAGTGTGGCTATTCAAAAGGAGGGGGAGAACTAATACTGCAAGAAAGAAACTCATTTTAGATTTGACTTATGTACAGCTTTTAAGTAATAGACTCGCTCAGAATAAATCCTAGAGACAACACTGACATTGACCTTTTTTATATTAAATTACGGCGATCCGTTCAGGTCTCCCAAACGTGGGCGCAGTGAGGGCGAGGTGGTGACAAAGTGGCATGTGAGCCAGTTTACACAGTGAGCAAACCCAGGGCCCGGGCAGCAGGTGGCCAATGCCCAATGAACACGCAGTGGAAAACCACTACGGCCACATTTTGATGACTTGCTTGCTGACAGCATACAAACACTGAGCCTAAGACCCAGGTGACATAATTTCCTAAATATGTCTAAAGCATGTCAATATGCAAAACCAATACAAATGTAACAGGCCATCACTCACAGTAATGCAGCTCCGCGCTGCTCTTATTATTAAAGAGCTGGTTCCTATTATCTGCTACGGAGACCCCCCGCCTCAGAAATTGACACTGAAGATTGTTAGAATTCAAAAGTTTAAGTATGCGAGCAGTTAAGTTGCATTCATCGCTATCAAGGGGGGAAAATCCTTGTCCCCCCTGGAAATAAAAATCATTTAGCAGAGGGGGAGATCGGAAAACCAGAGGGGGGGAAATCCCCCCCCCATGCCCTCCCACAAATTGCACCCTGGTTGTTGGTCTCAGCATGGAAACCCCAAAGGCTATTTTATCGTTTTTTGAGACAAGCCAGCAATCTGACAAAGAGCGTCTAGAAAATACATTATACAGTCAATGAAGTACTCATTTCCAGAACTGATAACGTTCTCTACCCATTTCCACTAAAGTAAAAAACATTTCCCCGTTTACAAAAACTTCAACATTTCCATAAATTCCAATCATCTCTCGTTTGGCGCATGATCAATCTTAATCTGAACATCGACCTCGGAGAGTTCAGGCTGGAGATTATGCGAGAGGAAAACCAGAATGACACCCTCAGATTAGGATGAGTCTGGCAGTCGTCAACTATGGAAACTCTGAGTACAGTAGGTTCCACCGGACTGATGGTGAGGTGTGTGTGTGTGTGTGTGTGCGTGGGGGGGCAGGCGACCTGGGCTGAAACTACACTAGGGTGTGAAATGTTCAACGGATAGAAACTGTGGTCTTCTTCCTACTGGCAGGTAAGGTAGTAAAAACCCAAAAGAACACAGACATTTTTGGGTTTGATTAAATTCTTTGTGGTTGGCTCTCCAACTGCAGATGGCGTGACGAGGGAGGAGAGGTTCATTTTACCCATGAATGATTAGTCAACGCTGCGTGGTCGGCAAAGGGACGGTCTGGCTCGGGGAGATCAGACCGGGTCAACCACGCAAACCCTCACAGAGCATAAACTGCTGTGTGTCACACATCGCCTTGAATCGCTGCCCAGCACATGCTGTGATTAACTGATGTCACCAACCGGAAACGTGCCAGAGGCAACTATGAAAATGCCATCTTATTTAGGACTGTTTCATGATTGACGGTCCACGTTTTAATGTTGAATGTCAAATGACGGACAGATGAAGGGTTTTCTTTTCGTCTGACAGACAACCAACAGAAAACCTTATCACATGTCCCTCATTTGTGTGATTCAGTTATTTTCTGTTCACCTTTCCAGGACATCTATGTTTACAAATGTCTTTGCACATAGTTCCAGTACAAATGCAAGACAATCCTAAGATGTCATTAAACAAATTCGATGTAGTACCACAGCTGCTATGTGGCGAGGCAATTATTTCAGTAATTATCAGAATTCACAGCAATGAACTTCAATGGATGTTGTAATGCATCGTGTTATCCTCCCACTCATTACATTAGCTTAATGCTGTAGGCTCGAGGTGTTCGGGGAAAACAAGCAAATCATTCGACTCCAGAAAAAGGGGGCTTACAAGTGACTACATGGCTCGAATTTCCACATGAAGAACTCTGGAGTCCCAGATGGCCTCAGTGCTCCAGTTTTAATGAGAAAGACAGAGACACAGAGATAAATTGGGATTGCTCCCAGAGGTGTTTATTCTGTATTCCATTTTCAGCAGGGACCAGGTGTTTAATATCGTATACGGTGGAAAATATCAGAACTGCTGCAGATGTCATTTTCCTATTCTCTAGCTCTGGTCTTGGCTCCGATATTCCAGCCACAGGCCGTGGTCATGTTCATCCGCAACAGATCTTTCTGTTAACTTTCTCTTAATACAATGCTGACTTGGTCTGTGTGCTATAAAAAAGGTATACATCAAAGATGTTCAACACATCACCCCCTTTTTTAAAAGGGAGGACACAGAGTTCAGATGGACCTTGAGAATACAGTTGACTGATAGACCTGGAGAACATTAGGCTCGACTAAAAATACACAATTGTGACTGAGACAAAGAAATCTTGTTTGCCATCTTCTGGCACGTTGTCAATAATAACACTTACAGTGAATATCATGTACATAAAAAAATAACCCTTAAAAGATACTTAATGACATCATTCCTGACATTAGAAGACTAAAAACTGTAAAAGGCCCATGTTGCCAAACATGTGTTTTACAGGTGTGATGGTGCATGGACAATGGACAATTGTTAACCCTTTGTGGCCATTGACTCACAGCAAAGCATGGCCAACAGGGTGCTAACCTAATCCAATCCTGACTGGGTTAAAGCGACCACAGGAGCCATATAAGGAAGAAAATTGACTTAGGGTCAAGAATGACACCAAATCAGGCCAATGAGAGAAAACAGCTGGGAAACGTTGATGACCGGCCACTGAGTATGCTTCAAGAAATTCCCGTTTCTTGTCTCCCCAGGATTTGTGTTTATGCGTTAAAATAAAAAGCAACGACACAGAGTAAGTGTGACCCATGGATGAAGCATCCAGAGCACAGGGACTGGGGGGGAACAGCACATGGCTGAGAATAGCTTTCTTCATCCCTAAGGGGCTTCTCTGACCTGTATTACTACTGTCGCTCTGCCTTATCATTTTTCCAAAGCTGAGCGCACACACAACGCAGATTCCCCAAAAACAACAACTCTACCACCTCACCCTGCATGGGACCCGGCATGAGAACTGTCTCTGGTCCTTACTGCTGTCTCCTCCAAATATCGCCGGGGAGGGGGGTGTCTAAATATAACAATGACCACACAACGTTTTAGATGCTCCGGCCAACCAGAGAGGCCTTTTTTCCCAGAGTGGCAGCACATTTTCCAAGGCGGCGGGGGGGAGGGTGTGGGGGGGGGGGGGTGAGAAGGACAGGAATGTCAAGGGAACAGTATTCATAAACACTAAACCGCGTGACCAAGCCAAAAATCGTATAAATGGATTTTCTTCCATGCAAAGGATTCATAATTCCATACGTCGAAAGGCTCTTATTTCAGGTTGAAAAGTAACTTGTGTTTTGCATTTATAACATTTAGGAATTTTACAAAGCCTTTTATTTACTGTTCTGATGTTTTTTAAATCCAGCTTGTACCATAACCTGTTAAACGCCCGCTCATCTTTTAGGCTCTGCTCAAATTTGCATGACCTCTTTCAAAAGAGTATTTCTCTGCAACCACACGGTCTATATGAATAATTTGTGTGATGTAATAGCAAACACGGCACACCAATGATATTTGTTCAGATTTATAAATATTAGTGTGTGTTGCTCATTAAGAGTAAAGGAAAATGGCACACAGCAGAAATAAAAAAAACTTTCAGGGTGTTTACGCCTTTGGAATGATGCAATTGGAGCTTTAAACCTCTCCCAAATCATAGCTCCACACGTGGACATTCTCTCTGCAAAGTTGGACTTTGACTGTATGAAGGACAAAAAAAATGAGGGAGTTTTTAGGAAGTTTAGACAGTTCAGGCAACGTCTCCAAAAGGGGGACATAGGCCTAATGATTGCAACGTAACTATTCGGCCAGCGTTGTAGCGTTGGTTAATATTGTTGTCAACCTATTCGCAAGTAAAATATTTAATTGAATTAAAATATTAGCCTTTTTATATCACCCACGATATGGCGATCCATAGACTTAGCAAATATTATAATAATAATAATAATAATAATAAATTATTTTTATATAGCGCTTTTCAAAACTCAAAGCCACTTTACAGGGCAGGATAAATTATAAAAACAGAACCAAACAAGGAAAAAAGAAAAAAAGAAAAACGGGATTCAGCACAGATGAGGAGGGAAGAGGTCGTGGGGCTAGGTATAGGCAGAGATGAAGAGATGGAGATTATGCAAATATTGCTAACAATGCAACCTCCTCAGAGATGCTTATCATGTCATTGGTTTAGCATATACGTTTCTGTTGACTTGTCCATCACAGGTTATATGCGAGAGAAGCTTCTCAACCTTAAAATTTGTGAAGAATAGGCTACAAAGCTTATTGATTCAGGACAACTTGGAGGCTTTCATTTTACATTATTTGTTAAACCATGGTATTCATTTTAAAAAAAGTACACTTAGTGACAGGATAGTGAGCTGATCTGATGCTTCATTTATCCAAATTCCTCTACCATGGAAAAAGAGGGCAGGTCATCGGCCTGAAATTCCCGGGCTGAAAAGTGGCTCCACTCCGGCCCTGACATCTTTATTTTTAGTTTGGTGCATGTAAAAATGGCCCATACCAACTGTCTTGCTGTTTAATAGGATATGTGCCATCAAATATAACTATGTGATTAGTGAATTTATTAAGGCAGTTAAGTCGGTTGGTGTTTAACAAGTTTGGCCATTTTCTAAAATACCCTTTCAAAACGTCAAAAAAAACATTTGCGAGGCCATCCTAAGCCACAAGATGCAAAGCTCAAGGCAACATGAGATCCAAGGAAACGTAGCACATCCCAGCTCGGGCTCCAATGCAAAAAGGTCAACACCAGTATGTTCACAGGCACAGAATGTTTCTTACACTGGAGGGAAAAAGTAATTTCACCGTGAATCAACAGAAGGAGGTCAAGTATTTGGAGCAAAAACCAATTGAGTGGCATCTAAAAACGACACAGAGTAAAGATATAATAGAGGGGAAATTCCAAATCTGCTTAATTTAACCTTTACACAAATGCCAAAAGACCAACAACTATGTGGGCTGTTATCCCACAAAGCGATCACTCATCTCTTCAGTGGGGATCTGTTTTCAGCCTGAGTGACCATCTTTAGTCGCAACAGTCATGTTACCTCAGCATTGGCAATGATCAAGTCCGAATAGAATTAGCTCATTTATAGACATTTCATGTAACGCAAATTGTGCAGAAGCTTCTGGCAGTGACTTAGTCTACAGCCCAAATCAAATGAACTATCAGACAACAGCATGTAGGTGTGAATGTGACACCGTGTCCATGTGTACCGCTGATTATCACCCACTGTGTGCTGTGATATCCCAGAGGAGCTTGTGACCCTGACCCAAATAAGACGCACTATGTAAATGTCAGACTTTCAAGACATCTGAAACGATTCCACCGCAAGCGTGAAAAGACATTTCCTGAGTCACACAACAGAGCTAAAGCCCCTCTGCCTCAGTAAGCGTTATTAAAAGTATCAGGTGTGTTTTGTGACATCCGGCCAGCTTTAGGCATTTGACGAACATCATAAAGCCCCTATTCAGGCAGACAGAAAGGCTATTGATCCCTCTCCACCAAAATAATATTTTGACAACAGAATACAATGAAGGCCGCTTAATGGAGAGTTACCAGAGAACCATACATGAGAGCTGATAACCATGGAGGTATTGAATCACATTGATGTCTCTCATCACTGATTTTGTTCACCAAACTGAACCGTAACATATTATTTGCAATACTGCTGCAACACTTTCATCCAGAAAAGAAATACATGCCAATGTGGGGGTTTACAGTATGAGAAATTACTTTTTCACCAACTCAGTGATAAGAAAAAGCTAATTATGTTGACTGAGGCCCTTTCACAGGCATAACAACTAAATATGGGCTCACATGCTCTGCCTCACACGTGGCTCACATCCTGTTGGCATTGGACTGCGCAGTCAGATCATTGTTCAAGGGCACATTAAAGTCCCAACAAGCTTTCTACAAAGAAACGTTTAAAACATCCATTATATAAAAAGTCAAACTGTCCAGCTAGATGTGGCTGTTCAAACATCTACAACAAAGCTAGACCTTTCAGGCTTCTCTACAAAGAGTGTCATTATTAATACAAACATCCACAAAAATGGGCAAATCCAAAATCTGGGAACACATCTTGTATATCAAACCACTATTTTTGAAAAGTGGCATTGCATTAAAGCCAACGGATGAACTCTTGATCTGAAATTAAGCCCTTTAACGCCAAACACAAAGGAGGAGGAAATAAATGTTGATGGGGATGGTGTGTGAAGGCCCTCTCCCATGCTACGCATCTCACATCCTACAGCAACAATGCTGTCACCTTTCCGGTGTGGGGCTTCCTCCTCCAACCGCAAGAAGAGTGTCACACAATAAAGGCGCAACATAGCAACAGTAGATAGACTACAAAACACTCCAATGAAAATAAAATATTACTCATCACTGTCAGTTGACCTGATACTGAGATGACTCGAACCTGGGCACCAAGATAAAAAAATATATATTAAAATGTCTCAACTTCCTTCTGATGTCTTCAAACACACGGATGGAGCTCAAAGATTATTGACATTGCAGGTCTACATTTTGAAAACAAAAAACACGACACAAGAGATCTGGTAGAGAATGATAGCTGAATCCTTCTGCAGATCTTTCCCTCAGTTCTTCTGGGACCCCACACTCCTTGCATGAACCCCAGAAACGCCCAGTTAAGCTTTCAAAAGAACCGCGCATGGCATGAAGTGACACATACAGACCAGTATCGAGCTGGTTGGACGCTGGAGCTTCGGTGGTTGCTGGTAAAATCCTGCTCGCTCCGATGCGGGGAACCGGGTTTTCTTTGCAGAACGAAATGCATCATCTCGATCACAAGCACAGTTCCTGATTACGACACTTGTCACCATTAGTCAAAATGCGGAAGTGAAGGAACCACTGGACGGAGTGTGTATGATTTCACGCGTGAAATGACATAAACACACCCGCGCGAACACAGACACGCACCCAGTCTGTCATAGTGGGTGACCAGACAACCGAGGACAGGTAAGCGCATTCTACCTGGGACACATTTCCTATCCAGATGTTATATGCCATTTTTATAAATTCATTAGAGACCGCGAAAAGTGATTTAAAAACATCTGAAATCCCCCCCAGTTGTGGAGCGCTTGGTGCCTGTTCACGCCACGTAAGGGTTTCTACAATTACAGTAAAACATTTCGGTTACCTTGAAACGAAAAACACACACACACACACACACACACACACACACACACACACACACACACACACACACACACACACACACACACACACATACACATAATGTTACATCTATACTCCTTTCAATCTCGTACGCAAGGGATTAATGTGACGAGCTAACGTTAACTATAAACCAAGGTGCCCACGCGGGAGCAGCCGTTCAAACGGTAACGCCAGGAAAAAACACAAAGACAAAAAGGGGATGTTCAGGCGACAGGTATAGTGACCCCCCCCGACCCACCCGCAACCCCCCGGTCCGGTGGCGGCGGGTTGAGCGGGTAACGGACAGTAGCTCACCTTCTGGAGGGACTTCCTACACGCAGAGACGAAGACTAAACTATCCGCATTATGTCCCTTTGCTGTCCAGCAGCACAACGCGGGCCTCTGTGCCGAGGAACTTCGCTTGCTTCCCCGGTTTCGATCCGTATCGACGCTGGTCAAAAACGGACGCACGTCCGAGTCCGCGTGCCGCGAGCTCATCGGAAGCTGGTGACGCGCGCGCGCACTGGGGCAGCAGCGGCGGCACGTGGACGAGCAGCGAACCTCTCGCTCGCTGAATCAGTTTCCGATCGAAGTGTAAACGGCAAATGGTATTAAAGACGGTAAGACGTGAAATTTAGTGGTTAACTTTAATATTGTTGCTGTCATTATGAGTTAGCTTTGAATTTGCACGTATTATTTGTATAACGTCAACCAACGTAATGGAACACATATAACGCATACAATGAAAACGAGAGTTTGTTATGGCTCGTTCCATCAATTTATTGAGGAGATAATAAGGACCGAACTAGTTTTTAATTCAGAAATATATAATTCGTTAAGGACAATTGATGGTCGGAAGAACCTCTTCGACAATAACTGGTCCCCTTACGCCCTCTTTTGGATAAACACTAGACGTACAGGTCACACTGGGATGTTGCCAGATATATTTAGCTTGTAAAGTTATTTGCAAAAAAAATATCACAGAAAAACTAATGTAAGAATGTAGAAATGTACTGCTGGCCTCTCCGGATACAAATAAATGGTTTCACCACTCAAAGGAGGTATGTTCACATCACATCTCAATGTAGAACATTTTGACCCTTAAGAGGTCAGTGGATTTCTCCTGCTTTGCATTTGGTGATCTGTGCGCTAAGGCACACAGAATTAAAGTCATGCAGTTGTTCAAGGCTGTAAAACAAATACGAACAACACGTCCTGTTAAGTTTAAACCACCCAACGAATAAACTACAGACTAGAGTCCAATTTAACTATATGTTAAGATTCTACTCATGAGGTTCCCACATAAGGCCAGTTCCCAGGCTCTTGACAGAGCTCAAAACTTTAAATTGGATTAAGGCTTTTAGTTAGATGTAGCCTACTTAAGGGTGTGGTCTCTTTAACTGACAGTTAACTGACACCCACAAAGATTACTATTTTACGCTATAAACTTGGTTGCGATTTTAAAACAAAATGGAGCATAGAGCATTTTTTCCACACGGCTCACACTAATTGGACTCAGAATCGGTTTTGTGTACACAGTCAATGTTATGCCCACGGTTCAGTGGTCAGAGTACACGGACCAACGTGTACTGGTATCCGTGGCGTCATTTCCAGTCGTTCATATCTTGTCCTCGCGCAAACCTCGTTCTACAGGAGCATAAAAACATGAAATAGCACAAAAGACCTCAAGGGGGCGCTGTTTCTTCCGGGCCGCGTTCTGTACGCCACTCGACTCAAAAAGGAAGAAAAAAGGGGGCAGGCTGTGTTGTATACAAGTCGGTGCTCTCATTCATGCGGAGTTTCTAGCAGTCCCCGTCGCCAGCCGAGCAGTGACACATCTTCCTCAGAACAGAGAGCTCTCACGGACTGATAGAAAGGGTTGGTGAGTGACACCTCTCTTTTCTTTCCCCACTGCGTTTCCCAGCCAACAGGAAAAAAGGCTGTTACTCGGCAGTTTGGGAGAAAGCTAAGCAAAGATGGCTGCTGTATTTTTTTTAATTTATTTTCTAAGTCGACGAGCTAAACAAAAAATCCTTTTGGCTACTGTCGTTTTCTGTCTGCGCGTCCGTGTCAGTTTCGTTACGTGTCCTCGTCGGCCCTGTGCTAAAGCGGTGCGGTGTTTACATGACGTAACGTAATGTACAGGAGATTTCCACCGCATAGCATTAACGGAACCGGGCGGCGGTGGGCTTCTTCGGTCTTTTGGCAAACGAGTTAACTTCATTCCAGCGGCAATGCCCCTGCATACGACGATGATCCGCGGGTGTGAGGACGATGGCCTCTACTGGATAACTGCATCTAAACATTTAACCTGTTATTCCTCTTTTTGTTGCACCATGTGTGGCCCTGGTTTTAGCATTGTCGCTTTTGACTGTGGGCGAAAGTCCAGGTAGAGGTCATCGACAAGTACGTTTCCTGTCAGCTGTCATTTTCAATACTTTCATGTGTTTTGTATTCAATACTAATATAGCAGTTGGAAGATAACAAGTGGTTAAAATGCCTGATAGTAGAGAGAAGGACATGCTAGTGAAGGTCAGTTAAATCTGATATTTCATGGTACTTTTTTTTTGTAAGAGCATCATAAATGTAGAGGCACCACACCTGGTTTGTTTGCATGTTTGTTGTAAACGCTGGTTATTTGGATGTAATAAAACTATTGTATTGGGTGCACAATAACCCCACTTCAGGACCACGTGGGCGGGATACGTCATAAAACACCTAAATGTAAGGTACTCTGAAGTGCATTTTACGGGGTGAAGTGTTTCATAATGACAACTGCCAGCACGCTTTATGGCGTCGATGTGTGGCGTTTGTGGTAACAATCATAATGCACGAAGACCGAGAGGAGTTACTTCAAATTATTAATAAACCCCCGACAGGCTTCGTAATCTGCAACTTATTCACAGAAATGGCCAAATTCAAAATCCAAGGAATGGCATGTCTCCGCTGGCTTCGTAGTGACCGCCACGGGGTGAGACGGGAGAGTTTGTGAGGATTTAACGCTGTCAGATTCGCTGGGTATTCGCGCGGCGCAGCGCTACGACCTTTCCCCTAGTTCCTGCAGCACGGGGCGGGTCATGTGATGTTGGGAAGCGGCGGGGGGGGAGGGGACTAGCTGCCGAGAACAAGTGCTGCGTTAAAGGTGCTCCTTCCGAGGG
Organism: Apeltes quadracus; assembly: GCA_021346845.1. NCBI lineage: Eukaryota > Metazoa > Chordata > Actinopteri > Perciformes > Gasterosteidae > Apeltes > Apeltes quadracus. The sequence continues at coordinate 7,825,473 of CM037935.1, read as the reverse complement.
TTGGAAAAGGCACCAACGGAGACGTGTTCGGGTTCCAGAGGGCTCCTCTTCGAATGAAAAACGCTGATCTAGTCCAGCGGAAAGGAAAGACTTGATGTATGACGTCAACAGTATTCGCATGCGATGCTAATTCTAACGCTACCGTTTGACAACCGTTTCCTACTTTTTGTTATTGTTCTGGCATTTACATTAAATGAATGATCTGGCGTTTGAATGTTCGACAGCCATTGGAGGCAACCTGGAAAAAGGCAGGTCCTTCCTATGCAATATGTTGGTTATTTTGAAGGTTTAAAAAGCTTATAATGTACAATAAGTTTCGTAGAGAAGATATTACTCGTAGAGAAGATAAAACATCCATTTGAATCGTAATATTAAAAGGATATTTAAAAAGTAAAAGATTTATAAAAGCAGTAATAGCTCACTTATAGTAAATATTTGTAAATATAAAATAATAAGCGCTTGTAGCTGGGAATAAAAGTGTTTTCCTGTGTCAGTTCTTTGGTTGTAAAGTTCAGTAATGACTTACCAAAATGACAGTCACCTCCTATCGCCTCTGGTGTCCTTTGCATGTAGTTTAGTTTATAGATTAACTAAATATCTGTATCTTGATTTATAAAGTTTATTCATAACATTCCCTATAAAGAGTATGCCGCTCTGGTAATCATTAAAACGCTAATATTCAATTATTATCGTTACTTAGCATTTACAATCCAGCAAAAAAATGTTGGTTTGGTCAACTGTGTACTGCCTAAAACATCCTTCAGTTATGTTTTTTACAACTGCTTTTGTGCCTTATGTGCTGGCTCACATGGCACATTTTTTATAAAAGGACACAAATTACTTTCTCAGCCGTGGTCAAATATTTACTTATTTATCTGAGATAGTATATTGGCAAGCAAGGCCAAGATGATACAGAAACTATAAAAACGACTGTTTGGAGACTACAATACTGGCTACAGTACCTAAAGAAATTGGACTCCAAACTTCATTGGTGGACACTTGATACCTTTTTAGAGCTGCAGCAGGTTTGCATCTCAACCTACACAATGTGCTTCTGAGTAAGCCAGCTGTTGTGCATCTAATTCGATGTTAACCTAACGTCTTCGTTGCTTTAGAGCCAATAATAGTACTCTCTCTTCCTATAATGAGCTTAAACTGTTTTGAATCCCGTAAATTAGGCGACCTGCAGTGCTATTTACAAGATGGTAATGCCATCCACCTGAACATAAAGCGAGAAAATATTGTAGAACACAAGAGCGCAGAGAAGTGTGGGTCAACCCCACCCATCTACCTTTTTGTTTTTTATGTGAACTTACTCTTCACTAACTTGTATCATCTGTCTCTTTCCTTTCATTAGTGACCCTGTTCAGAAGCAGCCAACATGGCAGAAGCTCACCAGGCGGTGGCCTTTCAGTTCACAGTCTCCCCCGATGGCATCGACCTCCAGCTGTGCCACGAGGCGCTGCGCCAGATCTACCTCTCTGGCCTCCACTCCTGGAAGAAAAGGTTCATTCGCTTCAAGGTGAGCGTTGTTGGACATATGGGAGAGCAAAGTCCACCGGGCTTCTGTGCAGTATGTGCGAGCTCCCTTTTTTTCTTTTTTGTTTATGATGTCTGACTGATTTACTTCTCTACTATTACTCTACTCTACTAATTCTTCCAGGTAATGCTATTTCTTAAATTTGTTTATGCCGTCCTACTGAAGTGGGTTTGTTTGCTACACTGGAAGGTCACTGACGGTTAAAGAAAGGGCCAAAAGTCACAATGACCTTTTTTTTTTTTTTTTTTTCCTTTGTGTTCTAACCTTCGGCCTAGTTTACTGTTTACACACCGTGATGCAAAGAGTCACTCAAAGGCCAATAGAATTTTCCCACTTTACTTTTGTTTATAATAATGAATGATTACTCATGGGTTATCAATACCCTTTTTAGATGACCCTGCTGACCCTGACATTAGCCTTGTTTTGTTTGGGTTACCTTTCCACAGAATGGGGTAATGACCGGTGTGTACCCCGGCAGCCCTGGTGGGTTCATGGTAGTGGTTGTGTCCTACATGTCCTACAATAAGTATCGACAGCTGGATCCCTCTATGGGCTTGATTGCCAAGCTGGGTCAACACATGCCCATCAGGTAAGGCTGATGATATCATGATCCTATCATTTTATTATCATGATCATAAAGAAGTTCTGGTGTACCTACTGATTTATAAACGACTAACGATCCACCACACCTCATTTCCTTGTTCGCTGACAATGCTCATTGTATTTAGGGATATTATGCACACTCTATCCATATGTAAATTCCTTACGTCAAATATATTATTTATGACCGTAACGTTAAGGATATTATCGCAATTATGTTTTTTTTAGTACAGGCATACTCTTTTGTGTACGTTTTAGAACAACTGTTGTTACAAACGCTTAAAAAAAAAAAGCTATGCCACTTAAGTTTGATTCATATGTTGGGGGTCATTTTTATTATACTTACCCCACATGATCTCCCCTCCCCCCTTATTCTCTGTCCACAGTCGATACATGTCCACTGACAGCCAGAAGATAGTTGGAGGCGTTCTGGTGGGAACGGGCCTGTGGGTCTCCATAATCATGGTTATGAGGAGTGTCCTGAAGTCCCTGCTGTCGTGGCATGGCTGGATGTACACCACCCACGGCTCTGTGTCCTGGTCCACTCGCCTGTGGATGGTGAGACCATGACTGGGCTCCTCTGTTCAGTTCACTACAGGGAAGATTCAGATAGGAATGTCTCATGCAATTCTTTTCACTGAAGATATAAGTTTTAGCCACCACATGTAAGAAACGCTGTCAAAGCTTGTGGAGAGCCAGAGGAATGCGAGAAAAGAACCGGAATAAACAGTTACTGAACACTGCTTCAAAATTTTAACCAACAAGGGCATGTAATACAACTTTCAGATCTTTTGATCTAAAATTAAATTAGGGCTGTAAATAGATTAATGATTTCCAAAATGTGAGGTTATTTTTTTTTAATCGATCACATTTAAAAGTTTGTTTTTCTTCTAGACTAAATCATCTAAATGAATAAGTAGTCACTTTAGAATTCATGTATATTGGACATTGTTCTTTCTGGTGGAATTTTCAAGGGAGACTTCCACCAGGGTAGCATTTTATTTCCTTTCTGCATAGGCCTTACAAATACCTAGACTTATATTGTTGAATTCCAAACAATTAAAAGACCCACCTGTTACATTCTTAGATTGAAACTCAATGAGTAACTCTGCATTCCCACTCCCTCCCCCTTTATCTGTTCTTCTTTTCCAGGTATTAGTGAAGATCTTCTCTGGCAGGAAGCCAATGCTCTACAGCTTCCAGAATTCCCTACCGCGACTTCCTGTTCCCTCTATCAAGGACACCTGCAGCAGGGTAAGTTGCAACTGTCAACTGTTGCAGCTCATCTAGGAAATGGTGCTGTGTGCACATTCCTTATGGGTTTTAATGGTGCTAATGATTGGCCCGGAAATGTTGCAATTTTGTGAAAATCAGAGACAATCCAAAATATTCTATGGATAACTAAATGAGCTCAAAGCCGATTGAAAGTACAGAGTTTTATGCTACGTCTAAACAGCTATCCCTATTTGGCATTTAGATTCCTCATAGTGGTTCTGAGGTAGAAGGGGGGGGTCAGCCAGGGTTGCTTTTGAATAACATAAAATGTGTCCGTTAGTAATCAAGGATCGTTTATTGGCACTACCAAGTTGGCTCCCTCGTGGGAGCGCGCGTGCATGGTGATCCCGTGCTCTCTACTGCCACTGCCGTTGGGATTTTCCCAGTCAACTCCTGGTTTGGAGGGTTATGGCAGAAGAGGAAAAACAAATGGATAACTTGTTACTCATCAGCTGTGTCTCCTTGTTTAAAACTGTCAACTCTTCGCTTCACTCATTGCTCCGTTACCAGTACCTGGACTCAGTGCGTCCACTGATGGATGATGAGCAATACGAGCGGATGGAGGGCTTGACCAAAGACTTTGAGAAGAATCTGGGACCCAGATTGCAGTGGTACCTCAAACTCAAGTCCTGGTGGGCCTCCAACTATGTGAGTCATATAGAGTTCCTCTACCTGCTTGCTCTTGAGTTAGACATTTGCTTAATCTGTTGAGATAATACTGATTGTTAATAAATTACACCCCCTTTCTAACACAGGTCAGTGATTGGTGGGAAGAGTATATTTACCTTCGAGGCCGTGGGCCCATCATGGTCAACAGCAACTATTATGCCATGGTAGGTCCTCTCTATCTAATTATATGCAAGCAAACACCTCAGCCTTTTGTTTATAAAGCATAAGCCTAAAGCATCAAATTGTAACTCTTGCATATGGATAAACAAATGTATCTATAAAGATAGAGCGGTTGACCACACTTAAATCCTACGGTTGTACTGAACTTTCCAAAAATAAGAGCACTCCAATCTTGTGTGTGTGTGTGTGTGTGTGTGATAGCTTTGCAAACTTGGTTCTCAACTGTTTTTCCGTGTGCAGTACACACACTCAATTTGCAGTAGGGATGTAACGATATTGACGCTATCGCGGTTGTAAACGTGTCTCGATATCGTCGTGGTTGGGTTACAATATTAAAAGGACAGGTGTCTGTCAAAAAGCAAGAGGAATAAACACAGTCCCGCGGAACAAATCATTGTTAACTACATAAACCATGATCCTTTGCGCTGCGTCGTCACAACAACCGTTGTTAAGCCAATACGACTGCACGCTGTCCACACAAGCTCACAGCGAGCCAGCATGGCCGACACCGATACTCGTAAGGATGAAAGCAGCAGCAACAACAACAACAACCCCGAAGTTGAGATTGTGCCAGCCCCTGCAGCTTTTAAGTCAGATGTCTGGAAACATTTTGCTTTCGCCGTGATAAAAAACGCAAAAGGAGAGAAGGTGGTGGACCGACAATGGACTATGTGCAAGCACTGCCACAGTAAACTGTAATACAACACGGGAAACACAAGCGACATGCAAAGTCATCTGACAACGATGGGTCAGTTTTTTTTTAAAAGGCTTTTTGACTGACTATTTTATTAAGTTTAAGTTATGTTCCTAAATATCAGTTTTAAAAGGCTGCTTTTATCTGCCTTGCACATTTAAACCTGACTTGACTTGATCTTTGTTTGCACTTAAAGGGAATTCCCAATTGTTTACGATTGTTCTAGTTGCTTCTTAACTTGAACATTGCACAGAAGAATCAATTATGCAACCAAATATTACTATAGAGAATATGGATGTTCCTGACTACAACTTGCACTTTAAAAGCACTATGCGATCAGCGTTTTATGTTGTCATGATCCATAAACGCAACAATAAATTGCTTGTTGACTGGCAAAAGCAGAATAAATGTCCGTATTTTTTTGCTATTATCGTCACAAACACTATCGTGAGCTATTTAACAATACCGTGAGCACAATATCGCAATAAATATCGTATCGTGAGATTTTGATATCGTTACATCCCTAATTGGCAGCATAACCCTGTTCATCTGTGTCTCAGAGGGCAAAGCTGCATCACTGTATTACATTGTGAGGTTTACCGGAGGGCAGGTTCATTCCTCGGCAGGATAACTGTAGAGAACCAAGGTTCCATAAAAGGCATGGAAACCATTCAACTGTCATTACCTGGGACACTACCATCTCAGCACCACACATGTCTGTTTTCAGCTGGCAATAAAATGAGTCTGTGCTCTTGTTTACAAAGCCACATTCCAAGACATAATCTTTAAGGAGACTTGAGGCTGCCAGTGGAACAACACACCACATGCATGAAATGGCAGGTTGTGATCGCGAACTGCATGGGTGCATACAGTCCTCAACCAAAATGACAACAAAAAATCTATGAATAGATCACAAAGGAACGTTTTGTTCACGCTGCTCTTCAGTTTGCAGTTATCTTGTGTCCTCGTGCTTCTCAGGATGGCAGGATGAAATGTGAGTGATTTTATTTATTCATACCCTTTCTAAATCTCCTTAATTGTCCCCCAGGATTTCCTTTACGTGTTCCCCACCTCTATCCAGGCTGCCCGTGCAGGTAATGCCATCCATGCCATCATGCTGTACAGGAGAAAACTGGACCGAGCCCAGATCAAACCAGTGAGTTCAGAGCTTTTTCTTCCTTGTTTGACTTTTTAAATCACTTGGTTATGAACTGCAATAGCTCATATTGATTTATTTGTTCACTAAATGCTAAACTATCACATTTTTATTCATTGATTTAAAGCCTATCAAAGTGTGTTTGTCATCACTTTACCACCCAGAGCTGCTTATCTTTCACAACCCTTTGTTGTGGTCTTAAAGTTGGCTCATTATCTCACCAATGATGCACTGTGATTTTTTTTTTTTTGCCTGTTTTGATGGAAGTGCAGCTCTAATGGCAAAATCCGATCCATTTTCTTAATATAGAACAATACTTAATGAATTCTGGTAATTGTAGTAGCACTCATCAGTTTCCTCTCCTCCCGCTGCCTTCAGTAATTTTCCTTTACCAACCTGCATGATGCAAGTGCAAATTATTTTGTTGCATTTGCATAATCCTTGCAAACAATTTACAACGTCTTGCATAGACCAATTGTATGCACTATACAAACAGCAATGCATGAGCCCTCTCGGTTACACACTCACATTTCAGTTGTCTCTGCTCTACTGTTTTGTCCCTTTGCCGTGTCGGACGCTGCGTTAGATTTACTTGCTGGCGAACAAGGTTCCTCTGTGTTCGGCTCAATGGGAGCCGATGTTTAACACCACCCGCCTTCCTGGTTTGGAGACAGGTAAGAAGAGGGCACATGTCCACCATGCCCTCTGAACCCCCCCATCTCTGGTGACACTAGCCACTGGGGCCACAACAGCCAATCGGAAACCCCCGACTTCTTGTCTCATTCTCAACAGCAAAGCCCTGAAATGGTTCACTTCTCATTGGCTCTTTGTAAATTTAGTCTATCTGGGAGATATTCATATTTAAATCTGTGTCAGTGTACACATGTTAAACGGTAGAAGTTTTTAGTAAAAAAAAAATTACCCGGGGCTTTTCTGGTGGCATTGAGATCGCAGACTCCTGGTTTCTGGACCCTTCTCACGTCTCCGGCTCAGGTCCCTTTTCCTCCCTAAGACTGCTTATCAAACCGATCCTCATTGCCCTCTTCCCTCCATCCATTCTCCTCTCTGTGTAGGCGTGTGTCTGCTGCCTTCTCCGGGGGATATTTGTGAATTAGTTTGTCATCTGTGTTTGACTCTACCCTTTTGCTTTTCAGCTCATGCTCCTACACACTATTCCCATGTGCTCAGCCCAATACGAGTCTATGTTCAACAGCAGTCGTGTCCCAGGTGTAGACACAGGTAGAGTCTTTAGCAGTGCCGCCTCCTCCGCACTACTCCTACTGTACTTCCCCTTCAGACGTTTGTCGCTATGTTTTGAATTAGAAATAGTTTGACCTCCATGACGAATTAATGCATGTGTGGAGGTCTGCAAAATTGAAGGACTAATTTGCATGTGACTACGTTTTCACATGCAGTTCAGTATGTGTTTGTGGAATACTCTTAATATTAGTATTACTTTTGGGTGGTGGTCATGGTTGGCTAAAATCAATGAATGGCTTTCTGCCCCTGTAGAGGTCATTCTGCTGCAGCAGCATCATGACATGCACAGAGAGCTCAGTCTAATAACCGAGCCGAAGAGCATCCGTTTAGTATCAAGCCTAAAGCCTCGGGACACCTTGAGCTGTGGTGACATCGGAACATTGAATTCTTGTTGACTAGATAAATTAATTTATCGTTCTGGCTTGAGAGGACATTAGTGAATCACGATCCATTTTAAGTTTAGCTAAATATTTAAGAAAAATGTCAATAGTTACATATTTGACAAAAAAACAAACAGAAGTTACGATGTGAGTTTGCAGTTCACCCGGCACATTGTGGTAGGTTAAACTTAAGAGTTAAATACAAATGATCTTTATTCATTTATTTATTTCCAAAGCCAGTATCTTTTTATATGTAGTATCCCCTCCTTTTTGTCCTGCCTCTGAAGAGACCTATGCTTGTTTGAATCCCTGAGCAACTCCACAACAATCATTAGAACTTATTTCACATGCTAAGATGCAAGTGATGTTTTTAATTTGTGCTTTTGTTGGTTGTGCTCAATGCTGTTCAAACAAACATTGCCTCATTTCATTGTATCCCAAACCACCACCCTGTTCCCAAATTACTCTCTTTTCCTCTCACTTTCTGCACGTCCATTTTCACGCTGTTTTAGATTTTGAACTGGACCATATTCTCTCCCATCTTGTAGTGTCGTCTTGGATTTTTGTTGCCCTTCATATAAGAAGGATGCCCACAAAAAATAAAAGAACCAACTGACACAAATGTATGTTGTGGATATCGCAGCATTTCACATCTGGGACTCAGATCTGCTTACCAACACTTGTTCCTAGAAATCAAAGACTGTGACATCCCGGCCCCATTTTAACTGCTGCCTTCATTCAGAGTTTAATATTGTACTATTCAATGAGGCCCTAAAATACATGTGACTGCCACAACGCCCCAAGTCTCTTCCTTTCTCTGTTTTCCCCTGTCTCTCTCTCCTCATCGATGGGCTCCGTCTCCCAGACATCCTTCAGCACGTGAACGACAGCAAACACATCGCTGTGTACCACAAGGGCCGTTTCTTCAAGGTGTGGATGTTTTATGACGGGCGGTTGCTGTTGCCACGGGAGATAGAGCAGCAGATGGCGAGGATCTTGGCCGACAACACTGAGCCATTGCCGGGAGAGGAGAAACTACCTGCACTCACGGCAGGGGACAGGTGGGTGGCACTAGAGAGCCAGCTGCAGCCAGTACCGATGAGGCCACACCATTTACAACATGTATTGTAGCACGACAGGAAGTGTTTTTTTTTATTTTTTATGAATAGACACTTTCACCCTCAAGAGACCTCCTTAATGCAAGCCATTAAAAGCACAATTTACGAAAGCCATTGCAGCATTCTGTGGTACCAGGCTGGTTTCAAAAATGTAGTTTTTACTCTTTTTTTTTTCCACCAGACTGAGCTATTTTCTGATGTTTGTTATGGAACAAATGATGGTTTTAGCGTTGATGCTGTCTCAAGGAGCACTGGAATGGTTGATGCAGTCCATCAAAATCAATGTTGCTAATTTGTTGGAATATCCTAAACCGTGACAAATTAGTCTCCTTGGCATTTAATTTACAGAAACTTGAATAAAAAGAATGGCGATATTATCTGAGCAAATGGGCACATTAAGGGTTAATAAAGGGGTATTCCTTTTTTAGCACTTTATGCCGTCAACATACGGCCGATTTCCTTTTTTTTTAAATGGGTCTCTGGAGAGTTAATCTGTTCTAACTCAACTTTATAGCCCAAAGTTTCAATATTAAACTTTTTTTGACAATGTTATGACATTATATTGTCTGATATTCAGCTGTAGTTAATAACCGGCTTGTTCTTCTGCAGGACCCCATGGGCCAAGGCCAGAGAAACCTACTTCAGCCGTGGTAAGAACAAGCAATCGCTGGACGCCATCGAGAAGGCGGCCTTTTGCGTTACCCTTGATGACACAGAGCAGCGTTTTGAAGAGGACAACCCGGTCCAGTCTCTGACCAGCTACGCAAAGTCCCTCCTCCACGGAAAGTGCTACGACAGGTGGGGCAGACACCCATGGCAGACGTTGTTTTTCATTAAGAGTTCACAAATAAAATTATGGGTGTGTATATATTCTTCTTTTTTCATTCAGATGGTTTGATAAATCCTTTAACCTGATCATTTATAAGAACGGCACCATGGGGCTCAATGCGGAGCATTCCTGGGCGGATGCTCCAATCATCGGACATCTCTGGGAGGTACATCAATGTTTTTATCAACTATGTTTTTGGTATTTTAAAAAACGTGTTTATTTTCATTTTATTTCTTGTACAGTGGACAATATTTTAACACCTCCCATCTTGGAGTTTGAGGTGATACTGTGTCACTGTAAATTGCATGTCAAGAATCGTCTTTAGTCGTCCTCTTAGTTCATAAACACAAGTTGCATCTATGTAGATCAATTGACTATCTCTTAAAAAAAAAAAAAAAAAAAAAATTAACCTAAAATAAAATGGCCTTCGGTTCTGGACAAATTTTTATTTTGTGAGAAATTAAGTTGAGTTTTCAGACCCCTCAAGTACATTATAATACGATAACATGTATTTATATTCTGATCAGAATGATGTCCGTCAACGCATTTAAGACACAAATAGTGAAAAATCTACATTTCATGTTTTAGTCGGTAATGTTGAGTGGTGACTCTGCGTTGCAGCATGTTCTTGCCATGGACCCTGTTAAGTTGGGATACACTGAGGAGGGTCACTGTAAAGGGGAGCCCCACCCCAACCTGCCAGGTCCTCAGAAGCTGTCCTGGGACATCCCTGCTGAGGTAACCGTGATGTTTATGCCCAAAAGGTTTCTACAATGTTTTCCGGGAACACAGTAAGGCAAAATCTTGCCAAGTTAGAAAGGTAGCTGTTGACTGAGAACGTTTTCAACTGTTAGTTCATCGCTGTCTGTCAACAGATTATTTTAATTAACTAACCGCTGAAAGGAAGCTGTTCATATCCAGGTGTGTGTACAACATCGCTGGGCAAACGCCTACAGGCAGATAAATTATTAGTTTTGTTTTTTTTATCTGCCTTTTTACAGAGCAATTTTTAATCAAATTTTGTGAACTTCTGAAAATCAGAAATCATATTAAGCTAGTATATTGTTGCAGTAAAAGAAAAAGGCACTTTTGACATAATTTTGTGTGGCAATCAAAGGCAAATTTCCCAGAAACTGACCTCCTTAGTTTTTTAGATTTTGGCCTCGCTCACGCAGGGATCTGATCTAGGAGCTTACGGACTTAAGCGGCCCTGGCATGATTGAATGACAACATTGACAACAGGCCATACATGTGCAAGAAAGGGAAACAAGTTCAAACCCTGTTCATTAACTCACGTGTGAAGTGCGTGTGACTTGTCAAGAAAGCCGTGTGAGTCTTTCTTACAAAGTCTGTTGACTCTCAAAGCGATGACGCGTAGCACCAGCTGGGATTTGATATTCACTGGCCTTGGTTTCCCTCTGCTGGTAGCCTGAACTATGTCCCTCAGTGTTGGTATTTCACTACTAGAATTCAAGCATATAGAGATTCTGTCTTGAATTCAAAAAGTGAAAAAACTGGCGTTGAGCCCCTAACTTACAAATGTCGCTGCACATTCTTAATTTGAGCTCGTTTGATTGTTTCATCACTGGGTCGTTTAACACGTGACTGTCACCTCCTCTAGTGCCAGGAGGTCATCCAGAGCTCTCTGACCCTCGCCAGGACTCTGGCTGATGATGTGGACTCTCACATCATGACGTTCAATGACTTTGGCAAAGGCCTGATAAAGAAGTGCCGCACCAGTCCCGATGGCTTCATCCAAATGGCCCTGCAGCTGGCCCACTACAGGGTAAATACGCTGGTTTCTAGGTGATAACAGATTTATGCACCTAATGTAATTGCCATTTTGTCGCCTCAACGTGTTACCGTCACACCCCAGTTCCTCTGAATTTCCAGCACAGAGCAGTCTGGACTTGCCAATCAATGTTGGCAAGTCGTTGTTTCATTTAGAGGGTTATTCAATCAACGTTTCATTTAGAGGGTTATTTGATAATAAAACCACAGAACAAATACATGAGTGGAGCAATAAGTTAACATCTTTGTCATGTTATGTTAATAATTTGCATTTATTTAAGCAATTTTGAGAGGTCCGACTTGTAAAAGTCAGTTTTATGATCATCGTTTCAGAAATGTACTTTTGACTCTTGCGAATAATCTACTTTTGCCTCATCAATACCGTTTCTCAACAGGACAAGAAGAAGTTCTGTCTGACCTACGAGGCCTCTATGACGCGTCTGTTCCGCGAGGGCCGCACAGAGACCGTGCGCTCCTGCACGTCGGAGACGTGTGCCTTTGTCCGTGCCATGATCAAAGAAGAGACCGTGAGGCTAAACGGCAACAACACACCGCAACTATGATTAGAGCGACACTTTTAGTCGCTGACTGTTAATCCGGAATGCTGTCCGGTGGTTTAACCTCAGTCGCTTTCCCGTCCATTTCAGAGAGAAGAGTGTCTCCGATTGCTCCAGCTGGCCGCAGAGAAGCACCAAAACCTGTACCGCCTGGCAATGACAGGACAGGGCATCGATCGCCACCTCTTCTGCCTCTATGTGGTGTCCAAATACCTCGGCGAAGACTCTGCCTTCCTCAAGGAGGTACGAGGTGTTGACACAAGTAGTTACATTTCTGCTTTTCCAGCTGGAACGAAGACTCTTGCAAAGGTGGTGTTACTTGAGTCACAACAATACGAAGTTGCTTGGGTTCAAGTGCATCTAGTCACGTGAGGAAAAGAGCCTTCTGGAACCGTTGGTGAGCGGGAAATGCAAAAGCATAATCGAAGTGGGGGGAAAAAACGCTGTGGCAGAATATCAACATTTCCAAAGGCACATTGTATAATTATGAAGAAAAACTTTGTACTGCTAAAATCTTTTAACTAGCCATCCACCAAAAAATACTTCCATGGCCTCTTCCATTTCTGGAGACGTTAGCCAGCATGTTATGATGTTAACTCCAGCTGGCAGACAAACTCCTCTTATGAGGGTCGGTTCATGGATTCTTTCCGGTGGACGTGATCAACCCGACCCCATTACAAGCCTTATTTGAATTTACTGGAATAATATCGTTCACGTAACAGTGATGTAGGTGGTTGAAATGTATCTCTTCAAGGAGACTTATTCTGGATTCAGTTTCAGTCCTAAATGTACAGGCCCATTATGTTTTTAGGTGCGCGCACACACAAAGCAAGTAAATTGCATTCGGGGAGCTTCCTGTGTGACAATCTGTTGCAGGCATATTTACCCACGCACATTTCCTCACCTTGCACTCCGATGTGAGATGATATATATTTAAATCCGGCTTGTCCCTTAATTATAATACACACACTATCGATTCATTCCTAGTAAGTTGCCATTGACTATGAAGTAAATGGAAAGGTAGGTGTCTACATGAGGCTAGAACAATGTGTTAATCAGGCCGATTATTAATCCTGGAGGATTAAATGTGCGTGGCCTCCATGTTTTTAGGTCCTGTCTGAGCCGTGGAGGCTGTCCACCAGTCAGACGCCCATGCAGCAAGTGGAACTGTTCGATCTGGTCAAACACCCAGAGTACGTGTCCGCTGGAGGAGGATTCGGTCCAGTAAGTGAGCCGTCAAGGACTTTTGGTGGTTGAGTGACCGCAGTTGGAAAATATAGTATTGTGTTCTCTTTTATAGAAAGATTGATAGATATTCGTTTTGTCTTCACCAAGGGATAGGTGGTCAGACACCTGTTATTATTGTTTAATTAGGGTCTGAATGTATGTTCATGTCATAAATTAGTAGCTTTTTGGAAATGCAGATTAAAAACCCTTTTTCTTGAGATGATTCACATGTCTTTCCCCCTGTGTCCTAAAGGTGGCCGATGATGGTTATGGTGTCTCTTACATCATCGTTGGGGACAACCTAATCAACTTCCACATCTCCAGCAAACACTCCAGCCCCGAAACTGTAAGTGCCAATCCAAAGAGAATTTACATTATTTAGTGTCTGAAGAGGTATCTTTAAGTAACAACGAGTGTCTTTCCACTTCCTGTGCTTTCTTTTCAGGACTCTCAGCGCTTTCGGTGGCCACATCCGACAGGCGATGCGCGACATGCGGGATCTCTTCCAGCTTGATAAGAAAACCAAGTGAAGAGCCCTCTCCACGGGGGGAGATGGCATGAGTAGTTTTTAGCAGGGAATCTTTTCTTTTTTGAGGCTTGTACAGAATCAAATATTGGATTTAGGGTTAATTGATGTTACAGGATTAAGAATGGTTGATTTCTTTTTGTCAACTGGTTTGCGGTGCAGTTAAGAGTACTGTGTAGATATAGGCAAGATGAGCTGCTGGTGTTATTGGGTTGAGGTGCATCGTTAAGGATTTTTATTCACAGGACTGTTCGCATGGGTGCCTTAGTGACCCATTAATGTAGGGAAGGGGACATTGGAGCTCTCGTCTGCGTCCCCACACTAATGGACTTGTCGGCGAAAAGATTGTTCATTAGCATCATCTGTTATTGAAATCGCATTCTCAAGTTGAGAGACAGTGCAATATTTTTATTAGTTTCTGCCCCAGTTTCGAAAATTTGTTTAGTCGGTTTCTTCTTTCCAATTTCAGCAGATGTTAATGGCCAAGCAGTAAATTTCATCGACAAATTTCGTGTTGCATGCTCTCTATTCATTTAATATGGCTCCGTTTTAAACGCAGAGTCTGATTTACCGGAGGAGTTGTTGTTGTTGTTGTTGTATCTAGTAACGGTATACCTGCGGAGGCCAGAAGGAGTAAAACAGTTGATCTGGATTGATGAGAATTCCCAATATTCCGCTCTTGAATGTGACTCCGTAACCACGAGAACCTGGATACCAACAAAGACGACAGGGAGCTGATCAGGAAGCTGCTGTGATCTTAAGATGTGGCGTTGAGGCACATTGTTTGTTTGTCATGCTCATACTCAGGTTTATTTTTAACTTGGCCTTGTACTCTAAAGTGCTGGCTGCGGCATTGGAAGATTAGTTGTGATGTTGCAGCAGTAGAAGCTGGTGTGATGCAGTACCATGCCGTGGGACCGCCGTGTGCTGGTGGACAACGCAACTTAGTCTGCTGTGGAGGGGGAAGAGGAAGAAGAGGAAGAGGAGTGGGGGGTTTCCATGGAGGATTGATGGCAAAGTGCTCGGCAGGTGTTTGAAAAAGAAGAGTGGTTTAACGTTGCTTAAACTCCATTGTGCACTCCATGACTGGTTAGTTTGAACTAAAAGGACCAATCGATTGGTAGATTAGATTGGTAGCCTTCTGTCAGATCAACATGAATTGTAAACTGTAACACCTTTACGAGCAAATAGTTCAGGGTCAGTAACGGCATTGGTTGTTTTCAACTTTCACAATGAGGTGCAGAGTTGCTTACTAGCTTATGTTGTCTTGAGTGAAGTACGATTTTTCATGCGCGAGCAGTGCAAGCATAGAGCGGCCGTCATGTAGGAATGCGTTTCTTTTATGTATATGTTGCCAGTTCATCATATTTATTTTCAAGGTTTTAACTTTATTATAACAAAACAAAATGCATATTTAACAACTGAATGTTTTACTAAGTAAATGGTTTTTGTTCAGTTTTATTCTCAGATTTGCAGTTATGCCGAAGTTATTTCACTTTAACTCTCAGTGGACTTGATAACATTGCATGTTTGTTTTGTTTTTTTTCTTGAAGATGAAGCTGTACACGTTTGCCTTTTAATTCAAAGATGGTGTAAAAAGACAAGCAGCTGATATACCAAAACTGAGTTTTAACAATAAAGTGAATGTCAGACAGCTGTATCAATGCTCGGTAAGTTGTCTTTCTTATCTGTTCTCTTATTATTTCATAACTTACCGAAGAAATGCACTGCGTTGCCTCCATTAATGATCGATTAGTCACTTCTCAAGCACACAATCCTTAACCTGATGTTTCGAAACACCAAGGTCATTACAGTTCACCTCTGAGGGGCATGAAAATGTCTCCAACTACATGGCAGCACCAGTGCAAATATCCATCTGCTATGCCACTGGCATTTCCAACAAATGCACACAGTTGGAGCAGTTGGCTGGTTTTCAGCTTGGTAGCATATGTGCTTCAGCCTTAGGCTTATTAAACCTGACCATGTGCCTCCCTGAGAACCGATGGGGCTTTAGAGTGGTGGAAAAGGCCTCTCGAGTATGGCCGGGCATATTATGTTGACACTGACATGGGACTGCGTTGTCTCACATTTTGGGAATCTTAAGTGTTGTCTTTTCTTGGATTTCAGAGGCTGTTGTGATGCAAATATATTTTCCACTCTGTTGTAGATAACTCATTACTATACCATCACCGATTTCTCAAATCTCATTGTGTAAATATTTCTTAAACCATGATCAACTCTACACTGTCATGGCATTATAAACATTGAACTATTTGAGCGTGTGTATGTTGTAATTTGCTTTTTCTCTGTGGTCATGTCCATTGTAATCCGTTATATGATCCCGCCAACTGAACTCATTGTCTTAAAAAGGAGGTCTTTGCTCGCTTGGCTCCGTCTTTTCTTAAATAAAGGGAAAATGGCCAGGCGGTTGGGCTCAAGTGGACGGTACCCGGTAGCCTTTTCCGTCTGCGTGTATTAATAAGTTCCTTGCACAGAGACCGTCCCTCTCCACCTCCTGTCTGCCACTTGGGCTGAGCCTCTCTTAAACACACACACACACACACACACACACACACAATAGCGCCCCCGCTCTGATGTCACCCTGCATTTGGCTTCTGAAAGCGGGATAACGTTTCAGACCTGCATTCCTGAGGTCTGCTTACTCCTCATCAACTCCGAGAACCTGCAGTTTGGCTTCTTGAGGAAACTGTTCATTTTCAAAGGCAGAACTTTGTTAAACATGTTTATATCTAAATATTACTATGTATCCTGTTTTTCTGTACAGTAAGATATGTTTGGTTTTGTATTGGAATCCAACATAAGAGCACTTCTCTAATGAGAGAACAATGACGGATCCATACAGCATAATCAACAGACCTCCAGCTGTTGCCATCTGGAAAACGAGCCTTTAGATTGTTCCCCTAATTGGCGAGCTGAAAAACCCATTCACCAAAGAGCGGACACTGAAACCTAAAACCTTGACTTGCACTTTCTAAAAGTAGACTTCGGGAGAGATCCGCGGCCTCGCCTTGTCACCAGTCAATTCATCTACCGCTTCAGAGAAGAAGAGGGGAGCCAATGTTTCCCCGTTTGATCCGCAGGTCCTTCACGCAGGAGCAGCGACGTTCCCATTCTGTGCGGGCGGCGGCGGCGGCGGCGTCGTCCCTGGTGGCCGAGTTACATTGTTCTCATTGCAGCTGCTGCATGTAGATAATTTGTGTCATTCTTGATTTGGTTATTTGGCAGAACAATTTGTTTTTCCTGCGCTGCTGAACAAGGCTTTGTTATGCCCCAAAGTAATTGGGTGGAATGATACATGTTGAATCATTGAATAAGGGGGGGGGGATAATTGTGTCCTGCTGCTAAATGTTAGTTTAAGGGTGAATGTCTTGGACCGCAAGTTTCCTGGAAAGAATTGTGTTATTGTGCCTCAATTTCACATTAAAGAGGACCGCACAAAAGTCTGCTGAGGATAAAGGACCGATACCTACCACATGTAAAGTACTCCATCGCACACAGATTAAAGGGACGTGGAAATGCAGCTGCGTTAAATGGTTTTTAGAGCAGTGAAGGTCACACGAGGCTCTCTGCTGTCCTCCAGGGCTTTATTACCATAACTTCCATCACCTCACAAACCGCGTAGCCACAGCAGACCTACACATTTCACCGGCCTGAGAACTGCCTCCGTGTCACATGATTCTCAGTGATTTAGGCGAAGGGTGTAAACGGAGAGGGTCGGCTCGGTGACTGGCCGTTGGAGGCCTTCCGCCGCCGCCGGGCCGCTGCACCTGTCTGACTGCCCTAAAGGAGCAGGGCCTGGGGCCCCCGAGGTGGAGCCGAGCCAAGGGGGGGGGGTGGACAGCAGGACGGAAAGGTAAGCGAGAGGGGCTTAGCGGAGGTCGAGCTCAGCGTGATTCCCCTCAAGGGTCTCTCTCACTGCAGCGCCCACCAAATCTGCAAATAACTTTTATTAGGTTTAAGTGGAATTAGTGGAGATATTAGTCGTCAGCGTGTTCACGGATATTTAGACGTAGACTTTCTGACATGGGGAGACGGAAGAGAGTGGGGTGTTAATAACAAGAGCCTTGCGCGCCCACACACACACACACACACACCGATAGTCTCACACTAGAGCATGTCCATGTGCAAGCTGACGCAGATATGCATGCCGCCCGGGACAAATATCACAAATAAAACCGATGATCCTCACGTATTCATTACTCATATTTTGCTGTTTCTTTTCAGGGTCGTTGCGTGTGTCAGTCAGACGCACACAGGCCTCTTTTGGACTGTGTTAAGAGTACGTTTTCTCCTCCGAGCTGCTGCCCCGTTGTGTTCATTGCTGTAGCGTGTCTTTGAACAAACAAGAGCTGAATTTGCGCCAAGTGAAGTAAGAAAATGTAAACTTTATTGCAACTTTGTCAGTTCTCTGATTTACAGATGAGATAAACACTTGTAATGGCACAGTCATCGTAATATGTACATCGCGGATGCTGCAATAATCCAGACATGCACGTAGTCCAGATTTAAGAGTGGCATATTAAGGAGCGTGATTCGCTCAGTCTATGGAGGGAAGGAATAACACATCGAAGCTTTTTCCTGCAACCTGTAAGTCAACGTAAGAACAGCATGAATTCAAAGCATTCAACCGGGATTTAGAAAAGCTCCTCGCACAAAGGGCTCGGTTGTGAAATCACAGTTTTTCTATTGTACATTCAGTTTTGGGAGAGATTAAGACGTAGATGTGTTTACAACATACCGTGTTGCACTAAGACATTTGGTGATTCGATAAGCTTCAGTATACCTGAGTGTTCAAGTTGATACAGTGAACGTGTTGGATTGAAACAACAGTTAGTTTAGTGGTAAAGCGTTCACTAAGCTTTAGGGGTCTGCATCGTCACTGCTGGCCAGTTAAGATTATCTGGTGAAGAGCAAATCCACAAAGAAAAGCCAACTACCGGTATTTAATCCTACATAGAGCATAGAGGGGGTTACATTTCTCCATGGACTAGTTTTCAATTTACTCCTAGAAAGAAAACCAGTTATCTCATTTACAATTAGCTTAAAGCATGAATAAAATAATATTTTCTATTAGTAATCCTACTGGAGGCCACGATAGATTCAAATATGACTACATTACTTATCAAGGTTTATGCAAAGTGGCCACTTTTATTCAATGATCATTTGTGATTAATTAAATGACCACTATAAGATATTTTGTCTTTCATTGAAATATAGTTAGTCATTTGGGGAAATGCATTTATTTGCTTCCTTGTTGAGTCTCGGGTGAGAGGATTGCTACCACTCTTGTATCTGTATGATGAATAGAAAGTCTTCTAAAAGGAAACGGCCGACAAAATAAAAACAGGCACTGCTCCTGCCCAGGAAATAGTCTATCCCTCTCCCCGCGCTGTCTTAATATTTACCGATGTACAGATGGGACAGCAGTACAGCTGTCAGTCTTCTCACCTAACTCTGCAGGAAATCAAACAAGTGTGTTTCTCTATGTGTCAAACTATCCGTCAAAAGTCTCATTTTAATATGTGGCTTTTTTCCGAATTTAATTTGCCACTGACTCAGACCATATTAACTCAACATCAGACAGACTTGGTAAAAAAAAGAAGAAAAAAAGTGCAGCCCATTTAAAAGCCCTTAGTACAGCAGCTTAATATAATCATAGCATCTAATCTAAATTCAAATATAGCCACAGTACCAATTGCATTGGCTCATCTGGCCTACAGTACTAAAGGACATTCTGAATTGTCCAACAAACACATGATAAATTAAGCTAAAAAAATAAGTGCTCGGGGGGGATGGTTCGTTGTGTCTGATGACTGTAGAGCAGTGAAAATCCATACGAGGTACATTCATTAAACATCAGCCCGTTGGCCTGATAAGTTCAAGTAAAAGCCTCTCTCACGAGTGAGGAACGTGCGCACGGGGAACACCGGTGCGTCGGGTTCCACATGGAGCTCTGGGATTCGGTCTCCTTGAGGGATTCATTTTAAGCAACGGGGCTTGCTTTGTTCCTCCTCATCAAGAGAGCCAGCAGCGGTCCAAAATGTAAAGACATGTAGAAATGCAGTATGTAAACTTACATACGAAAGCAGATTGTTTTTTAAAGTCCAGAAACAAATCAGCCTAGAGGTACGAACTGAAAGAAAGAAATGTTCATAGAAAGAAGAAAAAAAATCATTTTGAACAGTAAAGTGCAAGTATAAAAAAAACATATCATCTCAAGCCTGAGACAGGGTCAATGGTCTTTAGTGGAAAAGTGCAATTTGAGAACAGCACGACAACAAAATGAAATGAAAAAGGATCTGATTGAAAACCGTAACAGGGATGACTCTGGGATCAGTCATGTGACTCAGCTTCTCCGTAAGAAAACGGCCACCTCCTCCAAGGGCACAGGGTAGTCCTGAAGGAACGTCCCCCCGTCGAACACCCGGGCGTTCTGGCTGTCCTGCCACTGGAAGCCCCCGTCAGGTAAATAAATATCCCTCTGCACTGCCCCCTTCTCCACCACAGGTGCCACCAGGACCTGGAAACACACATCGGCTCGGTTAAAAAACAGACTCAAATTTGGATTTTAGAGAGATAACGAGACGGACGGGTGCGTTGCTGCTCGTCGGGGTCACCTCGTCTCCGATGAGGAACTGGTCGTCGATGGTGAAAGTCACGGGGTCGCTGGGACTGAGCCACCACATCGGCCGGTAGATGGGGCTCCTCGTCGTCTGCCACTCCTCCGCGTACTTTCCTATCAGCGGGACCACGTCGCTCTGGTGCTTTGCTATGTAGGCCCGGGTCAGGTTCAACACCTACGGGTCACCAATGGAGAGACGGGCCATGACATCACGGTGGGATCACAGTGAGAGTATCTCTGGTTTGATTGTGCATTTTCGTTGTCAGTGTATCAAAGTGTTTCCACGTCCAGAAATCCCTTTTGGGATCGTTGGTCCGCCACGTTGCAGGACCTTGTTTTTGTCTTACCATTGAGTCCAACGTCTTTTAAAGAACTCTAGAGAAGCAAACAGAAAACCAAACATCTCTTTCCCAAACTTAGCCATCTGACAACAACAATATTGACAATGTGGTGTGCTGAAGCCACTTGTGCCATCCCCCCTCTCCCCCCCCCATCCCCCCCCCCCCCCCCCCCCCCCCCCCCAAGACATGCAGACACAACTTGTTGACACTGACACTGTTGACTTGGTGGTTTTCACACTGTCCACGGTGTTTCTCCTGTCTCTGTCTGTCCAAGCTACTTCTGCATTCCTGGAAGGGTCACATCCGCTTCGGTATCCCATGACAAAAACAAAACCTGATCGGTCTGAATCTACTGTATGGAGTAAAAAAAACAAGTCTTTTAATGAGTTGGGATTGAGAACATTTGTAGGAATGAGCCCGAAGTGCCAGCTTAGATTTAAGTGGATCTTTCTCTAATTGCGATGTTGTTGTTGCATGTGTGTGGGTTTGAGGTTGCGTTGTTATTTCACTCCACTGCGGTCGCTGCTCTGACCTGTTTACTGGCCAAAGTATTACACATTCAGTAAAATAGAGGAGCGTGAAATTTAACCTACACCAATAAAAATAACTGAAAAAGTCTCATTCATCATTTTCAATGCGGCGATTTAGTTTCCTCTAAAAATCTCTTCTCGGTCTCACTTAATCCGAGTTCGTAAATTGAAGCACTGCTGCTGTCACGCGTCTTGATTTCCAAAAGGCCTATTTTTATCTTTGTTACGCAACACAAGTCACAACCAATATATTTTGCTGCCTAGCTTCGTCTCCTGGTGGAAATAAAGCAGTCCGTCACACTTGCCACAATGAAATATTTTTCCAGGGCTTCTCAAGACCAAGACTTCCTCAAATTCATTATCATTCCGGCTGTTGAGAGCGAGAGCGAGCCATGAATGTGGATGAGAGATCGTAATTGAGAACAGACGGACTGTTAACCACCGGTGAAGTTGGGAGGAAGCCAATGCAGTCGCTCCTATTCCGCATGGAGGGGGAGGGCGAAATAGCCCAAAAGCTTCCTGATGTTCAGGAACCTGAGTCGCCCATATCTGTCACGGGACACTTCTGAGACAGTAGGCTGTATTTTCTTGCCGTGCGTTCCTGATTTCAAGCTGAGAGGGACAGGTTTCAGCCCGGCCTCTCTCCCGCTGCCAGGTCTCAGCCGCCCACATGCTCCTCTGCAAACACACCGGTGGGAACTTCACCGCACTCGCCCTCAAAAAACTGAGAGGAGGCTGCTGGGTCAATACACTCTCCCTCTATCGCCGCTTTGCATAAGCAATCTTAACCACTCTGCTAGACGGAGGGATTATCCAGCGTTCAAACATAGCTCCACTTGATCTCAAGTCCAAATCTTTTTTATCTACGTCTGGAAAAGAATGTGCACCTTCTTTGCTGTTGCTATCGTATCTAAAGTGGATGAGGCTGATGTAGCGGCAGCGCCGGGTGTTGGAGTGGCCACACGAGGGGCTCTCGCAGCCCGGTTTTCCAAATGAGACTTCTAGTGACGTACCCAGTCCTCGTTGTAGACCCAAGGTGGCGTGTGGAAGCTGATGACGGGGAGAAAAGCGGCGATCTCCAGCCAACGAATGAACAACTCCTCATCTGTGACGAGGTTTCCAGACAGAGAGCCACCTGAGGGGGGGAGAGAGAGAGAGAGAGAGAGAGAGAGAGAGAGAGAGAGACAGAGAGAGAGAGAGAGAGAGAGAGAGAGAGAGAGAGAGAGAGAGAGAGAGAGAGAGAGATGGACAGAGGCAGAGAAAATGGTTGAATTGGGAAGTTTCGAAAATACCAAATATGAGGCAAAGAGATACGGAAAGTTCACATTGCCCTTTATTCTGCACAAACAGAAACCTGCAAAGACTGGACGACCCACACTACAGACAACGTGCTGAATGATTGGTTTCTGGGTATGAATGGGTCTTACTGCTGGAGAACTAACTAAGGTGCACCATATTTTCTTGCAAGCTAATCAGAACTGACTTGGCTTTTAGGAGGAAGGCTTAAAGGGCCGGCGCCAAAGCAGAGCTTTTATGACCGGGTGAGTATGGCTATATTCAGTCACGCAGTTTTAGGAAAAAACATGTGTTTTTCTAACAATAATGGGAACATGTGAACATGTTCGTAGTAGAAACCCCAAATAACAATTAAGAAGCTATAAATGACATTAAGGGGGCCGTCTATAAAATTGGTATGGAAACCACCATCAGGGACTAGATCAGGGACTCTTTTTTTTTTCTTCTTTTTTTTAATGTAGCATTCTGGTCCCTCACATCAACAAACGCAGATGGGTCGTGCACATGAGCATACAAATAAGTCAAGTTAGTTCTCGTAAAAAAGACTTACGGCAATGTACTATTAGAGGTGTGAGAAGTGACCCATCGGCTGTGGTATTACCTACTGCATCAGGAATGAGGAAGTTGTATCCCAGCAGAGTGTGGTGCAGCAGGGAGGGAATGATCCCCTTCAGTCCCATTGGGCTCCAGTCGGACTGCATGGGGCTCATCCTCACAAACAGAGGCTTGTGGTTTGACCTGAAACACAAACAGCACCATAATTATTGATATAAATATAATTATAATTATAATAATAGACATGTTGATTAAACGATCCTTCTCCATAAACAGTGGCACTTGGCATTGGTTAAAAGAAAAAACGCGATGCGGTGATGAGATGCATTATTACCGCGTCCCCGCCGTCACAATGGTGGAGTCGCCTATCCGTGTGGCCAGGTCGCCAAGCAGGCCGATGTACTCGTCTCCCCCAAGAGTCTGCGGCGGACGCAGGACTTGTTCCTCAAACAGGTTCCCTTCGCCCCCCTCCAGCATGACGTACTCCATCCCCAGATGGGCCTGCAGGGCTCCCACCCTGTCCAGGAACCAGCTCACCGCTCCTGGGTTGGTGATGTTCAGCTTGACGCAGAACTTTCCTCGCCACTGACTCATCACGGGGATCTCAAGCACAGAATTAGAATTTGTTTTTACACAACTGTGTGGACGTGAATATGTTTTCTGTGAATGGACCGGTCACACTGCAGAGGAAGTGGACTTTATTCTGTCGGGTGTCTCACCAGGTGTCCCTGAGGGGCTGAGGGGAGACTGAGCCAGTAGGCCTCTGTGCCGTCCGTGAGGGAGGTGTGGAACTGTGTGGTGTCCACGCCCAGGAAAGGGGACAGGGTGATGGAAATGTTGAGAAGCTTGACAAGCGGGAGGTCCCTGGTCAGTCTCTTGGTCATCCCCCTTTTCCTGCTTTTGAGGTAGTCGTGGTCCTGCGGAGAGACAGAGATGCAACGTCATCTCTGCGTTAACAATTGTGAAATGTAAAAACTGAGGTAGCCTCGTATCAGCATCACTTAACATTCAATCAATAAGCAGGAAGGACAAATATCTTTATATATAGAACGCTTGATGACCTGTTGATCTCCCCAAGCGGACACATTGGTTTGTAATCTATATGACCTCTGTCATAGAACAGTTTGACATATATTTTAATCCATTAGAATTTCTATGGTAAAGTCAAACAGACATTTGGAACTAAACCTTTAAACAACACAAAGATTGACCCCAGGAGGTTAACCAGCTGTGGGAAGAAAGGGTAGATTAGGTTCTTGGAACTCTTTTCTTTCTTTTTGTTTTGGTTCTTTTCAGAATTTGTAACTAAAACTAAATGTACACATTGAGGACATGAGCAAGCATCTGCTCTTTTTTTTTAAAACTGGGTTTGCAAAAAGCTGCATTATATATTATCTTGGTAATAAGTTATTAATGACCCCAATTTTCCACTGCATGCAATTTTAAACTAATATGGAAACTCTGGAAACATTTTTTTGCAGTCTGACTTATAATTTATGAACACTTGTAAAACTGGAGGGAAAGAGACGCCCTTTTTATTTTTTTACAGAGGATCATTGTTGCAGGTCACACCTGTGCAGAGCTTCAAACTTCAACGACTACGACAAGTTCCACGAGTTCTGTGCAGCACTGTTCGTTTGGTTGATTATATGTTACTTTTATGTGAGGAAACTGGGTGACAAAAAAAAGTACCATATTAACCTTGATGTGCCATAAAACGTGGGATTGTGCATGAAGGGAAACTCATGTTCACGAAATGTCATCCATCATCTGGAATGTGTTGTTCCTCCCAGTTCCACTGTGTTTTACGCCTTTCAGACCTTCTCAACTGGTAATGGGAACATACTCTAAGCATAATAATCTCAACTTCATGGATGAACGTATTGTGTGAAAGTCCTCAACTTCCTCGTCTCTTCCATCTGGTTCACTTGCTCAAGTTAGTATTGGCTAACGTCCCATCTAATCTCAACACACACACACACACACACACACACACACACACACACACACACAGAACTCTTTGCCACCCCGTGGCTACCAAACTCAGAGCAACCTGAGGTCGGTCAGCAGAGTCTCTGTTTGTCCTCGCTCAGATATATTTTGTTTGTAATGGAACATCACCGGGTATTGACTTAGATCCATTAGTGGTTCCTGCTGGTCCAGTTCCAGGCAGCTCCCAACAACTTTTAAGAACTTTTCAAAGTAACTGGATGAACGTAAACCAACAACTAACAAGATATGGTCCTGATCACGAAGTTTATAATACCTGCGACCTATTTTACGTGGTGTATCACCTACACATGGTCTAAGGCATGATCCAAAAAGTGGCCTGCAGGCAGCATTGTGTGCACTCACGGAAACACATTTTTCAAAGTAAAGGCAGGAATCCCCTTCTCTACTTTGTGACGATTCTATGAAGCGGTCCGCCCCCATTTGCTCCCTGCTTGTCTCCAAAGCTCTGGAAGCCCATTTCAAAAAACCCTTTCATCTTCACCCTTGACAAGTTTTGAGCCACTGAATGATAAAACCTCGTGAGCCTCACAAGCCGGATGGTTGAGGAGAAGGATTACAGGAATCACGTTCTACAGCTTGTGTCTTGTACATGCTGGAATGGATATACCTGTGTACATCTACGCTTAAAGCAGCAAAGCCAAGGAAATACTGTTCTTTAAAGTGTCGGATAATTCACAAGACTCAATGCAGAATAAACTGTTTGGTCTCAAAATAGTGTGAAATGTCCGCTGAAATGATACCTTCCTCCCATATAAGTTCTATTTTCCGTTAAAACACACTATTGAAATTGGGCACAACAAACATTGTTTAGGGAGATTCGATTAAATTTAGATTTGTAATTGTATTCCTCTGTATTGTTGCTTTTTAAATATACTAGAAAGTAGAAGATGGGATGTTCACAACTTCTTTTTCACGTGCAGATGATCACGCATCTTGTGTGTTACCAGCTTAATGACTGAATGATCTTCACTCGGCTCCGATTTACATAAAACTATGAACCCTTGTTGTGCCTACACAGCAGGTTTGGCTTTTATAAATTCCCCAGTCTGCTAAAGAGTAGACGGCACTGTGAGGCCCAGTGATGAGCACGCACCATGTCGGAGAGGAGGGTGGTGGAATGTTCACTGAGGCTGATGACTCCCTCCCCAAGCTGGTGTCTCTTCAGACGATTCGAGAAGGTCCTCAGCTCCCTCTCCACCTTCGGCCCCGAATCCACGTACGCCAGCAGCTTCCAGAACGGCAGCCTGTGGCCCACACAGAGGGGATCATACAAAAACCTGCTGCTCTCACGGAAACCTGGACGAATTATCATTCACGACTACCAAAAACAAACACAGTGGTGACCAGGAAGTCTCTGCTAATGCGGATGGAAGCTCAACTCACCACAGCACGTCCATGTTGGGCAGCTCCCTGCTGTGCTGGGAGAGTTGTTGCGCCGCTTCCTGGTGAGCGGCCTTCACGTTGCGGGCCACGCACACGGTGTACTGCAGAGGAAGACGCTCCAAGCTGGGAAGCGACTGCAGGCAGAACTGCTGTCTGCTGTCCATCCCCAGCTGCAGGGGGACATCGGGAGACACAAAGACGGCGACGCCTGCGTGGTGGGATGCAGACAGGAGAGGGCGCAGGGTTTGTATCACAAGTTCCTTCATTGTCGCCCCAGTGAATCAGATCAGTCTTAAATGTGGCCGTTTGAACAGTTATCGAGGGAGCCTTGATGTGTAGCAATCAAAAGCAGTGTAAGCATGAGACGGCCTCTTGCAGATTCCTCTTATGTGGCATAGCGCTCGAGTAACAGTGAGACCGTGGTGCGTGTGCAGAGGTAGGTAGAGTGTTGGCTGTGTCAGCGGACATTGCTCCTTCAGGTGTGAGAAAAACACTCTGTAGAATGGGATATCGCAGTATGCAGTTAGATGAGTTTGCACCGGGATTCTTGGCAACTTTTAGGGGCGGATTACATATCCAAGGTCACATTGAAGACACAGTTCTTCCTTCAGGGTTTTACACCCGAGCACATCTTCCACTCAACCCTCTCGTGCGGAAACCAGCATTTTCTCTCCCACACTATACGTATATGCCACCGTCCGTGTGAGATCATGAGATAATGCAAAGCAGATACGTGCTTCTGCAGAAGTAGCTGCCCTGTGCCTCTCAGGTTACCCCTACACGCTATCCTCGCCATTTCTCACCCGCCGTGACTCCCCCGGTCTCCCTACCAGCTTTTAAGCCCCTTCCCCTCCTCTGCGCCCTGCAGCGCTCTAGCTCTGTCCCGTCTCGAGTCAGCAGGGTACCGGTCCAGTGTCGACCAAGAGCCTCCGAACCCAAATTCTGACCGCGGGCCCACCTCGCCCTGCTCAAATCCGCTCCGACAAGAGCGGGATTTGGGCGCTGATCAATGAACAGATTAGTGTGCAAGACATGTTTCCAAAGCAGACAGGCCGTCTGACAACTGGGCCCGAGAGCTTGGCTCCCTTCAGCCCCCCTCTCCAGTTTCAATGGGCTTACTGTTTTCCTGCAGGCAGGGGGACCAGGAACAGGCAGCTCCCCCACCTACCGGTCCATAATCAGATTAATAGTTTCAGACATCAGTATTAAAGGGGTGCAAAAAGCCCAGGGAAGAGCCTCCAACCACAGGGTATTAGCACGTGTTTGCAACGTATAATGTCAAAGAGATACTGGTAACTCCTCAGCTGTCACCTTCCAACGTCTTGTTATAGATTCATAATGGCAGATAAATGTTTTGTTCTTTCTTAAAACACTGTTGTATAAATTCAAACCGCAGGGGATACAATATTCTTTTTAGTAGAGCAAAGGAGCCGTGAATCTGTGCATGTCTGTAATGTACTGACCTGAAGTAGCAAATGGGCCTGTGGGGAAAATGTTAAAGCTTTATGGAAGGATGGAAGTGGAATGCCGGAAATAGATGGCGATCAGAGCAACCTCGTAAGTGATGTGCAAGATACAGCAGGCTGCAAACAGTGCGTTTTACCAAAGTGCACACAGGGTGGAAAGGGAAGTTTAAGTTTGCAAACATGACGTATTGAATTTTTATGGGAACTGTAGGGTCTCAAGAAATGGGACAATCCGGTTAAAACAGCTCTACCCTTCATTAACACAGCAACATCATTAACCGAGCAGTATCACACGATGCATGTAACATGCAGAAGGAGGAATCAATAAGTGTTATTTAAAGAAAGCCGAGCGGTTTTGAAGCCTAGAGTTACAGCCAAGATGGGGTGTACCGGAGTTAAAGGGGAAGCAAGACGACGGACCCTATTTTTAGAACAATTCCTTGAACACTCCAAGCTTTTTTCCACTCTCTCTCAAAAGCAAAATTATAAGCCTGTCCGACCGTAGCCGTAGTCACCTAAAGGTAAGAAAAAAAAGAGTGGCAGTTTATTGAGCAGATTTGACACACATATGCCTTAGTTTAAGTTGAACAAACACACAAATCAAGCAACTTTGGGTCGCCTCTTCACACGTCTACACGCGCGCACACACACACACACACACACACACACGTCTAATGGGAAAATGTAGACTTCCAAGACAAAACAGAGTCGGACTTATTGGACCATAAAGGTTTGGCACTTCCTCTGGCTCGGGCTGAGCTGAGGGTTTGGAGGTGGCAGCGAAGGTGACCCCCGTGCCCCTTCTGATGGGTCATGGAGGTTTTAATGCGGCGTCCAGGCCCTCGCAGAGTGGCTGGTGCGGGTGGAAAAACGAGGCCTCCTCACAGCCTGCTACTGGGGTCCAGATGGGCTACACTCTCTTACCCGCCATATCAATGCTGTTATTTATGACACCTATGGACGTTAACAGACTGGGGTGATAAAAAGTATAGTCGTATATGAGTATAGTAACTGTGTGTGTGTGCGTGTAAAAGTGTGTGTGTGTGTGTGTGTTCGGCCATGCATTCCTTTAACAATGGAAACTTAGTTTCTGTGCCCGACCTCAAGAAATTGATGGCCACAAAACTGGGATCTTGCCGTTGAAGTAAATTTCCAATTCCACTTATTGAAAGAATAATGAAACACTAAAGAGACTTTCTCTGCTTCAACTACTATCATCAATCAGTTTTATTTTTTCAAGTGTGAGGCGCTGTGCTCTGCACAAATATAAGAGATAGAAATGTAAATATGGATCCGAAAGAATATTTTACTTTTAAGTACTTTGATTTAATATCAACGTCTGTCTTTTCCAGTTTTCAGTGGAGTAAGCAAACCCCATAGAGCAATGCAGTTTTTTGTGTTTTCAGATAACTTCACTACAATAATTGGTCTTTATTTAATTTAAAGAAATGATTATTGCAAGAGCATTTGTAGAAGGGATTCAACAAAGTAAACAAAGCTGACTGTGTGGTATGTTTATTTAGACGATTGTGAACGAGCTAAAACATAATTATATTAATCAGTGGACATTTAAAAAGGTCTCTTACTTGTCCTTGATGGAAAATATTAGGTATTAAGACTGTGGAAAATCATGCGGAATGATTTTCATATATGCAACAGGTCTCTCTTACAGGAGATGACAGCTTGCTGTTAACAAAGCTTGAATTGGCAAAGTGAGTCATTGTTAAAGTGTTTCACCTCCTGCTCGTCCTGAAAGTTTTAAGGTTTGGGGGGCAGCTGCTGAGGGACCTTCTGGTGACCTATTGTGTAACATGTGGGCAGCTTGTTTTTCATCCACATGCAGGCTGGATTTTTTGAGCATTCATGTCTGTATACCAGTAACTCTGTGCACTTGGGTTGGCATAAATACAAAGTGAGAAGGAAATATATAACCATAAAAACAAACAACAAACTTTCACTTTTCATTATTATTTGGTACTAAAGCTTTCTTAAATAAGTCAGTTATATTTTAGGAGAGAGTTGGTATTCAGTCCCCCACGCCTTATTGTTATGTGTATAACAGCCTCAAAGAGAAAATGCTCCACTTAACTTGCCCCTCAAAAAATACTGCCAAAATGATTGCTTTTTTCATAATATCTTTCCTGAGGACATTTTGTTCTCTGCTGCTTAACAGTGGCCTTTTTCTGTGGTTATCATGTTTCCTTCATGATTGCTCACCGGTGCGGACCATAGTGGAAGGTCGTTTTCACTCTTTGGTGATGATGTGAGAGAAGTTTAGAAAAAATGATGATAAAAGATAAACAAAGCGAGCGAGAGGTAATGTGGATCCACAGCCGCATATGTACTTAAAATTGTATTTGATTCTAAACTCGGACGCTTTCTTCATGAATGCCACGATAGAAAAAGCAGATATGATGGGTCAGTAGATAGATTACTTTTATTGAATCAACAGCTAGGTGATGTCAAACACTCTCATGCATTATAACAGCCTGCTGTGAAAACAAATAGTAGTTCTCAAAGCCCCTATTAGTAACGATGAGTTTGGCTGATTATGAATGATGCTTATATTGAATTCATTCTAAATGGATTTGTCCCCTCGTGTGTTTTTAACAGATATAAATATATTTTATTTAGGGTGTGTGTGTGTAGGTGTGTGCATGATAAATCTGCACTGATTATTTTACAAAGTACAACTACGTATGTACGTGCCTTAAGAACATTGTATCCTCAACATCTCCAGTTGAGTGCATGTCCCCAAATCTTTGGGTCAATCTATTGCCCTGTTATATTTTTAATGCAGGAAGTAGCTTTGCTGATATCTAATCTGTTCTCAGTATCCCAGTTGTTTTTGTATGGATAAAGACAGGTGGGGCTATGGCAAGTTCCTCCAGTTAGCAACACTCTCAAATGTCACTGTTCTGCACAGCTGCATGTATCCTCTCCCCTTGACTCTGCGCTTTTCTTCACCACCACCTCCTCTTCAACTTGTTACGTTTTTTAAAGTTATGTTTATATCACTATTATGCTTCAGTATGTATTCATTCTGTAGCTCTGTGGCTCTGTTTCAGTCCGTTTGTTTGGCAAGTCCCCTTAGCTCAGTCAGGCGTCTGTCACAGCTCCATGTTGCCTACAGCATTCAGAATGTGCTCCTATTCCTAACTAGTCAGTGGAGACAGGTCCCACGCATGCACACACACACACACACACACACACACACACACACACACACACACACACACACACACACACACACACACACACACACAGTTTTCAGTTGGGGGTACGCGCCTGTTAATGTTACATTAAAACTGCAGTTTGTTACCCACAGTACAGTTGTCAGTAAAAAAGGGCGGCGCCATTGAAGGCTTTTTGCTGAAACGCAGATTTGTCAGACCGTTGATTATATTTAGATTTTACCAAAATTGAGCTATTTGGTGACTTGTCTGGAGCGGGCCCCGCTGACCCATACAACATGTTTTGGGCAAAACAAACATAACATAGTTATTTTTTCACACTCGCAACTAATTTAGAAACGGGACGCGTTTATAATTATAGACAGTACATATATACAGCATATACAGTAAATGTATAAATACTTGTTTTGCATACTTACAGTATGAAAAGCCCAGTTGCTGTATTTTCTGTAGAATTTTACTTACAATGAGAATAGAATATGGTTATCAAAAAAAGATTTGCGTTAATTGTTTTTTTCTGTGCTGAAAGTGGTTTTTATGTTCTGTATTCAATTAGATGTGGTCTGTTTACATGCAAAAGTATTGATAATGTTTCACTGCCAAAACCAGGAAGAAATCAAGCTTTCACACTGTTGCATAGACCACCAGTTTCCCCATAAGGACCCCATTTACTATCCACACAAAACGCTGCTGTAATTGGTTCCTGTCCCACAACAATAACACTGTGATGACTCCGTTTGTTAAATATTGCAGTTTAAAATGAGATCAAGCAAGTCACAAGGGAGAAGGAGGATGGCGATTGCAGCTGGTGCAGTCCAATACATCGTTTACAGACTAAGGTGAGGACAGGTACAAGTGTACCAACCAATCCAACATGCAAAGGAGCAACGGTGCATGTGGCTATTTAGCAGAAGCTGGCGCTGCTTTTGAAGGATTCCATCAATTATGAGTTCAACATAACCAACAGATCTGATATATAAAGTTGTATAATTAGGTTGCAAATAGGCCATGTACACTTGAAATGAGGAAATCACTAATTCACCTTACAGGATGCAAATGGTTGTGGATGCCAGTAATTATCAGACAACTGCAAAGATGTTATGTACTGATGTATGGAAATGGAAATAGTATGCAAACAATATTTGCCTGACTATGAAAGGTGCACCAGTAGCAGAGTAGGTTTTAGTGTTAGTCCTAATGTTACATGAAAGTAGCTGGGCTTCATTTGATTGCACAGCCCTCGATCGATTGTGCTCATCCTCCCACCGGGGCTGATAGGGAATCATAGATACCAGGTTTATGTCACTGCAATTCAACAAAATATCGCTTCTTTTCACAAGACCCTCAGATTCTGATGGTTAAACGCGTTCTTAATGGGGACGGAATATTCCTAACACATTAGCTAAATCTGAAGCATGGTAATCCACATTGTGCGGCCTCTTTGATATTCAACTCATGGGCTACATGCACGAGAGAAGAGGTTCAAATGACTTTTTTAAATGTCCTTCAGTAGTGAAAAACAATTCTCGAGAGACACATTATGTAAATCTAGGGGGCAAAGAAAAACATCCTTGAACTTTGAAGCAAGATATTAAGTAAACCTTTGATGATCCAACATACATCGCGATCATTGCTAAGCATCCGTTTTTGGCCCTAGGTTCAGTGTGTCTCTGAGGTTACTTGGCAACGTTCAAACAGTTGTTCTCATTGGAATCTCTTCTCATCCCTGCTTTTTTTTTCTCTTTGTGCAAAGCTTAAGTGAGCAAAAAAAGGCTACCAGGGTTGTGCTAATTACTGACACCCTCTCACAAGAAAATGGATTTAGGTCATGTGACTCTTGTTTAAGCCTGCCACAGCGTTATGCAACATGGCAAAATAGGTATGGGTGTATTTGTGTGTGCGTGTAAATGAATGCGTGCACGAGACCGCTGCAGCGATCAGCGAGGTCACATAGGTGATTGGCGTCACCTTAATGGCTTGTGTCTCATCTTTTTGCCTTAATCTAGAGGCTGTTTGGCAATTGTAGCTACAAACTGCACACATACTTGTACACACAGGCACAGGATTCCATACCGCACCGAAAACAAAGTACGTTTTGCAACGTGCATATTTGTAAAACAAGATTTGGAAATGTCTGGTAGTATTGCATTCATGAGATAAAGAAGAAGCGCATTAAACAAACTCTGCACAAACTCAACATAAGAGCGGTCGCAATAACCATTCACATCTGCGAGTGTCCTTCCCTCCCCCTCCACACCGCATTTGCCACCGGGATAAAATAACTCCAAAATAGCCTGATGAGTTCTATGAGTGAGCCGAGCCGTCATCCAAACTGCCCTTTTAATAGAAACAAAGGGCAATTACCTCGGCATCCGCATCGAGTTAATTTAAGATGCTGAAGGTGGTTTGTTTGCCTTTGTAGTCTTATCTCTAAATGAACCAACTGAAGATACCACAGACACTATTATGTTACATCCTATTAGCGGGATAAAGGGTTTTTTTTAAAGGGGGATGCAGGTTCTGGAGGCAGTCTAACCATTTATTTCTCAGCTCAAACACCAACAAACACGTGCATGACCGGAGGGGGGTGGTAAGAAAACTCTACAACATCCGCAGGGCTTCCCTAATGCCCTGGGATTCACGCCACTCATCGTATCGCCCCTGATGGGGTCGGATTTCCTTAGCCCTTGTGCTGACCCTGCACCAATAGCAAGTGTGGAGCGACAGCTGACAATGGGTCATTGGGCGTATTTGAAAAGGTCTTTCTTGTTTGTAACGGGACAAGGTGTTAAGAGGAACTCGCTCCTAATGACATAGCCTCCATTAACCGATGCAAGCGATTGTTCCATCAACGACGCCTCACCTGAGGAGCCCAGGAAGTAGCGCTCCAAGGCCGAGCCAAAGCCAGAGGGATTGTCCTTCAGGTCGCTCACGGTGAAGGGCTGCGTGGTGGCGTTTTGATCGTTGATCGGCCAAGTCTGGCCCCGGACGCCAGCTCCGCCATACCAAGACACGTTAGTCATGGAGAAGCAGTCCTGAAAGGATGCAGAGAAACCAAAACAGCGTGACGAGCGAAAAGGACACATAAGGAAAGAGGGCGAGAGAGATTTCAAACCACAAAGACAGATCAAATCGATGGTGACCTATTAAAATAAAGATATGTTGGGTGTTTGAGAATGAGAAGAAACGATTAAAGATAGAATTGAAAGTTTAATTGGGTATCAAATCATTCTAATGCTTTAAGCAGACTGGATCTAGTGTTGCTGTAGATTCAATCTACGAGTCCCTGCGAGGATTTGTGTTCCCAGAGTCGGATGTCTTTAACAATTTAGTAAATATACATATGACAATTCGTCAAAGTTTTGCTTTCGAAATTAGTGGAGGGCACAGGGCGAAATGCAACGGCTGGCACGCGAGACGGTCGCACAAAGCATCGCACGCAGAAGGGATTGGATGGCAGGAATGTTTTCCAAAGGAAAGCTTGTCCTTCCTCACCGCTTCTCCACGCGTGGAGAGGGGCGGAGAAATGCACAAAGCGCCAGCTCATTTATTTCACAATCAGCGATTCCGGGATCTGCTAAGGAGCTTCCAAACAGGTGCCAACCGGTCACCTGAGAGGCGCTGGGCGGGATTTGGGAAATTGGACAAAATAAAGGCGTCGTTTGGAAAGATTTCCTGTGAGCAGTCGCGCCACATGACAGGGAGTTATGGCGAGGAATGTTCCAGTGGGGACAGATTACCCCCCCCTTAATTATCAGAGGCCATAACGTATATGGCCTTTGATAATTAAGCTGGAGGGAAAGTACAGTAAGTACTGAGCAAGAAAAAAGCATAACAAGTGCGACGGAGCAGATTCAACACAAATGTCCGCTCTGCGCAGTAGGGAAATCACGCAATTATTTGGGATTCGGTCTACGACTGCATGTCAGCTCAAATGAATCACTCAAGCGCCATGAGTGTATATTGTTTCAGATGATTTAACGGGATGTGGTAGTTTCTTCAAATGTTATTTCGACAAATCTAGCCGAATGGAACTACATATAATTGCAGGCTATTTTTTATTTTAATCAAATGAGCCAATATTTGTATTATATTGGAATAAACACCATAGTGTCTAGACAGCGGGATTTGAAGCTGATTTATAAAAGACCTACTTACGTGTTTTGTGCATTAATATCCCAACAGTCATACGATCACATGACAATGGATACTGAGTACACAGCAAATTGAGGATTAAAAATCAAAGTGCAAAAAATGCCTTTTCTTTGCACGTAATATTCTGGGTAAAAACGGCATTAAGTGAAGATGCCACTTTAATAATACTAATGCTATTTCCCCGGTTTAGTGCGTCTGGGAGCAGCCCTACCTTCAGCTCCACATGGCAGTGCACCGGCGTCCAAGTCATACTGTAACACTCCGTCTCCGTCTCCTCATTCACCTCCAGCGAGATTTTCACCTCGGCCACCGAGTCCCACGTATAGCAGAACTCCGTTTTATTCAACCAGCACAGATTCCTCACGAAGGAAACCTCGATTTCGGGGTTCCCCACATTTCCGACGTCTATTTCCACAAAGGTCTTGTCCTCGGTTAGGGTCTGTATGACAAGCGAGCGGGTTCTTCTCTCCCAGATCAATCCGCTAAATGTCCCTCTAAGGATCCAGTTCT
This sequence comes from Apeltes quadracus, assembly GCA_021346845.1. Taxonomy (NCBI): domain Eukaryota; kingdom Metazoa; phylum Chordata; class Actinopteri; order Perciformes; family Gasterosteidae; genus Apeltes; species Apeltes quadracus. The sequence continues at coordinate 7,789,585 of CM037935.1, read as the reverse complement.
TGTTGGGCTGGTCCACCACCTGCCAATATATGATCCCGATGGTCATGACAAAGAAGATGGCCACCCCGAGACAGGCAATAGCTCCTTTCCAGGTCTCGTTCATCTCCTTCAGTCCTGTGTCCCATGTTACCTCTGGGATGGGGCTAGGGTTCCTATTTCGAGCGTGGGGCATGTTTGTCTTTGAGATCAGCAACGAACCAAAGGCAAAAAAATGCTGCAGAAATCTCTGTGCGCAAAAAACATCTGTTGCTTCATCATGTCATGGGCTTTTCAGTGAGGGGTGAAACAGCCGACTCTTTATCGTTACACTGCCGACACTGAAGTGTCTCTGCGCTATTGTGCCTGCAACAGTGACTTGTCATGTGAGGGAAGCTTTTAGAAAGAAAAAAAACCCAAGAGAGGAAATAAAACAGTATAAATAAATAAGTGACTTACCGCATACTTGTGCTGTTTTAAAAGAGTTGCATTAGTGAATTTGCATTGGCTGCAGGGAGCGCGTGAGCAGCTCGAAGCCGGGTTTGGCCGCAATGCCCACGAATAGCTCCTAAGACGCGGTCTTGCTTGCCCAGCACTTTCTGACGTAATGCCGGGTGTTTTCTTCAGAGGAAAGGTGGAGAGGGGGGAAAGAGGGGTATCGGGAGGGTTTGTCTGAGTCTTGGAACTGCCGGCCGGGGCGAGGAGGCCACGGACAGCCTGAAAGAGAGGGATCCCCATGCGCAAACTCGCCGTGCGCCGTGCGTAAAGACTGCGGGAACTTGACATCCGGCGGTTTGGGAGACGGGCAGAGCGTTACCGTGTCCTATACCGAATTCGAGCGTGTCAAGTGTGGCGGTGAAATGTTCTTGCCATTTGTGTTTTGATTAATTTGCTAAATCTCGGGGTTTATTAGTCGAGCTGGTGAAGACGTTTCCAGTGTTTAAACATGTGTTTTGATAGTTCCACGGTAGAAAGATTGCATGAGTCGAGTTGGTTGCATCTCGAGGTTAAAATGACTTGGACAGTGTTGACAGTTCTGCTCAGTTTACAAGGTGTGATGAACCACCTGTCTTCTAGCAATATTTCTACTCATCATGACCGAGTATCTGTGCCCAAAGATAATATAGTTGTCATTTGAAATTGCTTTTATTTCAGTTGTCTTTTAAATTAAAAAAATGACATTGTTTAAATCCAATAAAGAATACTTGAACGTCTCATTAAAAAAGATGTGTGAGAATAAATATGTAATGCAGCGTTACCAAAGTTTCAGGATGTGATTTGCCAATGTGTGTTTACGTACAGCACTAAATGTCATAAATCTGCATCTCAACATGTTGCAAATGATACGGTCAATAATTTGAAGTTAAGCTCTAAACTAGTATTAAAAACATGTTTTGCGTATACAGAATGTGTAGTGGCTTCAAGGAAGGACTCCAGATCAATGTGTAAAAAGGCCAGTGTGTAAGGTTAAATGTGCAATAGACCTTTGAGGGAAGGAATGTTATTTATGGTGCCTCCGGGCCAGCGGGGGCCTGTGTGATTGGTCGAAGGTGGAAGACATTTGCATTTGGATGGTCAACATCCATTGTGAAATGAGTTATATCAACAGCATAATGGAGATGGACTGCTGTTTGGGTCAATGTACTAATGTGCAATACAAAGTTTGCTTTACTCTCGACTCTCAGAGAAGGCTTTGTGATAACTTTCTGAAACCTAAAATGTTTGCAGATCCTGTTGACTCCAGTCTCTCTATGCATTTATTTCTACACTGTTCTTACGGAAACATGTTCATGACTCTATTGGTATCCAACAACAAGTTTATCAGATCCCAAAAATAAGACAAGTGCAATCATGGCTTCAACAATGTTGTTATGTTTGTAGGTTAAGGTCTCTTCCGCGGAGCTGTGCACAAGATATCCCAGTGCAGAGTGTCGGCTGACATTCCTTGAAGATCAGTTGCCCCCATCCTCGTTTATGCATGTCAGCCCCCCAATGCCAAAGCATCACATAACTCTGGCAGAGGCAGAGACACTGGATAAGGCTGTGTGAACCTGTGAGCGCCCTCTACCTAATCGTCCCATTCCGAATGCACTCAATTGGAAAATCTCTGGAAATTGTATAATCGTTTAGGACTTTGAGGTTATTTAACAATTAACTTTTGGGAATGTATGAGACTAATTCTTGAAGGAAACAAACTCTCCATCTGTCGGTCCGTCATATGATAAGGAGGCGCAGAGTACTCTGCCTCTTTGAAAACACATTTTGCCAGCTCTTTGCCTCAAAAGGTTTCTGATGTTGAATATCTGCAACATGCAGTACTGAGTGTTTGTACGGTGTGCACGCTTGATTTCGGACCTTTTGAAATTGAAGTTCACATGGGCTTGTGACCGCAAGACTCCTGGGTCAGAGGTCAGGCCCGTGGCATCAACGAAACATCCAGGAGAGTGGGTGTAAATATACCCGCCATTCAGATTGCCCCAACTCCATCCCTTTGCGGCTATTAATAGACAGAGGGCTTCTGCGTGGCATGATCCTGCTCGCTGCGGGAGTTTGAACATGGCACATGAAAAAAAAATGAGGAATCTGACTTGAACTGGCCACTACCTCTGACCACTCATCTAGTGTCCAGGTCAAAGGGGGATGGGTTTCATTAGGTGTGAGTCCGAGCGGCTAATGGTTTATTTACTACTTTATTTAGCCAAGAGCTCCAAATTGCAATGATTGGAAACTTCTGGTAATTAATTAGTTTAGCCAGTTAGCAAGCTAATATTTGGTAGTTGGTACAAAATATGAAATAGCAGAGAATGTGAAGAAAGTGTCTCTCCCTCTGTTTGTGTTGTTGTCAGAGCTTGTTTGCGTTTTGTTCACATAGCTGGGCGGACTGTGCCTGCGGGCTGACGGCTGAGCTGCCACCTTGATCAAAGCAGTTGAGAGGCAACAGCGGAAGTCTGAATTTTGTTCATAGCTAACGCGTCGTCACTTTGATAGATAAAAAGCCTGAAGCCATGTGAAACTCGTTTCTATGAAACATCTGCTACAGATTGTCATTAAGGGATGAAAGGTTTCATAAACGACTCCTGCCAAAAAGGACAATTGACTCCCCCGACACAGTTCTATTCCTCATCTCTGACTGTCGTTGATAAAAATCACAACATTTTGTAGCCCAAACATCCTCTCTGAAACTCGCCTGTGACCAAATCACACCTCAACAGACTACTGGTGAATCGGATTTGGATTCTCACTAAGTCCTGTATCTGCTCTTCTCATTCACTATACTTTGTAGCTCTATACAACAGCTGAAGGTCCTACTGTTATTGTTGCACACTTTAGGTGTCTTGTACATTGAAACGCAAGTTATCATAATTACATATCTTGGCTTAGCAGTAATTAAGGGAAATGATTCAAGGGTCCTAAAAAGGATGAACTTTAATAGTCCCTTTACGTGCAAAACTATTCACTTTAGCTGATAAACTTTTATATCGTTGTGTCTGGATCTTCAATTTACTGTTTCTTTTCTTTTTTCTTCTCTTGGATATTCAATACCGACAACTTCTCCACCGGCTGCAGAGAGACGCGGGGAGAAAGTTTCCATGTGGGACAATTCCGCTGTAGACCAAACTGTTTCCGTCCATCAACCTCTGCTGTTAGAGCACTCCTCCCTTACTTTCTCCCTTTTGGTACCCTGACACAAACAGCCTCTTTCCACTGCTCCAGACCTGAACCTTCATTCCAGTTTATTCTCTAACTCTCTCGCTCTCCCACACGCACCACTTAATTGGAAGGATACTGTGGCCATTGATGGGTGTCTGATATTAAATTCCTAATTGATTGCTGATGGAGCTCAACATTATACTTACAAGTTGTGGCGAACCAGGAGAAGGGACCAAGCCAATGCTGCCCAGGCAGTGGATCCCAAGGCTCACCAGCACCCAGTGCAGGTGCTAACCAATTAGCACCTTGGCATTGGGGCACACCTTTAGCCCATCAGCCAGATCAGAAGGGACATACGTGGAGAGGGTTGTGAAGGGCTTTTGCCGGGCCACTCAAAAAACTATTTAAAGCCTCACTAATTGGGTCTGCATTCTTATGGAAACCAGTGAAATCAGATCATTTAGTTATCTAGTATTTTCCATCAAAGAGCCCAACTGTGTGCTTTAACAAACAGGCTTGAATCAACAGTTGGATGAAAGTGTAAGACCGGAGTTTTGGCTAATGGTTCCACTGGTTTGGGTTGCAGGCCCCCTGGAATTGATGATAGTGAACATTATTATTTTCTGAGACTCAAAAAACAAAAAATGAAACTCCACTAGATAACTGTGTAGAGATGACACATGACACTCGGCTATTGTGTGATAAGTTTGTGTTAAGCCAGTTTCATGTTTACCTGTTGCAACAGGTAAACATGAAAACAACTGCATTATGATCAAACGACTGCCCTGCAGCGCCGTCCAAGCACACTTACACACACACACACTGAATGGCATCTTAACTGATGGAAACTTCCCCTCCTGGCATTGTGTGGGCTGTCAGTGTGGTTCATTTCCTGCCAGGTGTGAACCGGCTGAGCCAGGGATTTATGTTGCATCACTCACTCCTATCCGATCCTATCTGTCCCACTGTCATAGTGGCTGTGCCGTCAGATGGTGGGGCAAAGGGAGGGAATGAGAGATGGGACTTGGTCTCCCTCTGCTGCTGTCTCATCATATGTGCCATGAGAAAAGGGTAAAAAGCAATGACATTCCCAAATAGAAAACTAAATATTATTTTTAAAAAGGGTACAAACTTTGCCGTTATCCAATGAGGAGATGGTATAAAGGAGTTGGTCAATATGGAGAACATTTCCTTTATTTTATTTTTTTATGTGATAAAATGAAACGTTCTTTGATATTATCTTTATTTGCACATATTCTTCATGTATATCAAATGACAGGATTGTATTTAAATTGGAAGATTTAAATTTAAACTGCGACAAAATGTGGAGTAATTAATAGATTTGGGAAACATTCAGCAAATTGACTTGTCAACAGGCTTGTCTTTAATAACAAATCCTATTCTCCCATTATTGTAACTGTTTACTGTGAGTGCTATAAATACGTGCAGTGCACTTTGAATTCGTAATACGAAGCCGCAGGCCCTCAATACATCCGTTCTGCAGATTTGTGAAGTTTACTTCAAGGGCATGGTGCACATCCACTGCGCATGCGCCGTGCGAATGTCCCCGGAAGTACATCACTGCACGCGTGAATGTTAACCTCACTACTCCAAAATAACTACCTGACAGCTGTCTCGTAACACACCTTCCCAGGGATGCCAGTAACACGTCTCCTGTAAGTGTTCAGTTTTTCTCCTCGTTTCTCGGCGTCAAAGCGCAGAAGGGCGTCCCAGTTAAGGAGAAATCGTTGCCAGTCCGCTTCTATGTCCGATTGGTAAACTAGCAGACCCAGCTAACCTAAGTTAAGCATGTCTTGGTCTTCCAGCTGCCTTCCCCCTACAACTACAACGCTGGTTTCACCACTTATTATACACATTGTTGGCGTGCTTATATCAGTTCTATATGTGCTCACTATCTCTGTTAAAAGGACTTTACGCAACTGTAACGAATCCAGCATTAGCTAGCCGTGCTACAAACATGCTACCGTAAAGCCGCAGGTCAGGTCGTAGTAACGTTGCAGTCACTGTGCGGGTTGCCATGACATCCAGTTCGTTGAATCCTCTTTCAGATGTTTTTGCTTAAAAGTTGTGCATCGGGAAAATGCTGCCATTGCAATTAATTCACTCACATTTGACTTGATTTGATTTACAACACACGTATTTTAATGTCTGGTTTGTGCATAACATTGTACTTCCCACGTCTATCTCAATGACTGTCGTCTTTTGCAATAGTTTTTAACCCTTGGTAGATGGTGGGAAAGGGGCTCGACATAGGGTCCAATCAAATATCCATTATCACAATTATTTCTATTGGTACAATTGCATTGTTCTCACCAAATTAATAATTGACTTATAACGGGTTGGAGCACTGCAGCTAGAGTAATGTATCACTGGGAAAACAAACAAACAAACAAACAAACAAACGAGCAGGCAGGTCACAAACAAACGAGCAGGCAGGTCACATGCAAACAGTCAACTCCTGATTCTAGTTTCAGAAAACTGTTTGCAAGCAGGGAGCTGATGCATTTTTCCTCATGCCATCATCTTTGTATTATGTTACAAAGATGATGATATTAAGTAACTGAGGGGTATTGCTTTGACATTTGTCATTGTGGGAAAATTTCAAAGGAAGACATTGTATCTACTTTTGTTACACTGCCAAAAATGTAAACATGCCTTTTTGGTGGAAAGGTTCTGCTGAACCCTCTGCACACCTCCTGCCAGCACCTAATGACATATAACGTTTTTGACCCGTGGCTGAACGTATTGGAGCGTTTACTGCCCAAGTAATTCCATATTACATCACATGCATCACGTCAAGGCTCAGCATGTGGTTTGTATGATTTGAAAGGAAAACTACAAACGGTGATCACATCCTGCAGGTTTTCATTACAGGGCTCTCTTTTGACAAATCATTTTTTAATTTCTGCTTTTACCAACTTGTGATAATAAAAAGCTAGAGGACATTTTACCACACAAGCCTAGATGTTTACTTGGGCAGCTCTAATGTCCTAGAAGTTGCTAGTTGGATTGGATCAATTACAGGATGTTTTACTGGGAATGATACTGGAGATGAAACAATTCTTCCCCTCCTCAGATACCCTCTCTACCAGTTGGGGAACCCTCAGCTGAGGATCTTCAGACCCAACTGGTTCCTGACTCTGGTGAGGCCCGGAAAGGAGCAGCCTCCGGACACCGTCCAGTTTCGCATCCCAATGGAGTAAGTCTCTTGCTATAGATCTTTCCTCTTATTGTTTGGAGACACATTGGAGTAATACAATAATTCTTTTTTGAAAAATTAGTTAAAAATGGCCATAACTTTTCTCTAAAGACTGATTAACTACCAAAAATAGTTGCCTATCTAATAATTTGTTAATTATGTGGCTGTTAACCATGTACTGTCACACATCAATCCAAAGGCTAAACAACATACTTACATTTCACCAGCCGGTAGGGTTTCTGCACTGCATGTTAGGTTAGATAATAATCACCACAGCAGCCTGAACCTAACAGCTCTTAAAGGCATAATCTATGTTGCTTCTTATGCAGCTGATTTCCTCTGTGGGCTGCACCTGTTTTACTATTATGCAACTGCAAAACATTTATTTCAGGCTACTTCAGGATATTTCATGTTTGAGGCTGCATTGATTTGTTTTGAATGGTACTCTAGCTGTTTTGTTGGTCCAGTTGCGAAGTAACTGGAGCTCTCGGCATCATGGCCACCAGGTGGCGGCACAGCCTCAAGAACAGAAATCCGAAGCGTGGCCCCCTAGCAGCTCTTACCACCTTGTCTTTAATGAGCTCAGTTGCAAGGCTGAGGTGAGGTCAAACAACCTTTTATCTGGTGCTACAGTGTATGTGCTAAACGGATGGCCAAAATTGATCTCTAACCATAAAACGAAGAGCAAAATGTTCCTGATAGTTTCCGAGGCTTGTGTTATATAGGATTTACTAAATCACACTTTACTGCCTTCCCATTTGGAGCGTACTTGTTTCCTCGCTATTTATTCATTACAAATCTTTGATGATCATTTTATTAGGTACACCGTGTCTCCTAGGTTTACAACTTCAGGGGGAGAAGGGTTGTCAGTCGGCTGGTGCAAGCGGAGACAGACTTATTTGTGAAAGTGTGAGTACGGAACTCCAATGCAAAGGAAGAAAAAAACAAATTTAATAAACAATATATACATATTTGCGTCATATAATTGCTTTTTCAAGGGGTGGGAGGCTGTTATAATAGTAGGAGAAACAGTCGGTACACCTGTTCAACAGCCTGTTAATGCAGATGTCTGATCCGCTGATCACATCAGGAACAATGCACTCAGGCGTGTAGACGTGGTCAGGACTATCTGCTCTAGTTCAAGCCAAGCACCAGAATGGCCAAGAAAGCTGTTTTGAATCTGGTTCGTGCCTGACGTTCTGTATTTCAAAAGCTGCTGATCACCTGGAATTTTCAAGCACAACCACCTTGAGTGTTTAGAAAGGAAATGTGCGCAAAAACACCATGTTTATGGCAAATGTCAGAGGAAAATAGCCAGACAAGTTGGAGCTTATGGAAAGGCAAGTAACTCCAATAGCCACTTAACATCAGGAAAATGAGGCTGCGTTGGCTCTCCTAAGTTGGAAATAAAATATTAGAAAAACATTGGATTGTGGGGTCAGAAAATGGCGTAAACAACATGAAGGCATGGAACCATCTTGCCTTGTGAGAACAACTCAGGCTGCTGGGGGTATAATGCTGAAGAAGATGTTTTTTCAGTCCCCTTAGTATCAATTGAGCATCATTAGGTGCTATAGGCCACCTTGGTATTGAAGCCCATACTTTTATGATCAAGGTTATGCATCTTGGTCTACTTCCAGCTGGAAGACTCATCATGTCTCAGAGCTCAAAGCTTCTCAAACTAGTTTAAACAAACCTTTTCATTTTAGTATTATCCTATTCAGAGAAAACCATGACAATATAAGTATAGCTTTAGTTAAGGAAAACTGTTGACATTTTAATTCTCCTTTTTTAGTCATCTGATTATTTTGAACTTTTCAGTAAATCCAAGCCAGACCAAAAAACCACCATGTTTCGTTCTCCCCAAGCCCTGTTGTTTTTACGGAGGTAACTCATGACTGCTCATTGTGGAGGCTGGATGTTGCACATTTTGCACAGGATAAGTTTTAGGTGTCTGTTTTTGGTTGACTTCATCAACATGCAATATTGTAAGTGTGTTTTGTCTAAGCAGCCTGGTCATGATCGGCTCTTGTTATTATTTGGGGGCGGTCGACGAACATATTTAATCGTAGTTTTTGTTAACGAAAATAATCCTGGTTTGAATAACACGATTTCTGTTCAACCGGAGGTCGTTGCAAATCGTCACTAAGCAGTGATGGTCTGATTTGGACTACCTACGCCAACCAAGGTCACATAGGTTAGTGCTGCTCCTCAGGTGAAGAGAACGCCGGAGCCAAAACCCGGGACGAGAAATTGAAGTTTGAAGAAGATCATCTATGTGTCTCTGGTGGGGTTTAGACCATAATCTGTTCATCCAGGTGCCTGGCCTCCCACTCTGATTCTTGCCTCCTCTCTGCCAAACTCCTAGGCTGCTTATGTAATTGTGTGTGTGTCTTTGTGTGTATGCGTACGCACAAAAGTGGGTAAGTGCAGGGTGCGTGTGTTTATAAGGGTGTGTAAGGGTTTTCTCCTCGCCGTCTTTGATGCCTGGGAGAGGTGCATGGCTGATTGATATGCTGCTGGGGCCTCGACGTGTGCTTGAAACACTGTTATTTTTGTTACTTTTCATACACACAATGAAGTAAATGGACACCGACGGAGAGACAGCGACACAAACCAAATACCCCTCCCACTCCCAGCTTATTGATGAGTCTGAGTCACTACGGCAGTGAAAGCTGTTCTGGTTATGACTCTCCAGGGTGGGCGGTGTTGGCGTGGAAAAGTTGTGCTGCCGAGGAGCTGTTAATGAGAGGTGGTAACGTTGGCGTTCTTAAGAGAACAACACACAGTGGCCTTTTCTCTCGGTGGCCCCTGGGAGCCGGGTATATGTGGCCGCGGGTCTCGCTCTCTCTTACTTTAGCGTTGACGGGCTTGTTTGCGATATGGCTCGCTTGACCTTCTGTGCGTGTCTTTCGCCTTCCCACCCTGGGCTCCACTGTTTATTGTGCTTTTCTTAAACACTTTGCAACGCATCCCAAGCCAATCCCTCTTTGGCACGGCGCTTGAGACACCTGGACTGTGATCTCTCCTACTTCTTTCTACCTGCTGGAACGGCATATTTGTTTGTCTTTTTTTATTGTTCTTGAACCTTTTGTGCGATGTTAGTATTTCTTCTCGGCTCTTCAAGGGACATCATCAAGTTTCTGAGTTTACACCCACCTACACACTCACACACCCACACAGTCGCACACCCACACACACCTTGTGCTGACGCACACACACACACACACGCACACAAAGAAAAGAACCCGCTGAACACTGTGTTTGGTCGTCTACTGAGTCCTGTTTCCTGCTGCTATACTCTCTAATGACTATGAAACCAGACCACGCTGCGGTTTCTCACTATACTCGAACATGGACAGAAACGACCCTGTGACACATCAAAATGTCTCTCCACCCACTCACAAGTGTTGAGAACCCGTTGGATCCAACGGTGATCACTATGGCAATCGCTGTGTCGCTGCTCGCCACTTCCAATTCGTTGACCCAGTGCTCCAAGTTCGGAAAAAGGGTTATTTTTCACGCAAATAAAACTTGTTTTATGTCATAGGAAGTCAGTTAGCGAGCCAGTGGAGGAGTGTAACCGCCAGTCGAGTCTTCAGTGAGCCGCCTCTCGGAAGGAAGCGAGGTGACTTCTGGTGAACTGTGTTTTGATCTATTTCTTTTCCATTGTCAGACCAGAACCCAAACAATCAGTTTAATCCTTCACACGCTGTTCTCAACTTCTCAACTGTCTCCCCTCTCCCTAAGTCTCAGGTTCCTTAATGGTTTACCCTCCAAACAAAGTATGCTATTATGATCTTGATACTTCGTATTCAGCAGCTCCTGTGCAGGTATTGTCTGCAGATGGGTGGGTAGAAGTAGTCAGTGTGCGTATCTCGACCCAAACCCGACAATGGGGCAGGCGGACAATAAGGAGCGGCTCTCTTTTGCCTTTCATCTGAAAACAACTCTCCTGTTTCATTCTCACCACTAAGCCACTCTGACACAATGTACTTTGATGTTGTGTGTGTGTGTATGTGTGTGTGTGGACTGGTTGGTAAACCTTAGATGTTTTCTGTTCTGTGTGTTGATGGTTTGACATTAAATGAAGTCTGAGAGGCTTATTAGCACACACAGCGTTAACATATCACAGGGATATATTCAGCTTTGTTACTCAGGAATGCTCGTGCTCTCTTAAGGCCGCTTTGCAGTTGTTGGATGACGCGGAGTTAGTATTTTCTAATGCAGCTTTTCTAATGCAGCTTTTTTGTAATCCAAGTCATCCATATTTTTCTCTTAAACCATTACATGGTTTGCTGTATTAGTTGTTAATTCTTTGGAAACCGAGACAAATTATATACCGTATTTTCCGCACTATAAGCCGCACCGGAGTATAAGCCGCAGCAGCTAAATTGAACGATGTGTACATGTATAAGCCGCACTGGACTATAAGCCGCAGGTGTTTTAATGTTTAATTACCAAATGTCCCCTAGTGGCCGTCAGTTGTAAAAATCCATAGATTAGCCGCACCGTTATATAAGCCGCAGAATGAAAAAAATAGGGAAAAAAGGCGCAGCTTATAGTTCGAAAATTTACGGTACAAAAAACAAGAGTCCACATAGTTGATGATGTTGGTTTGGGCTCCTCCAAACCCGAAGTAGGGGCCTGTAGCTTGCAACACTGCATCACCTCTGTGGCTGCATCCTCTTCTTTTCCATTCCCTTGTGATACTCAAAGTTGATCTGCCGACCATAAAAGGCCCAAATGTAGATGCAGCCCAGTTTACATTAAATAAGGACCACATTAAAAGCTTTTTAGTGGTTTGCCAAGTCAAGTTGCAAAAACAAGCAACTTTTCCAACGAGATTCATGGCAGCCCCAAGAAGCACGATGGTCACTGACTCATCCCTTTACAAAGTAATGTTCAACTTGAAACAAGCAGGACATGTCAACAGCATTCTTTAGATCAAATGTTGTTATAGCGTTTGCTAATTTACAGAGACTGGGACACGCCATTCAGTTTATACAGCAGAGAACACACACCATTTGTTAAGCCTGACTCACTACAATGAATGAGGGAGATGAAACCTATGTAACGGATTGATAGTTTTTCACGTAACGTTTTGCTCAGTTAACCACTTTCCCACCGCTAAACCAACTCTTTGTTGTCAAAACCTGGAAAAAGGTCTTCCTCTGTGTGTCCTTTCATACTAAATCACATGTTGTTGTGGGTCATATATTGAGTACAGCAATAGCGCTAACAGGTTTGAACTGTACACACACATTTGATAGCGTTACCAAATGACTGATACCTCAGGGGTTGTTGAGTATTCAAACACGTTCCCTTTCAACATCCCAATTGACTGACTTTTCTTCTTTTATCAACAAGTTTAGGTAATACCACATGTATGTTTTATACTTTTTTTTTTATCTAGATAAACCTTACTCCATTTGAATATCTTTTTATAACTATCGAGGCCCCCCCCTCCCCTCTTTATTTAATAATTTCTGTTTTGAGACACGGAGCGAGAGAGCAAAGACAAACCACAGAGGTACCCCCGTCCCTGTCTCGGTCCACAAGGACGTCACAAGCTCTCATTGTCTTTGCCATCGTTTTTTAAAGAGATTTCAGCCTTTACGAATATTAAACAATGTTTTAGTGTTTCCGTCCATATTGTGTGTGAGTGGGTGACTGCATAGGGCCTCCTTTATACACAAGACAGACGCCATGCATTCACTTGGCAGATGTTCTTCTAGCACCAGCGCATTAAAAGACAAGTGGCAGGTCTCTGAGCTTTCAGAATGGATTCACTCTCCTTATTTTCAAACACAGTGAGAGCTGCCTCCGTCCTGACTTTCTCTTTAACCTACTTCTCTGATATGCACACGTGTAAATGGACTTTAAACTGCTGGAACTAATACCTGAAATTTCCCAGGCTCAGTATGACATTGGGAATGGGGAAATATCCAGGGGGATGGTGTTATTTGTTTCAGAGGAAGGATTTCCTTTAGAGAGCAGCGGAGGATTCGCAAATCTGCTATATTGTCTCTCACAAACAACGATGCAACAGCGGGGCCAAACAAAGGCATCCGATTTTCTCCTGTGCCTGCATCCCTCCAAAGACCTTCTTCCTTGAGAATACTGGATATCAGATTTAGGCCTTGCGTAACTCCTTGACACCTTTCCCTGAACAATACAGCGAAATTACTTTTTTTTTAGTTGTTTTCTAACAATTATGCCAATGTTCCCGTTTTGTACTGGCTCGGCAACCACGTACCATAATGGAACCTAATGCCCCGCCTGCGTCATCAGAAGCCCTTCTAGGTTTTGCTTTTGGAGGTCTTTCATCATCTTGGCCGAGGAATTTTTGTAGCGTGTGTGTTTGTGTATAAATATACACCAGTTGCTGAGGAACGATGCCTTTTTAGCCCTGGCAGTTGCTGGAGGCAGGTTTCATTTCTCCTGTGAGGCAGAGGTGTGAAAGGTTAGCTTGTGGAGAAGGATGGATGTTTAAACTGGGATGATGATCAGATGCTGCCTGAATCACCATCAGACACACCCGCCCTTTGTCTAAGTTTAGCCTTGTTTATGTATCCAATTAACATGACATTTTCGCCTCAACTTTCACCCCATGCTTTATCACACTGTATTCTAGTTTGAGCTGAACTGGGAGTTGTGTATTGACTCAAACGGCTATATTGGGAGATGGGAGTACCTCTGTGGCTACATTTGCAAACGTAACATTATCAGCGCCACGGCAAAAGCGCAGATAGCACTCGCTGTGATACTTCAGTTTACGTTGTATTTACGAAAACCTGCAGTTCATCAGATAGGCAAGGCCTTTCTCTGCCCACTAAGAATTTAAATATAATAAGCATTTTATAAGCATTTAAACATGCACTTGGATGGACCTTTCGATCATGGATCGGCCAAAGTCAAAACGGCAAAAAAACCAAAATTATTATCAGTAATTTCGGCAGCAGTGGTGCGGAGGGGCGTCGGGGTTTCCAAGAGTCCTTTCAATTCAGTGGGAATCGTACTGTCTGCCGCCAGAATTTAAAGACGCTTAACATAGTGCTCGGCATTATGGCACATTCACATGACGGTATTTTGCAAGATACCACTATTTCTTTTCCCGAGTAAACATTCATTCATTAATGTTGAAAAAGACCACTTGCCACCTGAAGAACCTTTTAGGTGGCAGTGGGTGTGTAAAAATAAATTCTGCTGCCTGCAGAGGCGAAAACGCCGGTATGACCGCACGTGGAAAACTCGTATTGTGGGGAAATCTGATACCGGTTGATTCGGTATACTGCGCGACGCTAACTCAACACACTGGGTCTCTCTTTTTAGCCGACCACACTGCTTAATCTTCACTTATCAGCAACAATATGATATTGGGCCCTTTTTTGCAAGTGTATTTGTTTTCATTTTATATCAGTGTGTGTGTGTGTGTGTTTGTGTGTGTGAGTTGGTGATGACTCTCCCTCCTCCGGCCCCCGTAGTTGTACCGCGTAATTGTGTCGTGTATTTGCTTGAACACCAGCCCAAGAAGCGTGCGTGCATAGGCGTCTTGTGCAGAGTAACATGACCATGCTTGTGCATATTTCATATGTCTCTGTGGTTGTGGTGACTGGATAATTTCAGCGTTGAAAGCCCTTGGATTTAGATTCTCCCCATTAATCAGGATCGGTGTTCACTCTGCTAATGATCCAGACGAGACTTTGCCGTCCTCAAACCACTTCCCTTTCCTCCAGTTACCCGCCTGTGCTTTCTAGGAAAACCTGTCCACAGCGCTATCGCTCTCTCTTACTTCTCTCAAGCGGCCCCCGTCATGCTGCTCTGCTTCACTGCCCTCCAACACACACACACACAAACACACACCGTGGGATGGGGGGGCGATGGGGTGAGGCGTGTGCAAATGGAGCAGAAAGGCGCATCTGCAATGCAACATGCAAAACCCATTTCTCTGCTCTCGACAGGGTAAACAAAGGTTTTTTTTTTTTTTTTCTCAGACTGGACTGTAACACGTTCGTGTACAGCTTTCATCCATATAATCATGCAACCCCCCCCTGTAGGCCTAGACCAGCACTGTGTCTGACATTGCCAACATTTGGCGTCTTATAGAGGACGTGGAAAATTGTTGGTACTGCATAGAAACGTATATTACATCATCCTTGGGTACAAAGAGGTTTTGTGTTCACAGATGTGATTTACTCATGCAAATGTTTGCCTCAGCTAATATTGTTACAGGAGCTCTGGGTGTTGTGCTATTTCCAAAAATAGAAAATATTACATTATCCTGTTCTCAAGAAACAAATGAGGTGATAGAAGCCATATCCAAGGCACTCCTGTCAGACCACAGCGTCGCTATTAAGCACTTTATCGGACGCATTTGGGAAGTGCTGTCTACCAGGCTAACCCAATTGGTTGGATTGATTCGCAGTTAAAAGCCTTTCTTCCTCCGTTCGACGCATCCATTCCCAATGCCGCCCAGTGGGCGAAGTTTAGCTGGGCTGGCCCACCGGATCAGTTGGTGCCAGGTCCACTTCCTGTGTAGGGTTTCACCAGGCGCAATCAATACATGCAGACAGCTAATTGGATGAACACTGACACTCACATTTCTCCTCTCTGTGTAATGGTCCGCAGAGCAAAAGCTGAATATAGGTTTGTACAGTAGGGGAGTGTCTTGCCCGTTACAGTAGGTAAGATAACAGCCAAGCTTATGGGAATGCAGGGTGTAAATTTACTATCAATCTTGTACAGGTGTCAATTAAGTGAGTGGTGTTAATTGATGGAGAGTATGCAGCATGTAACCTTACTCGCACTCAAACACCTAGCCGTGCAAACACAGGTGCTGGATTCCTTGTTTAACCAATTTCTCCGTCTCCCTCCTTGGACAGGATGACCAAGTATGACGTAAAGAACTACCTGGAGAAGATCTATAACGTCCCTGTTGGAGCGATCCGCACCAGGATCCAGTTTGGTGAGTGTATTCACTGCTTTGCACATACAGAGAGCTATTACGTTTACAGACCTTAGAGGGGTTGACACGACCTCATAAACCTTTTCCTCAGAGTAATATTGAACAATTTAATACAGGCAACAAAACTTTGCTTAAATTGAATACTTTTAAATGAGTGTTTGATCAAACCGTAAAGCCCAGTCTAAAATAAAAGGTGTCTTTGAAGTATATGAAAGTAATATAAAGTAAAAGTATAAAGTAATAGTAAATATCAAATAAAAATGTGAAACTAATCCAGCAGCATAATCCCTCTATCACTCTCCATCCACATGCTAAGTGACACTTACTATCTCACAAAAGCATTGCTGGATACGATTGTCATCGCCTCGGCCTTCCCATTGACGTGCAGCAGCGGGAGGGTTTTCCAGGGGCCAGTCGCGGTAGTTGTTAGCGTGCCTGGCTCTCCTTTCCCCCTAACACACACAGCTGCTTATCTGACAATCTGATCAGTAGCATTCCAGACTCCAGCTGTCCCAGGACACTACAGCTCGCTCCACACACACACACACACACACACACACACACACACACACACACACACACACACACACACACACACACACACACACACACAAATTATTCACTCCAACCTGTGCCCCCTTGTCAAGGATCATCATAGAGCCACCAGTGTTATATCATTGACTTACTTTGCCTCATAAGTTAGCAATTACTGAACTAAGGTCCTTCCTAGATTTTGCGAGAGCAGAAGTAGGGGACATATAGGTAAGGTTTGGGAGGCGTTGATTGACGTGCAGAGAAGTGTACAAGCTCCTTCTGTGCTGCGCCTGAAGGGCCACGAGGAGCCCCCTTTACCACTGGAGGAGAGAGGCACCTAGCGGAGCCTAGCTCACAGTTTGAAGGAGCCATAAAGGCCGTTTATTACGGTTGTATCATTAAAAGCCAGGCAAAAAGGAAAGCCCCTCCAGTGGCTGTGTGGAAGGAAATCGGTGAACTGTGGGGTCACCGAGAGGCACGGGGCCCCTGCTGTTCCAGAGGTGCGTCAGAGAAGGTATCCCTGTCTGCGTCAGGAGTTCCACTCCATTGGCAGCAGAAAAACATCAGCAGGCAAAAGGGCGCAAACTACCCTTTCTTCTCGCCATGGGCGGCAGGGGTATTTTGGAAGGAGTTTCCATGGTTACCCCTTTCGGCCTGGGATTTGTAATGTGATAGCCAGCTGCCAAACCGCAATCTCAAAGTGAGAGAAATTGTGCTTGCGTTTGCAAGTGTAGCATGAAAGCTCTGTCTGTGTGTGTTAGGAAAGGCTCATCATGTGAGTTTAGAGAAGACTTCTGTGTGTGTGTGTGTGTGTGTATGTATGTGTGTGTGACTGACTGTCTGTGCGTATGTAGAGGTAGGTTCAGGGTCTTGCCTTGCTTTTTCAAAGGTTGTAACAGTTGCCTGTGGATTTCCTCAGAGATGGGGAACACACAGGCGCACACTCTTCATTACCTTTGTCTCCCACAAACACACACACACACACACACACACACACACACACACAGACACACACACAGGCCTCCTGTTGGCTAGGGAGTTGTGAAGGGGGGCTGTTTTACAATCCTGCTCAGGGCTTTCCCTAAGCATTGGGCTGCCTGGCTAGTGATTACTAGCTGCATATACAAGACACACAAATGACTCATTACAGAGGTATTTCCCTTGTTTTTCATATCATAAACTGTTCCTATGGCAATGGCAGTTACCCAGCTGGCCTGTTGACTTGAACACCAGGATCTCAAACGCAGAGATGATGCGTTTGACGCTGTTGTCAGTGACCATTCGCTGTAACGTAAAGTTTGAGGTGCCTTAAGTTTAGTAAAATTAGCTAGATTCATTTTAAGACCCAACTACACACACACACACACACACACCACACTGAGCAGCTCCTAGTCCCCTGTCTTCCAGGACATGGAGAGGTCTGACAGGAGAGAAGATGATGTCATCATCATCATCTCCATCTGGGGATGAGGTTAACCTGCAGTCAACAAGATCTGCTTAATCGCATGCGCGCACACGCAAAACATTCTCTGTTCTACAGGGAAAGTGTATCGTAAAGGACTTTTTCCTACTCAAATTAAAAATGATGCGATAATTGCACAGGTAAATAGTTGTCAGCATAGTGCTTTAGTCATTGGCCGAGCCTTAATTGTTTTATTAATTTGGGCTTATTAACATTGGAAAACAATGACAAATCACTTATCTGGAGACCTAGATGACATCCTCAAATCTCTTGTTTTCAAGATTTAACCAACTCTCTCACCCAAGGAAAAGCTACATCAGTAATAGAAGCAGAACAGCAGTAACGCAGTTTAGAAATCTCCATTGTCTTCACAGTGCATTGTCATATTGCCCGAGTTAAATGTCACCATCATCACTTGGTCCCACTCCGTTGTCTCACAACCACAATTTGCTCATGTTTAGTCATTCCTGTTTACCAACACGTGTGATGCCTGCTGTTCTGTGCTTCTCAGGCTCCAACAAGAAGAGAAATCATCTCCACCAGAAGGTTAAGCAGCCGGACTTTAAAGTAGCCTACGTTCAGCTGGTGAGAAGACACAAACGAACACTCATCCTCCTCCTCCGTCTTTTCTGGTTGGTGTAGTTTTCGAGTAGCGTCATCTCAGTGACTTCCGACAAACGCGGGTATGATCGGACGTCCAACAAAAGTGAACCTCAGTGAGCACACAGACTTTCTACTCTGTCCCTCCCGTGTCTGTTTCAAGTGTGCTCTTATGGGAGTCCTCTCGTGCACATAACAACATGAGTAGATGCACACAAATCACACAGCCCTACCTTCCATCTCTCTCCTGTGTGGTTCACACACTCTGGCTGCCTCCCTGAGAAAGCATCAGTCTGGCTTCTTGCAGGGCCTGAGGGTGAAAGGTCGTCTTTGGTTACATGCCAGACTTATTACAGGAAATATTGATATATGCTTATCATCTAGTGCAGCTCTCCTTTCAGTGCTTGTGTGCCATAGAAGGAACGTGAGCAATCATGTGTGCTTAGTTTGTGTTTGTGTGTGTGTGTGTGTGAGTGCATGTGTTTGCCTGTGTTCGTGTTTTGAAAGGACACTCCTGATGGTGGCGTGTCAGCCCGGACTCCCACATGGCATCACAGCTGTGTTTAAGGTGAGCGGTGGGTCAGGAAGGCCCATTCCCTGCTCGGCTTGCCAACGTTTGAACTCTGTTGGTCTTTGAAATCAAACAAAAAAAGCCCCAAAAAGGCACTGTTTTTTTGCGCCTTTAATGTGGAGTGAATAGCAAAGGGACCTTTGTTTGGTGCCATTTTTATCTTGCCCAGACAAATCCACAGCGGTGTAGACGCTGGTTTACGCCGCGCCGCCCACCCAGCCGTCAATCTTGAAACGGATGAATAATGAAAATTGTCTAAACACGACATTTGAAAGGGGATACATAATTGAAGCGGCCATGAATCTTTAAACTTGGAGACTTGTTATTTTGTGTGCGGCTGGAATTCCTAACGGAGTCGGTAGTGATGCTTCTCTCCCACCAGATACACACCACGATGATAGGTGTGAGGATGCAGAACCACACACACACACACACACACACACAGACACACACATCTGTGAAATGTGTGCATCATTCATGCATGCACTTCACCAGAGGACTTCTGTTTTTCCTAAAGTGTCATTCGCTCCATAGTCGCAATCACATGGCGGTTTTCTGAGCCTTGTGGTTTTCTGAGGTCATACTTGTTTGAAGGAGAACTCTGGGTAGAAATACGCTGCTTAAAATGGCTTGATAGGAAGTAGAATACCCGGCCTATTTCTCCGGCAGGTTTTTGGAAAAAACATTCCCTCGCTCAACTCTTTCCTACCTCACTCTCTCGCTTGTGTACGCACTCATACGCACTCTCTCTCTCACTCACACACACACACACACACACACACACACACACACACACACACACACACACACACACACACACAGCCCCAGAAAAACCCTCCTTTCTTTTGCAGCGGTGGGTAGAAAACAAGATTGTTCCTAATTGACTCCACATGTGGGAGAGTGTTCTGTGGGTCGATGCTCACACCGCGGTCCCCCCGTCGTCCGCCCCTCTCTCTCCTCTCTCCCCTGCTCCCTCCATCGGCTAATATTGCAGCAGTAATACTCTCCCTCTCTCATTCCTAGCTCTTTGTTTGTGGTTGAAGGGAGGCCTTGCGTTAGAGGGGTTCCGTGACAGCCACTTTCCTGTGGCTTACGGGGGACCCCGGTAACGGGGGAAGAGATAGCGTCTGCTAGTGTGAAATGTGCACTGTGTGTGTGGGGAAAGTGTGTGTGTGTGTGTGTGTTTGTAAGCGAGAGTGAGAGAAGGATCACACGGGAAGGATTGGGGGGTTGACTAAGGGTATGATGGAGTCTTGCCAGAGCAGGGAGGTCCAGAGACGGGACAAAGCGATCACTGGGAAGGGGAAGAGGAGGGGATGTGCGTGTGTTCGTGTGGCTGTGTGTGTTAGTGTGGCTGTGAGGGTGGTGGTGGTGGTGCAGGTAGTGGGGTGACAGAAACAGCGGTACAAAATGAAAGTATTAGACTGCTTCCAGGTCTGGCTGCATCAATGGAGCTGGTGTGCAAAGACTCAGACTGCTTTCATGTCCCGCTAGGACAAGCTCGGTCTATAAGGGGATGGCGCTAACCGCTACACTCAGGGTAACACTTGTTTCCGACTTTCGCAGTCAACTAATACTGTTCTATCTTTTTGATGCTGGAACACCCAAATCCCTGTTGCACTTTCCGACCTCTTTTGTAGACATTCGTGTACAGTAGGTGTAGTTGAGTTTCTTATATGGTTCACTGTGCCCTCTGTGCACGGTTTTCCTCACGTTTTTAGGAATATTCTGTAATGTACAACGCCAGTCACATCAAGGTTTGATTTCCAGTAAAGTCCTTATCCAATTGTCATTTCAAAGTCGACTTCCATGGGCCTGCAAAAGAAAAAATCCTTATTGCAGCTGACCATGTTCATACTGCGCGTCAGCTGCACGTCTCATTAGTTACATTGGCCCCTTCTCACAGCTGAAGTGCATCGTGCCTCCATTCCAGTTAAACCCTGCTGCCGTTATGAAATGAGTCATTTTAACGTCATCAATTAAACTTTTATGATGGAGTAACCTCTGCCTGGCAAGCAATCGAAAAGGCTGCGGTGCGTTTTGGCCAGAGAAGTAGTTTTGTGTCTTTGCGCAGTGCCAGCTCGTTTGCAGGCGAGCTTGTCTCTCCGGTGCCAGCCGCAGAGCTTCAGTGGGCTGAGTGCTCGGAGTGCATGTTGAAAGCTCCCAGAGGGTGACACCGTGAATGTATGAATGGGATGCCAGGCAGTCTTTTCTTTTCTGAATGATCCAGATTAGTGCTGCACTGTGCTGTAAAGTTGATGCTGGAAAAGCAAAGGTGTCCGATCAGCTGGTTAAATCTGACCGATATGGTCAAATCCCGTGGATTTAATTTATTGGTTGGACCGCCCCTCGTATTACACGGAGCAATTTTGAAAATGACATTTCAAACCTATTCTGAATTGAATTGAATCGAATTGAAGAGGTGTGTTAGATGGTCGGTGTAGCTTTTCCTGAAAGACTGCGAGGGTGCCGTTGGGAAGAAAGGAATCTCGGACATCTTCCGAAGATGTCTGAAGATGATTCAGAGGGGAGGAGCAGCCTGTGTTCTTTGTGCGTCGAGCACTGCATGGCACGTCCAGGCACCTGTGGAATGCTCGCTACCGTTTAGCATAAATATTCACGGCAGTCAACTGTTGTTTGACAGTTCGTATCCACCTCGCTGGGAGTGTGTAAGCATCGATTAAATCTGTCTTCTTCGGACATTGCTTGGTTCTGTCATGATGACGTCGTCTAGTTGGCATGAAGTGAGCAGCTTGTTTTGTTCACACATAAACCAATGATGACAATCCAGTTTTAGTGAGATTCCTCCTTGCCCCAAAAGCATCTTCCCAACCTGACGACCGCAGAACAAAACAAGATACCGGGTTGGACCAGTTGTACAATAAGTGGTAGATTCATGCAAATTGCTCATTTCCCATGTTTCTTTCTGTTCCTTTCTCAACCCTCGCTGGATCCATGGGCAAGGCATCACTCTGTGTCAAAAGACTGACGGAGGGAGAGCGAGAAGCAAACAAACACAGGAAGAGTCTTGAGAGTGGCAAACATGGAGGATTGGTGACTGAATGTATAGAGAGAGAGAGAGAGAGAGAGAGAAAGGGGTGAAGTAAGAGTGATTACGAGAGGGAACCCTCTGTTTGACTGACACTAGATGGCAACGTTTGGCTGCACAGCTTCTCTCGCTGGCCTCCCCTCATCTCCTATCTGTTATTGACTTCTTGTTGCTTAACAATAGAGTCTCTGGGGTTTTGTGTACGTGTGTGTACGTGTGTGTGTGTGTGTGTGTGTCTATCTAGCCGGGTAGATGGTGGGGGTGGAGAGGGGTCCCGGATAGGGGTGAGGACCCCCTTCATCCTCCCGTTCGTGTTCTGCACTTTATCTGTGTGCAGTTTGTATTAGTTTTCAACTACATGGACCATGGTGCCCCCCCCCCACCTCCCCCTTCCTCCTTGCACAGGCTTTCCTCACAGCATTGTCTATCTCGTCTGCCGCTCTGCTTCCTTCCCCTGCCCTCTGCTGCCTCACCCTTGCTTATCACGCCAATTAACATTTTTAACTTCTGCCACAATTCCCCCAGTGCTTTTTGTTCTCCTCTGTGTCTGTCTCTTGTACATAGAGCTCGACAGTTAATCATGTGCAATTTCATTTCTAGTAATTCTAACATGACAATTTTAGAATTGCAATTTCTTCTCTCTGTGCTTGGCTGCTTGTGGGAACTGAATGTCAGTAGTAAATTGTAAATAGTAAATTGGACAGCAACTGGCATATTAATGTGACTTTGGATAACTCTGGGCTGTTGGTGGAGGGACATTGACGCTCATACAACGGAGTGCAAAGCCAAAAAACGATAAAAATATAAGAGGCCAAATTGTTCTCCTTTATAAAAGGTCATGTTTTTTCTAACTTTCATGGATAGAATGACAAATGAGGCACATGTCATACGTGGAACGCGACGTTCTGCTCCCCACTAAATCCCCACGTATTTAAACGATCACCTGAAGCATCATCGCAATGGGATGATGGTAAAAACTCCAAGACTAAACTGAAAATCTCTTTTCTCTAACTGCACTAACCAGAGCCTCTTTGTCCAGTGAGCTTGTTGAACAGAGTTGACACGGTTGCAACATTTTCATTTCATGCAGAATTGGGAAAGAACATTGTTGCGTGCCGTGAGTTCTAAGTGAGAAAGTCCTGATGCTCGTGCTTCCCTGCATTCACCTAAATGTGTCTGTCAGCATTCTAGGCATATAAATCTTGGGAAGGAAGAAATGGGCAGATACACTAATTAGTGTGTGTGTGTGTGTGTGTGTGTGTACGCACACGTACGCTGGTGGTGAGCCTAATAAAAGGGGAAGCTTTTCCTGGCAATCAAGCTTTGCTTATTTCCTTATGTGTCTCCTGATTTGGAAAACTCACTCCAACCCACGTTTCATAAGAGCTCAGTGGAGAGAGAACATGAATTATAGAGGGCAAAGCAGGGTCTTAACCATCCGGTTTGGAATTTCACACGCACAGCCTTTCGAAGGCTCTCTGTTGGTTCTTTCTCACACGTTTCACTCTTTGCGCCTCATTCGATTCAGATGACACGAGCGTCCGTGGCATGACTGCGGTGCCGAGGGATTGATCGGAGACTCGTGACTAGCTGGACAACTGTGCCTGTCTTGACGGCTCTCTTGCCGTCTTTCCTTTTTTTTTCTTTCTTTGTTTCCCATCGATTCTTATGTTATCGCTCTGCAGCACCTTTTCTCATCACCCTCGTCTCCTCCCACATTTCTTTTAGCTCCCCCCTGTATTTGGATAGCCATGGCAACACGGACACATTCCAACATGCACTGTCACATGCACGAGTGCATGCTCGTAACCTTTGTTGATTACCCCTGACCTCCTGTACTGACGCAGCTGCCACTTTGATCAGCCAATCACCATGCGGCGCCACCCAAGTTCTTCTGAGCGGCGCTGCCGCTGGCCCGATAAAGCCCTCTGATAGCCCCCCGCTCATGCATTTCCTGTTTTGGTATGCTTCTTCATTTTTTTATTTTCTCCACCAGCCGGTCCCAGCCCTCCTCGGGAAGGGGGCAGGAATGCATGAATGTTTATGATGCACGTAGGGTCGAGCATTTGTGTTTTTGTGTAAGGCTCTAACTGTGTGTGTGGGTGTGGGTGGGAGGGTAGCCTAAATAGTTGGGTCTGGGGGACGAGAGGGGGGCGGGGTAGGTGGAGGAGATGCTTTAAATTGAGGGGGGGAGGGTACGTGAGGGTTGTTTACATGCGTTTGCGAGAAATGGGGTGCACGGGGGGTGGGATGACATAGATGGAGGGGATAATGGTAGTGAACAGCTGTTTATGTGTGTGTAATGGGGGTGGGTGGTTGAGACAGGCAAGATTTAGGTGTGATTTAAGGTAAGAAGGTTGTGTTGGCATCAAAGACAGAAGGTGTTGTGATTCACCGCTTGGTATTGTTGTGTTGTGTGGGCAGATTAGGTGGTATTATTCTTGGCTTTTGCTGTTATCTTTTTTTTTTGTTGTTGTTATCCTCACTGTCCAGTTCAAGACCAGATGGATGTAAACGTTCTTTGTGGGTGGCTGGGTGTGTATTTAGATGCTGATGATCTTTTCCTCAGAGCTCTGTTTCAAAGGTCCAGCGTCTCCATTAACAGACTTGGAGCAGACATGCCCAGACATGAAAACCACTTCAGACACACAAACACACACACACACACACACACACACACACACGTTCTCACTTCCACCCTGTGTTTGTCTCTGGGCAGAATATGTATGTATGTATCGCTGGACGGCCTGCTAGTATCTCAGAGGTTCCCTGCAAAATATGCAAAACTATTTCCAGTTGACACCAGAGCCGCTGTCGGCCCACCTGCTTGACTCCTCCTCCTGCCTTTTGTCCTAAAATGTATGTACAATCTAGAGCTGGTCAGCTACCACACAAGTAATTATAAGTATCTGTGCTCCGCGATGCATCTGAAGTTATTTTATGTCATTGTATGACCACATTACCAAAAGCATGATTGTTCATATTTTTCATGAAATCTGGTTAAAACTTAATACCAATCCAATGTGTTTTATTTTAAAGCTACTTTTATTAGTGCTTACCTGCATAGAACTGCTCCTAGGTGCTTGACTGTAACTACACATCCTTATATTTACAAAGAAAGTAAACACGCATTG
This sequence comes from Apeltes quadracus, assembly GCA_021346845.1. Classification (NCBI taxonomy): domain Eukaryota; kingdom Metazoa; phylum Chordata; class Actinopteri; order Perciformes; family Gasterosteidae; genus Apeltes; species Apeltes quadracus. The sequence goes on along the minus strand of CM037935.1, from coordinate 7,764,420 downwards.
TTCATGGATGTTATTGTAATTGTACGGTTTAGAAAAGTGCGTTGCTGTGTTTTTTTTTTTTTTTTTTAGCAAAAACTGAGGAACGGTACTTAAAATTGCAATCCTCAAACAAATGAAACTGCAGTTCTCATACTATTCATTTACATTTTGTAATTAACTTTCTCAATAATTATTGATCGTGGCAGTTTACTACCAAAAGCACAAGGGAATCGCAGGAAAACAATGCACTCATGTTATCCCACGCAATTGACCCTTTGCTAAGCCCCGCCCCCCGTCGCTGCTCCATGACACGGTCACTAAATGCACTCGCTGTCAGTAACACAAGAAAGCAATTTCAGAGAGGCACACAGAAAGTCTACAATAGGCATCGGTAGAACAGAAAGTCTACAATAGGCATCGGTAGAATCTCAATTTAATCAGCATTAAAAACAGGTTATAAAGATGGAAGGTAAAGCATGAAGACAACACTGTTCCCATTAAACCCATCGTATGCTTTGATAGAATCATTGAATGTCATAATCATGTGTACTTCCGTATACCTCCAGTACCTTGCTAGTATAGAAGTGCTAATGAGTGCTAAAATTCTCTGCGAATGTTTGCTCAATAGGGAATCGTAATATCTAACAAATGTATACCTGCTTCTACAGGTTAAACGTTTTTGTTTAGGATTAGTTACTAGGAATTCCAATGACGGTTTTATAATTTTTCTTTTCTTTTTTCTTTTTTAATTGTTTTTATAATCACTCCTGAATCACTGAAGGCTCATTGGACATCTAAAACGGATAAAGACTAAATTACATGAGGTTGTAATTTATTTCCCCATGTGCACATTCATGCACGCAAAGAACATTGCCCAAAATATTGTCGGCCTCTCATGTGGACCAAAGGCCATCAACAGGAAAGATATGGAAATAAAATAAACATACACCGTGTAAGCCAAAGCGGACCAATTCATTTGGCTGTCGCAGCACTGTGGAGGAGATGTCATTGTAATTGGAGGGAGGACCGGGGTCACGACCCTGAACAAACCCACAGCAGGATGCTATTGGTTAGTGGTCGACTCTCTCTGCCACTTATCTGATTTTTGCAGAGAGATAATTTGCTCTTCTTTGAGCAATAAGGTTATTTTGCTAAATGCCTTTCAGGCGCTGAACTAATCTCAACATCACACTTTTTTCTCCAGACTTTTTAACCTGATTTATTTTTGTTGCATCTTTTCACATTTTTTCGTCTTGTCTCTCTTGAGGCAACAACAGCCCAGTTTTTCTATTTTCTATTTTGATATTGACTTTCTTCAACCCTTCTCCCTCCCTTTCACTAACTCTGTCTCCATCTTTGTCTCTTACTTCTCTATTACTGACATGATTTGTGCTGGGAGGTTGGGACGGAGGCACAAAAGGGCAGAGCTGCGTGTGTGTGTGTGTGTGTGTGTGTGTGTGTGTGTGTGTGAACGAGATAAAGTGAGAGTGGATATGTGGCCCACCCAGGGGCCTGGCAGAGGTATCTGTTTACAGTCATCATCTCTTCTCCTCTGCCCTCTTCCATCGTTTTTTCCTGCCTCTCCCAATTTGCTTGGATTATTTATTCTCTGTGATTGCAGATGGAAAAGCAACCAGAGATTATGCAATATCAGACGTAGAAACTAGAGGTAGAGGTCAACAATACGAGCCACAATAAAGCAAACCTTCCAATTGAACTGAGGTGCAGTTCATTGCAATAGGCAACTTAATGTGAATTAACTTGTAAGAAACAGCCCCCCAAAAAAACCCTTCTCATGGACATGGTGTCCATCGTTGGGCATTTTTTCATATGATTTTATAGGTACAAGGAGACTGATGTTGATATTGGATAGCCAGCAGTGGATCATGCTCTGAAAAGGTGGCATAACAAAGTGCACCAAGGGCAAACCACAGCCTGTACTGATGCTACTTTATGTCAAAAGACACAGATCCACAGTTCCAAATGCTTTGTTGGACCTAAAGGGAATGGAATCAAGACATGCCAGGTTTCCAAAACTCTTTACAATAAACAAGCTACTTGTGAGTCCATCTGACTTTTGTTTACAAGCCCCGGTTCACTTGTAATTGGGCAGAACTTAAATGAACCAAAAAGAAAAATGCGCAACATTCTCATCTGTGGTTAAGGCCAAAGAAGATGGACAAAGGTGTGATTCCACTTTTTAAAGAGTGCAGTGAATGCTCTGCCCGCTGGCTGAATCAAGCTTGAGCAAAGGCGTGAGACGTCCTGCGACTGGTCAAGTGAAGCTGGTCACTGGCCTCTAGTAGGAAAGCGGCGGCTCTTTTAATGAGCAACTCAAGGTTTTTGGTGTCGATGTTTACAATTGTGCGAGTTGCTGTGAAAAGAGCACTCAACATTTCCCTAGTTAAATAGGGTTTACACACAGACACTCACTCACTCACTCAGCGGGGGGTTTCCCCTCACCTCTAATCCTGGCAACCTCCTCGTGGGGTCTGTCCTTCTGTATCCTGCAAGTTTCGCTTACCGTGTTGCGGTCTTAATAAATTCTACCACAATGTGTACACCTCTCGGCCTCTCTTTAACCGCCAAGCACGCACACACACATACACACTCAAAATATCTCTCTGGTTCACTAGCTGCGTGAGCCTCATGGGATTTCTCACTTCTCCGTTTTGGTGTGCGGTCCAGACTTGTCCGTAACCTCATGGCCATCGCCAACAACTGGTTGATTTCTTTATCGGCTCCTCTGTGAACGACACAATCTTCTGATGCCTTCTGGATTGTCCATCATGAATCCAACGGATATGTGGTCTGTCTGACCGCCTCTTAAGGCCTGTGCGAATGCCCCAGTCTATTTGGACCCCTTGAAGCTTTTAAACTCTCTGCGACCACATTGAGAGTTCCTGTGTCAAGTGTGTCAAGTGTGGTCGTTGTGGAAGTCCGAGTCCTTGGCCCCTGAGTCCCGTCTTATTACGCTCCACAATAACTTTAGGTGCTCAACGTCCAAAGAGCACAAACGGCAGGTTGTTAAAGGGTGGTCATAATTATATTTTGGGGTTGAATTGATCATCTGAATTGAATTCACCATTGTACCACAAGAATGTTTAAGACATTTCAACGCATCAAGTCAGAACAACTATGACTTGAATCTAAGCTCATGAATAATGAAAGAGTCAACCCCTTCACGTTCTCCCTGTATTGGTTTCCCATGCATTCCAAGGGTTTCGGACACATACGTCCATTCTTTCAACATTCCTGTTTTATTTTCTTCTACTTTAAAAAGGAAAAAGCTCCCCACAGCTATTTCTGACATGCAACGGGATGCTTAGTGTGTTACAGATCAGAAGCAAAGGTCAATCGGATCCAATACAGTTATCCTTTTGTGAGTTTCTTTCCACCTCCTGCCCGGTCTTCTCTCTTTTCACTCTCCTCTCTACCTCGTCCCTTTGGGGCTGCAAACCGGATTACATAGTGCTGGTGTATGACTCTTGTTGTATCCACAAAAGCAGGTTTGATTCAGGGATACTGTACAGAGTTCCTTTTGCATCGAGCAGTACACACCGATGGAGACCCGAACGGTTTTGTGAATGTAGCTGCTGTGAAAACAACACTTGGACAACGACTGTTGCCTCTGGTCTCACAGATGTCCCCAATCAACTGGTTAAAAGTCCAACGGTGGTCCCTAATGACATAGCCCAGACCGACACCCTAAATACACACTTCCTGGAACAGAGCAAGATATTAAATTAAACCTTAATAAGGAAACATACACATGCACACAGATGGGGAAAGTGAGACGGGTTGGTCGAGATTCAATGACAACATTTGCCTTCCCCTCTTAAACCCCCCCAGTGTTTCTCCTCATTTTCCCATTGAGAGGGAAACTGGGTGTAATGGGTTGTTCATGTGCGTAAGAGAAGTATGTTTACATCACTAGCAGTGTGGGGCCTCGTCTCAATATTCCTGGATGGCAGCTTGATTCAATTGGGAACATGGTGAAGATGATGGCCTTACTGTTTTTCTACACTTTTGTCGTTTTTGGCCGGGGCCTCGGTATTCTCCATAAATCATTCAATATGCACTCATACACACACTCCCTCCTCTCTCTCTCTCTCTTGTGTGTGTGCGCACACACACACACACACACACACACGTAAATACTCAAGTAGAGAGAGGCAGACAGACACACAGGAAGGAGCGTTTTGGCTTGGAGCCCACGGAGAACGAGGGGACATCGGCTTTGCCTCTGCTTTGGTGCGATGTATATATTTCAAACAAAAATAAGAACCCCCTCCTCTGTCAGCACCTTCTCTCACTGCGGAAATGTGTCCAGCAGACGCTGGACACGCACACCTACACACACACAGAGGGCGCGGCCTGCTGCCAATAATAAGACTTGTTTAACGAGTCTCGGTGCTTTGTTGACTTCAACCTCAGGGCTCTTTTGTCTTTGTTCACCGAGGCCGATATTAATCTTCGCCATGTGTATACACGAGGTGTCCAGCGCAACACCGTGTAACTGGGAACTGTCATGCAACAACGTTTGGTTCAAATTGGGTGAACCCTTTTTGGCTCAGTGGTTCATTGTTCCAAACCCCCCCCCCACCCCACCCTCCACCCGTTGCCAGGTCGGCTGTGGTAGATCCCTTCTCTGGTCTTCCTCAGCCCCGTGGTTGCATCGTCTCTCTCTCTCTCTCTCTCTCTCCCCTCTCCTTCTCGCACCCCCGCGGCCGCCGTCTGTTGGCCTCCACTGGTGTTTGTGTTTTGGATTATGTGTTCCTTGATGGCGGCGTGCGCAGAGGGACTCACGGGGCCTGGGCCCTCCTCACTGGGTCCACAACCGTGCCTCCGTCCTGCGTTCACACACAAAATGACGGCGTTTTCGTTAATATCTTAAAGCCAGGCTCTCCCCCCGGGGTGCATTGTTTTTAGGGTTAGTGAGTAAATCATGAAATGTGATGGATGGTGGACATTTAATTTTACAGTCACTGTATAGCCAAGTCATTATTTATTGTCTTAAATGGTGACAGCATAGTTATTGAAAATCTAGATGGAATTTGGAAGTTAGAATGATCAAAATATCAAATACCATTTGCAGTTTGAGAATTGTGTATTATTTTTCATTCTCATTTGCATAGCTCAGTAAAGCATGTTTTGGAGTAGAAGAGGCCAGCACCATTCTGTGTGTTAGAGTGAGCTTCATGTTGTCTTCCCCTTTGGGAATCGAACCATGCTTGACCATGTGGTAATTATATGTTTTTCTTTGTATTTTGGGGGCTGGAGACAGACTATTCTGCACACTGTTCTGCTCGGCCCTTTTGAAATCTACATTCTTACAACTGATCGCTTGCCATTATAAAGTCGAAGCTGTTTTGTAAACTACCTCGTTTGTTAGGATTAAACAAAAGACTGACTCATCTAAAAATGACGAGTCATTTAAGGACAGCAATGATTGGTCTCCAGTTGAGACTGATAACAGTGAATTCCTGCTGCCAGGTGTCCATGGGAGAGGCTGAGAGGGATGGGCTGTGGCTATGTGTGCACGCCTGCACCCACTGACCTGTTTGTGTTTTGTGCGTGGGCGTGCAGCCATGATGTGTGTGTACAGTACTGTACTCTACGCCGGCCGGACGGAGACTAGGGGTGGGCTAGCAATGCATGAGCCACGGATGGGTTGGAATGGAATAAATAATGGATAGTATCCTTTCCCCCTGAATAAATCAAGACAAGAGAAGTGGAGAGAGGTGAGAGAATAAATGTGGGGGGGAGTTAGAGAAATTGAATGCCAGAGTGAAAGATGTCCTAAATAATAAACAAAAAAAAGTCTCTTCTCCAAAGACAAGGAGAGGGTTCAAAGAAAATGCATTTTGACGTGTTTTTCATATGTTCCACAAAAAATGCTTTCCAAAATGGCCGTGTATTATTGGGTAAGAAAATGTCGGTTCCTTTGCTCATTTTGCGTCTGTTGTTTGCTTTCTCATCTCCCAGGCCCAGAGCCAGACGTTCACCTTCCCAGACATCTTCCCAGAAAAAGAGCGGACACACGAGGAGGGTTCCATGGAGGAGATGCAGGAGAAGTTCACTGAGGACGAGAAGCAGAGGCAGAAGCTTGACCCCAGGAGAGGAGGCGTCACGGAGTGGTTCGGACTGTGAGACGGGCCCCCGACCGTGAACACCGGCCCCATCATGTGTCGTGGGTGTCTGATTGGGAGCAACAGGAATTTAGGCCACTGCTGTGATGTCCCTTCTATTTCTGAAAGAAACTGTTCAGAACTGAAGTGCAGTAAAGAAGAATGTGCGTGTGTGTGTGTGTGTGTGTTTGTGTGTGTGTGTGTGTGTGTGTGTGAGAGGCTTTGGTCCAGTAACACATGCCAAAAGAGAAATGCAGGAGGGGGAGGGTGGTGGCCCGGCTCCATCTTTCATTAAACCAGCCCACTGCACAGGATCACCATCACCTCAGACGACCTCCACTCCTTCCTCCTCCCAGCCCTCCTGTTCCACATCCTTCTCCTTTTACCCCTCTTCCCTGACAACGGTAAAGCTTCTACCTCTTTCCTTGTCATATCTTTTTTGGGGTGGGGGATAGTTTCCTTTCCTTCCCATCTGTCTCCTCTGCCGTCCCTGCTTCGTCTCCTTGTCCTATGTGTACGCTTCTCTTCCTCTAGGGTAGGGAGGGGTAAGTTGTCATCCCCTGGTAACCCTGACTCTCAGCCAGTAGGATAAAACTACCTGGGTAACCCACATCCGTTCTTTTTATGAGTTTGCCTCGGATTAATTGACCAATTTAGGTAAACAACAATTGAGTTGTTGTTTTAGCGAAGCAACGACATGGAATTTGCCAGAGTGTTTTATTATTTTGTGGCGGCACCTCTGGCCATAGATCTTGAGAGACTGTACCCAGTGTTTGTGTGTGTTTTCTGAGCTCGTGGGACCTGCCACGGAATCTGTCTAATTGTGAGTGCTGTTAGAATAAGAACCAATAAATGGTCACTTGGCCAAAAGTGCTCGGCTTACTTTTCTTGTGTTTGCCTCGCCTCATCTCCGACTGCTTCGCTCAACAACTGGCACTCTGAGACGCTGTTTGCCACACAATCTGGCCTTGGCAGGTGGGGGCAACGTGGTCTGGTAGCTGTTTTGACAGAGTAATGATCTGTGCTTAAATCGGGCCACTGGAGGAGTGAGCTCTCTTACGGTAATCAGGCCCATAAAGGGGAGGGACCTCTCCTGGACCCTCCATTATGCTGAAAGGCCAAAGTTACAGTAAGTGTCCCCCAGCCGTGACCACTAATGCTGCTTGGCTAATACAAAGGTCCAGTCCCTGACCTCACCCAGCCAACTCGGCTATCGCTAAGGAGAATGTCAATATTGATCCTGTTGGCCCATTGTCTGCTGCCTGGAAAAACTCGCTGTGGTGCTCTGAAGCAATCTGATTGAGAACTGAACAAGCCTCCTGCTACACCGCCACCCCATTTCTTTCTCCATTTCTTTCCCGTCTGCCTCACTCACTTTCTCGCTCTTATTCTATTTCTTTCTCTCTCACTTGCTTTACTCTCCGTTGCTCAGTCCGGACCTCCAGAGAAACAGCTGCTTAACCAACAGAGACCAAATTCCTGCTCTCACTCTCCCCCGGCCTGAACAGGCCTCACAGTAAAGTTGAGAAATCAAGTTCTGTTGTGTGCAAAGCAATAATTGGTCAGTGTTCCGCTGCTCCGTGTCACAGGAACACTGTCTCCCAAAGTCGGATGCACACCAGTGTAAAAAATAACTGATTTAAAAAAAACAACCCAAATCTTTCATTGTTGGAGTAAAACAACGTATGAAGATATGGTTGAACTTCAATGTGACACCATGTTCTCTTGATAAGACATTTCTGTGTAAATTACGTTTTCTGTGGATATAATGTGTTTCTCAAAATTATATCCTACAGAAAATAAAGGATTTTAATTTTACTGAATGATCATTTTGCTGATAAGATAATCAAGCAGATTATTTTTAATCATTACCAGCGTAGCATTGGGATAGACTTCTCCTTTTTTAAGCGATAACGTCTGTGGAGTACCGGCCAAATTTGTGTTTGGATCTGAATAAAAAGGATGATTTCTTTCTCGAAAATAACACTGCGTTACCTTAAAACTCAACATTTACATTACAAACTTCTGAGGCGGTATTAACGCCAATTCACAGTGCTTAATATTTGCAGGCATGCCGTTTATATGTTAAAAATATACAGTACCGGTCAGAAAGTGAGGCAGTCAGGCTGGAGGAGGAAGAAGCGGGAAGTATCATCCATAGTTTCTAGTTGTTCTTCAAAAAAGATCCAGAAGACTGCATAACCGCGCTACAGGGAGAGCCGAATGACCCCCATCTCTCTGCCTGCATCAGCAGGAGGAGGCAGTCCGATGTGATAGGTATTTCCCCCCCTTGAAGAAGCTCTGGAGAAAAAGGTCTCTGTGGAGACAGATCATGGATCGCCTTGGTTGAAGAAAGTTAAAGACTTCGTCGGTTATCTCGCAGTACTTTGATTTTGAGATCTTGTACAAATAGTATGTGGGAACTCTTGGGCTGACCTTGCAGGACTCCACAGAGGTCAAACAGTCAGATACTTAGACAGTTATTTAACTATTTGGATGGATGTATTAAAATGCAGTTGAGTTTCATAAAAGCAATGATGGAGAGTTGAGTGGTGATTTTATGCTCTCCTGAATAGAAGAAACGTTCAATCCGGAGAGACTTGATGGAATTTGAACAATGCTTTATTACAACAGGCATAAGTATTTATTTTGCAATGTTGTTTGGGGCTTGGTCTCCATCCTGCCGTAGGATAGACCAGGGGCCGGGATGCCGAGCCGAGATGAGGCACACCCCCCCCGTTGGGAGTCCAGGTGGTGGTGTTGGTGGTAGAGAAGAAGTTGCTCCATTTTCCTGATATGCCAGGCTCTGCTGTATCTTGTTGGTGTGAGGGATGGTGGCGGGTGGCCTTTGGTGGGTGCTGAAACTGACAGCAAAAGAGAGAACAGTCTTTTAACAGTTTGCCGGCACTGTTTACGGTAACGGCACCCACGTCTGGTTGGCTGGTACTACGTGACCCCGCCCCTAATCAGCTGAGAGGCAGAGAGGAGGCCACCAGGGAACCAGGGAGTCTTCCTGACTGAATTTTCGCCTAAGCTTCATTTAAATGAATACTGCTACCGGTCCCCTCTGGTAGAGACCGCTCACCGGTGTGTCCTGCGATGGGCTTAAACAGAAAGTCACAAAGTAGGCATAGGCCAGTCTATTGGTGTAAAATATTTTCAGATACAACGCCAAGTGAAAAAAGGAAGTTATTTCGCCTGAGCCACACACTCCTTGTCTCGATGTGTTTCAAATACCCCTTGCTTCTCCTCATACCTACTAAAAAAAACGCAGGCCCAACATGTCGGAGCCCCCCGACCCGCCTGGTCTGTGCAGCTCGCGGCCCTTTCCCCTGTGATCTCCCTGCTTGTCAGATGATGCTGCGTGGTTGGAGAGTGAAGGAACACATATCGTAATCCATCTGAATTTAGGATGACTAGGTAGCTCCAGATTAACAGGAATCCAGGGGTTCTGAGCATTGTAATGCAGCACACGAAGAGTATGTGCAGAGGGGGGGGGGGGGGGGGGGGGGGGGGGGGGGGGGTTGGGTGGAATATGTGCGTGCGAGATGAAGAAAGCCCAGAAAGGATGGAGAGAGAGAGCAGATGGAGGTGAGGAAAAAAGTGAAGAGGGTGAAGTGAGAGTGAAAAAAAGATGACATCACTGAGAAAATGCTGAGTTGGATTTAAGGGCTGCAGGATGAAAGAGGTCTATTCCCATAGTGCACCATCTCTCTCTCTCTCTCTCTTTTACTCTTTTTACACTCTCTCATGAGATGTACAGTGCAGGCCGTGTTCCACATCCCTACACGGCTAGTTAATGGAAGGAAGGTTGAATATTTTAGACAGCCCTTCACTCTCCTTCCTTTTCCCTCCTTACTCCTCTCTCCTTGCCTTTTATTTCATTTGTTCAGTTGTGCATTAGTCAAGTGCACACATGACCCTGTTTCTGCTACTGCAGTCCACACTTGGAGTCTGCATGACATCATGCTGTATTTTTGGGACTAGTGGGATGGGTGGCGCTATTGTCACCAGGAAGAGAGAAGGCCATATTTGCTTTGTAGATCGTTTTGTTTGCTGTGGATTAATGTTGCTTTTATATTGATTTTTCTGGTTTTGTTTTTGTTTTGTTTTTTTGCATTGTTGTTTACCAGGCATACTATTCAGTCCTCAATAAAGCAGATTGCAGCCACTGATTGCCTGCACCTGGAGAGGCTCATTTGATCTACAGGGACCAATCAGGAGTGCTGGCAGGATCACCTGCTGGATGCGGACCACCTTTCTGGTGGCTGGCTTTATACCTGCTGTTGAACTTTTTTATTTTTAGCAGTTTGTACCAGATCCCTTTTTAGCTGGACATTTAACGCTCTTTTACCGGTTACGTCCTTCCATTGGACTTTTAAAACTTAATTGTAGTTATTTTATCGGTTTAGATTATAAATAAAAGCATTTTTATCATCTTAAAATGTATGTCTTGGTGGTCCATGATGCTTTTCCCTTGATATAAAAAATAAGTGTCCATGTGAGGCAATGTTTACCATCAATTTCGTCAAGTTGTAGTCACGGTTGTAGTAGTATACCTCCTCCTTAGGGGGATGATGCTACAGTGAAGGTACATCCTCCCTTTCTGTAGCCTCCGGGGGAGGAGTCCTTCTTGCTGGCTGTAGTAAGCAAGGCAACTCTCCACCTACAGATGCTCCACCGCATCCCGTGGCTGTAAAAATAAGGGAATTTAAGTATCTCACAGTAAAGCTACTGATCTGTGGTCATTGTTCCCGCCTCGTGACAGGGCCAGACTGTGCGCTTGAAATAAAGTTCAACTTCACATAGATTGCGCTCTGCTTCAACTACTAAAAAGATTAAATTAAAGGCTTTCTTATGTTGATCTACGCAACTCATCGGTGACTGTAAAATCACACACAGACACACTCTCGTTGTAGTTTATCAACTACTACCCCTTCCTAAATCTTGTGCGGAGGCCCACACTCCCGCTTGTGTTCACTAAGACAACCGGGATTGCCTGCTGAGGATTCTGACGGCCTCTCTTGGATCAGCGCCATGCACATTCCTCCCTCGCCGGGCTGCCATTGGTTCATCTGGGCTCAGCCAGTGCACTCTGTCACCCCAGTCTCTTTCAGTGTGAGTTCATGTACCGCATGCACCTTTACATGAAAAAAAAAAAAAGTTAGCATCATCTTTTTTTCCAAGAATTTACTACCAACGCACTCAAGAGACACCCACGTGGTGGCGGTGGTGGTCGTGCACACACACACACACACACACATACACACACACGTAAAGTGTACCCTGATGAGGCCCCTCAGTGTGTGTGTATACTCCATCATACTGTACTTACATTTATATGCCCGTTGGCTCAGAGCCAGCAGCAACAACTGAACGAGGACGTTGTAGAAAACATGTGGACTGACTGTATTGTTGCTGAGCTTACAGAGAATCGGAATGGTTCACCATCAAACAGGGCTCGTCTACTTTTAAGAAGGAATAACAAATGATCTTCGAATTATTTGTATAGGAAACACTGATTTCTCTGCTTTTTTTTAGGAACCGAAAGAAACCGAACCGAAAGAAAAGTGTTTCTACACTACAATCACGAATGCTTACTGTCAATGAATTGCAGTAATCAATAGTGTTGAAAACAATAGAAGTTCAAGTTAATTTGAACTTCCTAAACGAGGTCTTCAGCAACCTTTGTATCATCTCATTTATAACTTAGGAACAGTGCTTATTGCATTCTGGAAATACCAATACTAAATACACGTTACAGTTAAAATGTTGTGTACTGATGGTCTTTGTAAGATGATCATATATTTTGTATTTTGTAATGTAACTGCTACTCTGAGGGTTTGATAAAAAGTTAAATATGTGCCTCTGTAATGTACTTTTCACCATTGCTTAAGTATTGCCTGATATCATGAATTACTCCACCAATTTTAAGAAGTAAATACTGTACATTTAGCTCCTTTACATTCTACTTGAATTAAAGATCTGAATGGTTCTTCATCCCTTTGTAGGATTTGTCTATATCTTTTCCTCGTCGTCGTTAGTGTGAAGACATCTTGTTGCTTCTATGTGCTTTGACACAAAGGATCAACCAGTTAAGCCAGCCTTGTCTTATTCTGGTTTCTTCAGCGGTGTTCGTGCTTAACGAAAGCTGAAGGCTGTTTCCTCCAGTGACCCTAACCCTCCTTTCCAATCAAATAGGATCATTTAGAAGCACTGACAATAGAAGATGGCACATGGCAACCTTCAGCAGTAAACAGGGTGCGGCAGCATCTTTGATCTACGATTGAGTGTAAAGATGTGTTAGTGGTGACGAAGAGGGGGAGGAGCCATTAGGCCATTTCTTTTGTGACAGTGTTTTGTGAGGCTTATGCATGGACGTCTGTCTGAAGGAGGGGAATAATTTCTCCTGACACTCCATTCCAGCTTATCTTCTATCAACACAATGCTCCTCTGCTGGTTGGGGCGGCCCCTGTCAGTGGCAGCTGTTCAGCAACACATACAAAAGCATTTGAAAAAACGCAATAACAGTGAGACATAAGTACGAAGTGCAAAGGAGGACAGGGGCGTTGGTCTGGGAGCTCTTAGGGTTACAATCCGGAGAAAGAAATTCAGTGGTTCATATGAGTTCAATTGTCATAACAGAGGGAGAGAAATCAACTGGGGCCTGGCCACCCATCTGGACTACACATACACAAATGTGCTCTAGTGCAGTCAGCCAACCCATCGCTGGTGGAATCGTACTGGCTGGAAGCTTTGCCAAGTCAATAACACACACTGATCCCTGATGCTCAACTTCCTGGAAGTCCCGGATGGTCTCAGCGCTCCATGAACCTGCTTTGCGCTCCTGATGCCGCCTGTCTGCATGGTGGGCTGCATGGGGATCAGTGGGTCTATCGCTGCTCTACGCCTGTCCGCAGGTCACTCTTGACTTGAACCGCGCTTCAGAGGAAAGGAGAGACCATGAGAACAATGAGCCTTAGAGATTGGGGGGAATTCATTTCCTCCTAGCAATGAGATCTTGTGTACTTTAAGTCTCCTCTCATCACGCACAATCAAACCAGGGTCACTAATCTCTTGATATCACCCAGGGAGCAGAAACTCAAGGTTAATTGTCTGACATCCTGATGGAGACAGAGTGTAATATGGTGGCTGCGGCAGGGATGGCATGTGTTTGGGAATGTATGCAGCTTACCCAGTGCATGCTAATAAGATATCTCAAAAGGAGTGGTTTACCATATAACACACATCCTGCCTCAGTTCTCCTTGTGAAACGGATACTGGTGGAGCATCTAGAAAAATGCTGCCATGGTTTTATTGTATTGATTACACACAAACATACAAAAAGACATTCTCAAATGTTAAAGTTGGTCGCTCACATTGAACATGTTTGTGAGGTGTGAGAGGGCGAATTAAAGGCTATATGTTTGGTTTTGGGGATCAGACGGAGACGATGACGTAATGCAACTAGCCCAACTCATCTGTGGTATAAATGGCTGTTGGCCACTAGGTGGCTCTTTAAGCGTAATCGCTTCTGTTTTCTATCTTGTTTAACTGCCAGCCGTCAGCTACGCAGTATTTACGTCAAAGAATCCCACTGTTAGGCAACACTGTTAGCCAACATAACGACCAAACAGCTCCCCCGGCCAGAGACGGATCAGCCTGTTTCCTGGCTTGACTTCAACCGGTACTGCTGGTCTTTTGTGGCCTGGGTTCACTAGATGGGACTAGATTTTCCCGGCCTAGGTTTGACCATCAGGGTTTGATTAGAGTGGTCTGGGTTCAGTGGACACTGAGCTTGACGAGTATGTTCTCACTGGCTCAGTTTCAACAAAGGGTACTCAACTAGTGCGACCTGAATTTGACTGTCTGGCTGCCACTAATGTGGCCTGGGTTCAGCAGACAGAGCTTGACTTGTATGGCCTGAGTTCATCAGATTGAGTCCAACTGTGCTGGCCTGAGCTTGTCAGATGGGGCTCAACTAGTGTGGCCTTGGCGGATGCAGGCCCTGAGTGATTAAGGATGTGTTTGTTTCCCAGGCAGCAAGCAGGCAAGGTGGTGGCATTGCTCCTGCACAGCCAAGGATTTGGTGTGGGGGTGAGAGATCCAAAACAAACTACTGTGATTGCCTTCCATAATTATGCCCTCCTGACCCCTGCGTTTCAATTGCTTGGCAAAATAAAGGAAACGGTTGAGGTTTCTAGAAGGGGGGAGGGGCCTCATGTGTCTGCACGTCCCATGTGCATGGTAAACGCGAAAAACATTTATCTATCTGTATCTACTTTCCTAAAATAATTGACTATGTTATTATTATCATTTGTGATGATGAAATGATAATTGTTAACAGCAGGCTCCGACACACAGAGGGAGAAAGAGGCAGAGAAAAAAGGAAAGGAAGGAATAAAGGGGGAAATGGACAGGCAGTGAGAGAAAGGGAGTCTTGTCGTCTGAGAGGTAGTGTGCTTCGGGTTAGGTTGTGGTTGAAGCCTTGAGAGAGACGGGAGGGGAGAAAGTGGGAGGTGCAGGGGGGCGAGCAAGGCAGCGCATACCCGCAGCATTCAAATGGAGCTCCCATTGGGAGGTTTTACGCTTCAAAATGGTTTCCTGTGACGTGGATTGTGTGTTTGATTTGAGCTTTGAGGGGTTTGTGTTATTCTCGAGAGGGGAGAATCTAGCACGCTCTCATTTCCGCACCACCAACAGCCAGCAGAAAGTTGGCAGGGCGAAACAGGGGGATTGTAAAGACAGATTTTTCTCTCCCTCCTTGAAACAACCACATTTTTTTTCTGCTCTCACTTCTTTTGCCATGTTTTTCTGCTGAGCCTGCTCCAGGCCTTGCACTGCATATTGATGGATCGTTCTTAATAATTGGACCTACTCCAAGGCTACCTTGTGTTCTGCTGATCATAAAATGAGCAACAAAATAAAGGTTTTATGCTGAGATATGTGCACACATTTGCACCTTGACACAGACGCGAATGCACACACAAATGTACCAAGTTTGCGCTCATACAAATAGGCACGCTGTCACACACATGCCCTGGAACTAATTGCAAACAATGGATGCCAGCTGGGCAGTAGGTGTAGCAGGCAACACAACCGGGCCCAGGTGGATTCTATTTTCAACTGTGTTCAAGGTGTGCAAAAAAGAAGAAATGGTTGACTTGTTAATGATGGAATAGTGTGAAAGAGAAAGTAGGTGGAATTGAGGTTAGGGTCTCCACTGAGGGAGGAAAAGGGGCATACGCTGAGACTGCGGGAAGCCACCTCTGAGACCGTGACAGCCAGTCATACAAACCATCAGAGAGTTTACTGTTCTGCCAACTACTGAACTTCACACAGCCAAGAAAATGACAGAAATCAACACTGGATGTGTTTTTCTTGGGGGGATATCTGTGGAACCCCACTCTCTTTCCTGATCAGCACTTTTCTATTTCTCTCTCTCTCTCTCTCTCTCACTTTCCCGCTCTGCCTTTTTCCTCTCTCCCTCTGCCTTTATTTTCTCACTGTATATACTGTACTGTGAATGCCCTCGGCTCGTGCAAGAGGACAATTATCTTAACAGCGCCTCTTCTGTATGGCGCACATGGAAAAGCTGACCGCTATGGGCCAATTTTGTCCACGGGAGTTATGTAAATAGTGTTGATGGAATGAGTGGGGTTTCCCCAATATGTGGGTTCCACTTCCGTGTAGATCCCCGTCCTCAACATCAGTAACCCCTTTGTCACCCGCGGTGGCAAAAAGCTTGTGCTTATTGTAGTAATCCCAACAGTTGCGTATCTACACAACAACGTGTTGCAGTTCAAGGCCACCAGTCTTAAAGAGCCAATTGATACTTGTGCTTCTGTTAGACGTTTAGCTGCATGTATGTCTACCAAAGCTTTCGCCACAGGACTTAAAGTACGGCCTTTTTTGGGGGTTCGCCAACTTGTCAGACACTGGCTGTTTTTTCCTCTATTTTTACATTTAAGCCAAAGAACATGTACATAGTGTTTGTACATAAAATATTTTACCAGCAGCCCCTCTTGATCAGGACTAAGATATAATGGGACCTTTCCGGTGAAATATAGGATAAATAGTTTGGGTTGCATGTGAATTGATGCCAGATGTGCTAGAAGAAGTAGTAAAAGTATCATGTCCCAGCCTGGGGAACACGCCGTTCTCGAATCGTTGAAATGTGTCAGTACTGGTGTGATCTACTTAAGAGCCAACAAACATCTTGCACATACATTCACGTGCACCCAAACACTCATATGGAGTGTATGTAGTTTATCAACTCTATGTTACCTTCGTGCTAATCATTTAGGAGCCTGAGGCTGCAGTAAAGGGCCCGGGGAGGAACTTAACTTGCTCAAGGACACATCGACATGTAGACAGGAGCCAGTTGACATTGCAAATGGAAACAAGAATCCATAATATTCAGCATGTGTAACTGTGAAGACATATATATAATTATAAACTCAAGACTATAGTCGATGCCCAAAGGCATCTGAACTCTAATTATTTGTGTTTAGGGCCTACACACCATAACATTTTATTAAATTGTTTGAGACTGACAGAGGAGACAGCGGCCTTTCCAACGTGTTCCTGCGTTCACGTAACATCAGTGACACACAAGAAGAAGTGAGCAGGTATGGATGGCTTACAGGGACAGAGACTCGGCACTCAGAGACGGACTGGAAAAAAAAACAGACGTTGGATGATCTCCCATTTGGCCCCTTAGCGAACTGGTTGTTCATTGTCCACAGACATCTGTGCTGGTGCTCCCCTGTACCAATAAAGCCCTGCATAGAAAGCCGAGCAGGGGCCCTGCAGGTCTTGTTATTGCAACAGGAGAGCGTTTTGGCCGGGACTCCTGTTCTCCGCACGAAAAACAACAATAACAACATCATCCCACAGCTACGGGAGCTGGACTCAAGTCAGAGAAAGTCAGAGTTAAGGGGGTGAATGCCCGCGAACGTTGCACGCCATCATGGTTCCAGTCCGACACATCATCTGTGGTTCGGAAGTGACTCGTGTTGTGCAACGCTCGGGACAGTCTTGCCACTCCAAAGGGCAGACCAGCAGCGATGAGGAAATCTACTCTCCCCTTTCGTGTTTGTTTTGGGGAATATTATCTGTTCCCGTTAGTACTTGTATTTTCTTGGTGTGTGTTTATCTGTCCATGTTTGTGAATTAATCCTTTCACCTGCTGCCCAGCTTGACCCGGAACTTCCTGGCATAGGGGATATTGTGGCTTTTTTGTTTAACAAAAGGATAAATAAAAACATGTGCACTGATTCTCCTTCTCTCTTCCTCTCAGTGGAGCTGGCGCTCTTTGCAGAGAGACTTTCTTCGGTCTCCTAACGACAAACAAACGGGAAGGTTTCCACACGAGTTTCAAAACAAAATATTGATGGAGACAACTCAGCATCAGAGTGGTCTAATCTATTTGTAATTAAAAAGTTTGCTCAGCGACGTCCTCAGCCAGACAACGGTAAATCCATCTTGCCTTGTTATGATGGTGGGTTGGCTTTTTTGCCCTCTTTTCCCCTTCTGTTCTCGGTTGTTGTTCCGGTAACATAATATCTGTTTGTGTGTGTGAAAAAGATCTGTTGTGTCTGTTGTGGAACCAGTCTGCCCACTAAATGACTCATAAAAGACGGCTCATTTGTATTTCTTACCCCTTTCCATGTCAGTCTCCACGTTTTTTAAACTACACAACAAATTACAGCACGATTTGGCAAAATTACAAACGATCCTGGTTGTATTTCAATGTACGTATAAACCTATATACATATATCTATCTTGCCCATTTAAAGCTGGCACAGAACGTGCAAGAGCATTATGGATCGGTTACAGTTTGGCTCAGCGTTTCTGTATTCTGCGGTTACCTCCAGAGAAAGCACGATGGAGCGATGGATGGAGCCGCGGGGCAGAGGCTGGCTCAGGTGACTCAGCGTTCCCCCTGGAAGCAGATTGAGGGGAGGTGTGGGTTTGAGCCCCCCCAAAGTTTTACTAGAACACAGGCTTTTTTAAGAGGAGGGAAAAACAATGTTATAGCTGCTTCCTGCACCGCTGAGTGTTCCCCACTAGTAAATGTTACATGGATTGGGTCATAATGTTATGGTCTGGCATCAGGTGAATACAGCGACTCACCCCCTCTTCTGCTCTTTTCCATGCGGAGGAATAGCCTCCAGTGTTAACAGCGACAGAAGTATCAGTCATCGTCGCTGTTATTGCACACTCACTTGCTCCATCTACAACACTGGTGCTCAAACACACTCTTTGTGCGAGTGAACATGGGGGCGGCTCTCCATCTCTCTCCATTTCATTTTGTTAAAGGCATCTTATTATTTCCCAATGAGGCGGGCTGGAGGAAACTCTGATGTAAATAAAATCAACATAGCTTTCTTGCTTTGAAGAGTGTGTGTGTGTTTGAAGATTTGTCTTTATTAGCTGTCATTAATGCATGAGTACGTACATTTACATTAGTTCAGGTGAAGGTGTGTATCCATGCGTGTGTGTGTGTGTCCACTGCACACAGTATGTGCGCCAGTTTTATTATACAAAGGAGCTCTGTCGGGGTCGGCCATATGAATCAGGTTGCAGAGCAGCTGAATGTTTGACAGTAGCAGTAAAAACAAACAGAAGTTCTCCACTCTGGAAAAATCTAACGCTATGAAAATGGCAGCTATGGCAATGATGGGAACCGATCCATGTTGAGTTTCCAAACTGTGTTGCATTTGGCCGGGTAGGAAAATGGCAAAGGGGTAAAATAACATGGGTATATCTGCAATGCGATACCTACATACGGTTTATACAGTATGTGCGGGAAACACATGTGCAATGACTGGCAATGCACTGTTGGCCTGATGTGGGCATTTTATCCTCGTGTGCGCGGCAGCTGAGCCACGCTGATCCATCGGAGGTGCTGTTGGTCAAATCGGATCTGTTTCTGAGATTTCAGCTCTCTAGTGTAAAGCATTCCGAAACGTCTCGACATGCGAGTACTTATGGATTTTATTATGGATTTACTGCTATGCTAGTCAAATCTCATGTATGTGGAAACGGGGCTTTTAGGTGACCAGGATTCTAGAGCTCTTCATGGATTTTCTGAAGAGCACTAGAATACTGTGTGTTGCCGGCATATGAGCCTGACGGGAGCTAGTGCGCTGATTAATCATGGATAAACAGCCCGAAAAAAAGAAATGGATTCCTCTCGACCATGTGCAACGTATCTCCTGCACGCCTAATGTGGTTGTGCCACGTAGTTGGGGGCTGTTTGTGCATCGCTGTTTGTGTCAGTCGCATGTGAGAAAGTGTGTAATGTGCCGCGGAGAAGGAAACAGGACTCATCCCCGGGGGTCGTTTTCCTTTGGTCAGACATATAGTCATCATTGGATCCCCGTTATCTCATGTCTGGAGCTTCCAGATGAGAGTTGAGCAGGCTGCAAACACATTCTGCTGGCCTGAGTCATACAGTGCGTGTGTGTGTGTGTGTGTGTGTGTGTGTGTGTGTGTGTGTGTGTGTGTGCGTGAGAGACGGAGAGAGTGAGAGTGAGCGGGGTTGTCTGTGTGTATTTGCTGTGTATTTCCATGGAAAGTATGTGCGTCTTAGTGTGTGCACATGTTGGTTTCAGTTACTAAAATACCTGCACATCCCTGGCCTTAAACACGTTGACCTCATCCATAGAGGCATCTAATAAATTCCCTGCAGGTGATGAGAGCAGGGCTGCACTCTAAAACAGTAACTCTAAAAAACAACTTGCCATTTGGTGTATTTGCTTATTTATATTGTCAACAGTGACTTAAATATATATGTATAGGTCAAACTCCCTTTGAGGAACCGCGTATGGTTAAGACCTTAATTATTTTTTAATTATTAGAAAAAAAGATGCTGCTACAGGGCATTTTGCGACAAAATGGTATATGTGCAATAACATTAGAGCTATGTCAGCAAAAAAGGTGTCCCTCGATTGACCTGAACAAAACAGCAGGCTCCTGTCACGATAGTCTAATTCCAAAGAAGAACACAACCTTCCCACAGCCCGCGCAGCAAGTTACCTCATCTCAGTCCATCTCTGTTTTTTAAGAGCAGGTTTCCTTATCGATGGCGACGTGGCCAGAAAATACGCCTCTTCACTGCAACAGTGGATCAAGGAACCTGTCGCGGGATCGGCAGACCAACAAAGACATTCCAAACGCTCGCCCTGCTCCTTTCTATACTTCACCTCGGAGTATTTGTGCTTAATGGGGGGGGGGGCAGTCCAATATTTCACAGCTCGTGTATTCCCTGAGGTTGTGTGTTTCTGAAAATCAATCTTGATGAATGAAAAAGATGGTCAGTTCAGGTCAGCCCCCTCTCGAGCTGAAGAGAGTCACACAGCACTGAATGAGTTTGTAACACGTTCATCTACATGGTTGGTAGTTAGTTGGGTATAAAAAGCTTAACATAGAAGCCTCGTAGTGGGAGGAGCCGAGAGCTTTTCTCAGTATGGAATATTTCACTATTTCCTGGAGGAAGGAGATGTATACACACTTGCGGACTCAGTGAACTAGACACGCTTTAAAAACATGCTTATGCACACATAGAGTGGTATACCGCTCTAAAATGGTTCTGTTTAACACTTTAGCAAAGCGATGTCTACTCATCTGTAAGAGTCAACTTTAATGTACCAGTCATGTTTCTAGTCTCTCGAGCAAATCATATTCATTGACCTTTTATCTCTATTTGGGTCTTGACCAACTTGGAATTTCTACCATGTTTCAGTTTCTGCAAAACTAATTCCATTTTTTTTAAATTTCACGGGTATGTAGTAGATTACTTTAGGTTATTACTATTGTTTGATTCATTCATAACCTGTAATATCAACCACAGTAAACTATGGTTACATAAATTTAGGCTTGGAAGTAATAAATATATTTTACCCATGTTACTTAAACAGTAATTTCTCGCCATTGTGATTTTTTTCATTACTATATATCATTTACGTTAAAAAAAAATAGTCCTGATTAAGGAGCAGCAGCTTCACCGGAGAAGAAACTGCAGTTGGGACGTCCACCACAGTAAGGCGAAGCACTCTACGCTGTGGTTAAAAACCTCGCAGTTTCTCCATACTTTTACATTAATACAAATTATTCTATCCGTCTATTCTATCTGTCCTTAGGATTCCCCCACTTCTGGGCTGAAGAAAGATTATCTTATTACAGATACAATATTGAAGAGTTCTTTCCATTTCTGCATTGATGTTGTTTCTAAGCGCCTAACACATGAAAGAAGTGGGCAACTGTTGAGGAACGTGAAAGTGCATATTTTAAACACCAAATGTCATCTTGGTTAAAGAAACAACTTGTTCAACCTGACTACCTGAGTTTTTCTTTTTTTTTTTAAATGGCAAAATAACATGGTCCTGAGCAGCATATGAGCAACACGGCAGGCTTGCAGAACAAGACGTCATAAAGATGATCCCTAGGACCCACAAGGTCATAAAGATGACCCCCAGGAACCACACGGTCATAAAGATGACCCCCTGGACCCACAAGGTCCTGGGGGTCATCTTTATGACGTTATGTTCTGCATGCCTGCCGTGTTGCTCATATGCTGCTCAGGACCATGTTATTTTGCCATTTTTTGAAAGGAAAGTCTTTCTTTCAGCTTCAGGGTTGATTGATCTGGGACACAACTAAAACATTAACACATGTAAAACATGTAACATTCTGTGGTGTGTAAATAACTCTGTGACCTTGATTTCAACTCTATTGGGTCATTTTGACCCAAAGACCACCTTTGTATCTTTTTTTGTACAGCTTACATGGAAATGTGAATAAAAGCAACGTTTCCCTTTTATAAGTTAAAAAAAATATTGTTTAGGGGATTCTGTTTGGCGGGTCATTTTGAGCCGAGGACAACAGGGGGGTTAACTGAAAAATGCACTGAATTATCATTATTCCATATTGATGCCAGAACCTTACAGCAAGAACCTTACAGCTTTGCTAAAGTGGAATGAATAATGACAACCAGTAGAAAAAGAAGAGTTTAAATAACTCGCTCTGGGCACCAAACAACAAACTACTATTTATAGACTGATGTCTGGCCTCCTACACTATGGTAGCTAGGTTGTATTCTGTTTGTGTGTGTATTTGTGTGTGTGTGTGTGAGTCTACATGCGTGTGCGTTGTGGAAAGCCCTGGCAGAGAGGAGTTGAGTGTTTGGGAAGTTGCCATTAAGACATAAAGCAGAGACGTCCGAGGTGGGCTAATGACCTTACATGGATCTGTGTTTGGCAGAACTTTCCAAAATGCTGGGTGGAACACACGAACATACACACAGAATTCCTCAAACAGATCTTCAACAGAGTTTATAGTGGAGTTGGGGGACTCTCTTGGGTTGCTTGGTTTGGTATTTGTCCCCATCTTACCTCGGTTTTCACACAGAATGTTTACTGTACCAAAAAGCAGCTGCAAGGTTGCTTTGAATTGAGAAACATTTGGCACATGCCTCATCTGTTAAATATAGCCCATATCTGAACTTGATTTCCAAAGCGCTCCTCCTGTGTCTTCTCTGAAAATGGACCTTCCATCCCTTCCAACAGGGGAAACAGGGCATATAAACACTACAGATGATGACATGGTCATGACCCTTAGACTATATATATATATATTCTTAGATTATATACGTTATATTGTTTGGGGGCAAAACAGAACCTCTTTGTTGTGGCAATATTCTAAACGCTCATCCGAAGGTACTAAAATTTTAGTCATTAGGGTGCAACGATCGCACCGTGGGAATGCAAATGGTTTCATTGTTTTGCTGTGCTGCAACAGGCGATGGTAAATAATATAATAACATGCAAAAGCCTTAAACCTTATAAATGACACCACAGTCTCTCTTTCTGCAGCAGCACCCCAGCGATGCAAATAAAGCGGTCTCATTGGAATAAACGAGGAAGCCTGTGTGTTGTTTTTTTTTGTTTTGTATGTCGCCGCGCCGATGAAAAGGGTTCATCTCGCACGCAGGCGTGGACTATTTTCTTTTCCCTCAGACAGTCTGCTTTCCCGTGGCTAATAAAGAGGATTTCCGCTTTGCAGACATCTCTTTGGTTAAGTGTGGCCCAGAGGTCAGAGGCCCACCTTCGGGCCCAGCTGCGTCCGTTCACTGCCTTTACCTCCCTGAGCACACTCTGCAGGATGCCAACGCGCCTGTTATTCGAGATTCACTTTCAACAGCTGCTCAGTCATCGAGCTTTAAATATGAGACAGGATGTGTTTGGTCCCCTTGATAAAACTTTTTTAAGTCTGAGATTTTTTTTTTTTTTGTTGATTGGCTTTTCTTTCTAATATGGATTGTGAAGAGAGTTGAGTTGAGTGTTTACTGTGTGGAAGTGCTCTGGATTGTCACAGAATTACAGAACGTCGTGGCTGAGAGACGGACCACCTCTCCTCTTATTTTTTGACTCCCGTTTATTTTTTTCATACCCCTGTGCTCAGAGCGGGGTCATAGGTTGAATGGAAAATCAAGGATTTGCTTAGACATGTTGCTACTATTGACCACTGCGCTTCCACTTCCTGGTTGCGCCCCCATGTCTGCTAAACCCGCCCTTGACCAATTCTCCCTCCTGCCTCCCAAATATTTGGAAAGACCTCCAAATATATTTAATAGGAGGCAAAATCTGAAAAAAAAACAGCCAATGGCAGCCTGACAGTTTACCTAAATCATCTGGAGAAAAGATGAGTTGAATGTAAGTGCGCTCTTGCACATAGTTGTGTAACAGACATTGAGTAAAAAGTTTGACATGTTTACAGATAACAAATGCACTTTCGCTGACATTTGGGAGGGATGTTGAATAACGTATATTTCTGTATGAACAGTTCATGGATTAGTGGAGATGTAATGTGGCCATGAAGGGATTGATATGCGTGTGCTCCGTTGCAGAGTTCCAGCTGCTGCTGGAGGATTGGGTTTAAATCGTTAGTTCTAAATACCATTATATCGGCGTCACATCACCAAACATATGGGTTCTTAAAAATAAAAACCAGGTGATCCTCGTTTTGAAGGTATTTCCAGGACTCCTCAAAGACTCTCACCATCCGGCACCACCACTTCCTCCATGATGCACCTTTCAGTGTGTCCATGCCGTCTGGCGTCCATTTGCAGGTTGACGTCATTTGTTTTTTGCCTTGCAGGACCATTACACATCACTGGTGAAAAGAACAAAATCTTTTTGATCATGAGACAATGATGCAAATAACGTTGAAAAAGCAAAGGAGTGCTACTTTGTTGAGATTAAAGGATCTCTGTCATCATGGTTACAGCAACAAACTATTTGCGAGGATATTGAACGGATGAATAAAACTTTTGATTTTCAGTTTAAAAGAGGAGACTACCATCTGTTCGTGTGTTTCACAGATGTTTTGTTGACCCGTTCGCCAGCTCTTCCTCAGCACTCTGCTGCTCTACAGCGGCGTCGCTTCACTTCCCTTCCCACTGTGCTTCCCCGCTTTGCCTGCATCATAATGGATATGGCGGCTGCAGGGCTTTGCCACTTATAAGTAAATATATGTTGTTACAGAACTTGCTGAACCAACTGATGGTTTCGTTTTAATAACAAAAGGAGGACTTTGCTTTCATGTGCAAGGATGTCAAAATCTGCACGCTGTATTTATTTGCAGTCAATCATCTTTTATATTCTGACTCATTATGGCCATCTTTTTTTTTTGTCAAAAAAACATCAGTGAGATATGTCGTCTTTAGCCACCTGGATAGGAACTTAACTTAACTTTTTGTTTTATCATGAAGCTTTTTTGAGGGAAACAGCAAAGCAATAGTGGAGTAATCTCTACCAGAGCAGAGAACGCAGAGCTAAACTACACAAATGAAAACGTTTGTTCACTAATCATCCTGGTTTGTTGGCTTACGCAAGACCTGTGTAACACGCTATCCCCCTCATTTCCAGTCAGTCCCATCTTTCCATCTAGGATCAAAAACAAACAGAAGAATCCAAACCGTAATGTAAATGTTTGGACTTTTCAACCTAATTGCTACGTTGGACAAGTGTGGTTTGAAACCTTGTCCGAGAAACAATACCCCTCACTGGCTAAATCTAATCTAAATCAATAGCCGCACTGTTGTGGGTCTGGACCGTGACACCAACATAATGAACAGCCCCCTGTCTCTTTTTGGTGCACACACTGAAACGCACAGGCTCACTCACACATACATCGTACCCGTGGGGGACACCCTCAGGAAAAAACATCCTTTGCTCCTCGCCGATTGGGCTTTGTGGCGGGATAGCGGTAGGGGTGTGGGGGGACGAAGGGGGCGGGGGGGGGGGGGGTTGTTTTTACAGGAACCACATGTTTTGGGGATGACTGGGGACTGCTGAGTATCTGTTAACATAGCTCCCTTCTGACAGCAGCCTCCAGTTGCCACATCAGGATTCAGTGACTTTTTCACACTTTTTTTTTTTTTTTTTTACTTTTCCTGATAAAGTCCTGCTTGTTTTTCAGGGGAAGCTCATGGAAAGCCGACCCCACCCTCCCCCCGCCCCCACCTCCTTCCCATCGGCAATGAGCTGTGAGAGCCGAGCTGTACCTCTCTCTGCTTCATATATTTTTCAAATAACGCATGAATACTTTCATGGGACTCCATAAGCCATGCATTACCGGGAGATCATACACAACAATGTAAGCATTTGTATGAACCTTGTGGAGCCCACGGTTACTCTTCTTTTGGACTTCTTAAATGTTTATTTTGGCTTAAATTGAATTGAGAAATCATGGCTTTTGTAGATCTGTTGTGTGATAACTCTACCGGAAGAAAAAATAAACGACTTGTGGCACTCAATTCACATTCACGCAATCTTACAATATGCCAATACAAGTTATATAATGTCTTGTTGATGGCAGATAAACACACTGTACTGTATAGGCTGTTAAAGTGTATTCATCTTTTTCTATTCATTTTTGTCTTAGAAATTGATACACTAACCTAATATATTATTACTATACTTAACCGTCAACCAAAATCTTTAAATTCTACAACTCTTGACTCCTTTTGACTCCATTTCTATTGTTGTGCTGGACATGGGCCAGCGTGTTTCTCCTGATATAAACGCTGTAGTTATCAGGTAGGGGGGCTTATGACCTCCCCTCACCCGTATCACCCTGTACCCAGCAGGCCTTCCCCGGTGGGCCTCCCCCAGCTCTCCCCCTTCCCCAGGGGCTCTCCGCTAGGCACTGGCGGGCTACTGTTGGTGGAAACGGTATCTACGGATGGCAGGCCTTGGAAAACATGTCTCAGTGAGACAGATGGAGAGCAGATGATGAGAGCAAGAAAAATGAAAAAACGAGTAAAAGAGACCGTGAAGGATTTAGGACCTAAGTGAAATGGAGAGGGAGCGAAAAGAGAGGGAAAAATCACAGGACGGAGGATGAAAAGACAGAGGCTCATTCAGGGGAAGACAAAATTCTCCCTTTTCCCCTCTTGTTTTTGACGGAGCAGTTGATTTTTTTTTCTTTTCCTTTTCCTCTTGTTTCCCCGAGTGAAACCACCTGGTGTGTCGCCCTCTCTTCCTGCCCCCTTTTCCTCCCGTAAATGCACTCAGTGACCATCTCCATCCCTGGCTGAAGGCCAGGTCACCCTTGGCAACCCCGCTCAATTAGAATGTGCGAGGAAATATTTTGCCCATTTTTATTATCTCTTTATTTGCACACACACAATATGTGTGTGTGTGTGTGTGTAATTATCTAAACTTTCCTTGGGTCCCTTTTTCAAGGCAGAAGCATTGTTTTACTGCGTATTCCCCTTCTCAGCAGAGCGCGGGAGAACACAGAGAATGTGCAGCTTGCTTTAAGTGGAACTTTAAGAGTCACACAACATGCAGCTGGTCTTTATTACTTCCCCTTTGGTTCATTGAAGCATAATTACATTCTGACTTCATCCCAACCTTAGCATGACCTATGCTCTCCTGTCAGACACACTGGCAGCCCCGCGCGCACACGCTCACATATACACGCGCAAACACGGGGATCACACGTGCACTTTTTGCATGCATGCGTGCACACATGCATGTGAGCGCAGGCACATTCACTCACGCACGCACAGCAACCCCTAATCCCACCTACAAACAGACAGACATTTTTCCTCATTCTGAGCTGAGATCATGCTGGACCAATAAAATAGTGTAAGTGAGCCCAAACACAAATTGGGCTCCTGCTGGAAAAGTGCTCCATGCAAGTTTTTTTTTTTTAGTGTTTGTGTGCGTGTGTGTGCATGTGTGTGTGAGTTTGTGTGTTTGTTTGAGGCTTGCCTGATAGAAATGAACCCCAATGGCCCCGTTTCTCCCTCCTTCTGGTTTTCCTGTCCTCCGCTGTTCCAATGCGAAACGTTTGCTAATAAGTCTCAAGTTACAACTCTTAACTGTCATTTTTCCATCCCTCAATCCTTTGAATTGGCTGTTTCTCAAATATGTGTTCACTTTCTCCTTTTCTCATTTTGTTATGGGTCTCACAGTCAGTTTGGCTTTTCTATTAGAGTTATCAAACAGGGTTTCCCCACATTCAAACAGCAGAGCTACGTGCTCAGCACCTCACCTGCAGCCTGATTAAAGGAATGAGGTTACAAAAGTGTCTGTTTATTTAACCTTAAAAACAATATGGAGTATGGGCAGGTTAGGTGGGAGTTTGGTCCTATTTCTCTGCAAGGTATCAAGAGTATATAAGGGTTGTTTATGGGGTGATGCTGGACTGGGTGGGCTTGTTAAACATCATTAAGGCCTCCTGACGTCATCGGCCCTGATGTTTGGGAAACACAAAATGTCCCTGTGATGTGCCGATGCCATGCTACTCCACTCGCAGCAAATATTTACCAGCACAAAAGTCACACCGCAGGCAAGGCCAAGATGCTTCAGAGCCAAGTAATCGACTGGACTACCCTTGGTTTATTCCCAAGCCATTAAAGAGATGTTCCTCCCTTCATTACATCGTTTGAGTTAAAGCAGCCATGATGCCTCCGTACTGCAATGTTACACTATGGATGCATATACTACATATGAATTCCCATAGGAGCCCTGGATTGAAATCCTTGCTTGTGATTAGTGGAAAAGCTGGCACCAGTTGAGATGAGATGACATTATTATCATTGCATTACAGAGAAGTTGGGGTGCCCTGCCACCCTGTTGTATTTCAAAGTCTCCATCAGGGTTTCCCTCAATTTAGAAATGAGATCATTTTCATATGGCAACATGAGTCTAACTTTAAACCAGGTTTGGTCCACTGTTTCCCACTCCACCCTTCAACCACACAAGGAATATCACTCACTCGCCCCGTCTGAGAGCACTTACTATGTGTGAGCGCAGGCAAGTGTGCACGTGCTTGCGTGATTACACATTACGGCATGAAAGAGTGACTGTGTGGGAGTAAAATAGAGTGCGAGACTATCACACTCCAAATAAAACAACGCTCAGATTTGGGGATGGAAAAGCCTCGGAAAAGTGATGTCACACGGATTTTACGCTGGGCTCGGCTGTAAGGTCACCGTTGCCGTCATGGAGCAGAGCTCCGCACACTTAAAGCACATCTCAGTGGCTCTGCCGCCTTCCTCATACTTCTATCACCACATTAGAAACAGCTGAGCAATGACCATACATCAATTTTCACATCATTTTTCGGCACTTTGAATGTGAGTGTTTCAGTGAGGTCTGTAACAGGATTACAAGGATTAATATTCATGACGTGCACTGCTCCGCCACTGGATGTCTTTGTGAGAAGGGTTCTCAATGTGCCGGTGTCCACCGCACGCATGTCCAAATTTAGCCACCTGCTACGGTTGGCTGATAATTTTTGATGGTGCTTCGGTTCTGACGGCGGGTTCTATGAGAGCAAAGCGCCTCTGTAACCGTGCGTTGGCCTTCCCCTCCTTGTCTTACTCCTCGTCTCCCCGTCTCTTTTCTTTTGCTAGTTCTATTTCGAGCCTCCCACCGCAGCTCGGCCATCGCCACGTGAGAGAAACGGCGAATGAGGGTAAATCCGGATACGTGCGTCTCCTCAGTCAGGGCGTGGCGGAGGCTTTCGCGTGCGGTGCTGCAGGAGCTGATTTACTACACCTCTTAAAAGATGTACCTGCATGTACCTACGTGTAGCAGCAAGGAGACCACGTACTCACCGGAAATTGTGTGATTGGTCAAGTTTTCCGTCAAGTTGTTTGTTGGTAGAGATGGTTCAAACTAGGGGTGTAACGATTCGTTTTTAACAACGATTCGATTCGATCATGATTCATGGTCGTCGATACGATTCAAGGACTATATTGGTTCATTTAAAACGATACGATCCGAAACCATTTAATGACTTGAAATCGATTCAGTAACTTTTTAGCCAAAAATTCAACCAGTGTGACTGAAATAAATTTCCTAGATTCCTGTTGTTTCTTGTAATGGTAATCAGATATCAATTAATTATTAATATAAATAAACAAGTAAACAACAATGAAGGGCAAATGCATTCACATTTTATTTGAATAAAGTGCAAACACTGCTGTAGCAGTGTAGCAGAAAAAAACCTGTATTAGTGATATACACAAAAAAAACCCCTTGCAATAATGGTTTCCCCCTACCAACCCCTCTATTTGAACCTCCGTGGAACGTCCCCTCAGCCTTGCCGTGAAACCCGGAAGTTGAATCGGGGCTCGGGACGGCGGTGGGTTACGGCTCAGTCCGTGACAGCCTTTATCATTAAAAGTGGTAAGAAAAAACATCCATATAAAGTCTGACGTGCTTAAATCCAATGGGTTATTTCCTCGTATCGATACAATCGATTTATGACATTTTAAATCGATGTTAGATCGATATATGTCGTCCATAAGGCCAACTCGCCGAAAACAGATCGATGTAGTTGGATCGGAGGAATTAAAATCGATACATCGATGTAACAGCTGAATCGTTACACCCCTAGTTCAAAGGGAACATGGACAAAGTTGAACAAGTCCTAGTCCTCTGACACTGATAACATCATTTGTTAATATACAGTGGCAATGACTTGATCCTCGTTTTTGGTCAAAATGTGGGGGAAAACATTGAATCAAATCATCAATCTGATATTTTCCTTGCTGCAGCAGGCGCCACGGCTTAATTATGAGTTGGCGTATTCTCCCTTGTCTAAGTTCAGCAGCTGGATCGCAACATGCTCTTTGCATGTCTGAATTTCACTCAGAGGTCAATTGAGCATCTATAAACCGGAGTGAGCGTGTTGTCTACAAGTTAGTATGCTGGTCGAGGGGCCTTGAAGGGGTCTGTAGTTCAATCCAAATAAAAGGGGGTATTATGTTTGAGCTTACAACATCGAGGAATTATGTAAATGGCTTAGTTGCTATACAACAATGCTCCTGCTGTCAAAACATAAACAACATTTTACAAATGGCCAAATGTTGGAATATGATGAAATCGGCCCTAGAGGCGGTATTCATGATTGTACACAAGGGAAGATTGGCCGAGTTTACAAAAAGGCTCCTCTTTGAAAATGTATGAATCACGGTCTGTTCCCATGAGCGCAGAACTTCATTGAAATTAACTTTTTGGCCGCCGCCCACAGACTTCCACGCAGCTCCTTAAGAATGATGTGCTACGGAGATTCAAAAAGGACTCAAGCCGTTCTTGTGTTTGAAAAAGAGCTTGCTACAAGATCATGGGTAGCGGGTCTACTCAGTTCATCTCTAGTGCTGCGTGTGACGCGGGGAGGTCCAGCTGTGAGCCATCGTCGAACACTGCGCTCTCACCTCGTGCACCCTCGATGCGTCACTAGCTGTTTGAACTTGCCTGGCTGTTTTTATTTGGTTATGCATCTAAATCATCAGGGGTCAAGTAAACAGCTCTGGTGGAGGTAAACAGCTTGAGGGATAGGCTTTCCTCAGGGGCCTTCAGTCGCTGAACTTCACACACATACACGCATATACGCCCTCGAATCAGATCACACTCCCCCCCCTCCTATTTTGCACTTATCAGCACGGGTTCAGCGCTCTGCCTTTTTTTTTTTCAACGCTGAGAGATCCAGAGGTGCCCACCGGCCGCCACTGGCGATTGTTCCAAGGATTCGCAGTGAACTTTGCTTCTCATTGCACACTCACAGACGCACACAACCACCTCCTCATCAGCTCAGGGTAAGAAAGAGAGAGAAAGGGGCAGAGAGGATCAAAGCCAATGAGTGGGATGGATTCTCTGAAATGAATAGTGCTCGGGGATATTGCTTTAACCTTTGTCCAAAGCGCTGTGCTCAGGGACCTCCCTGTTTGTTTTAACAGCTCCAAGTTAGCAAGGGTCTCTCTAGGCTCAAAAGGAATCTGGGCTAACAAGACAAATTCACTACTTTTTCGCCAGTGTTTTCTGTCACGACATGATGTTCATTTACAGACCGTCCTTTCCGCTTCGTCTACTACGGAAAACACAAGATCCTGAAACTGATGGATCGTTTTTTTTTGTAGTTAGCATATGTTTGGATTTCAGTCTACGTCGAGGGGTTTGATCATTTTGCTGAGGCAGATGTACAGTAGTGTTTTATTTCAGTGGTACATGAAAAGCCTGCTCATGCAGTGTCTAACCACATTATTGGATTGTGGTAGGATTTATTAGTTTTTGGGCTTATCCCCCTCAGAGGGAGATAAGACTGTGGATGAATGCAAACGACATCAAACTGCTCATGTGCACTTATCACCGTGGGAGCAGCTTCACTCTCGTTTCGGCGCTGAAAGGTCCCGCAGTGCTGGATCGGAGCAGACCGCTGGAGGATGTTGGGTAGTTGTGGCGGGAAGCCTCCTCTCCTTTCATCACCGCCTGTGTCAACGACCTCGCCACTAAAGGGACCAGTCGAAGGATGTTTTCACACACATTATAGTGCGTGGGGAGAGGAGTTATTATCATCTCTTGGACCAGAAGCTAAACAACTGCGTGTGGGTGGCACCAGCATGTTGAGCATTTGCCATGTGATACCTTTGGCCTTGGAGGATTGTCTGCTGGCATGCTACGCTTATCATTACAAAAACATGGTGATCTAATTCAAAATGTCCCCTCATGTGTGGTTTCCAGTGGAGTTCTGTGGGTAAATCACAATACTGACCCTTGTGTGGTGAAATAATTGAGGCGAGGGATGGGACGGTGTGCGCAAGGGAAAGTGAGGAGGGCCTGAGGATCCTAGCGAGAGTCGGTGGTTGGAATCAAGAAATGTGAACGCAGCAGGCGCAAACGCTCTCTCCTCAGGTGGACTAAAATAGTTTTTTCCCACTCGCCCTGTCCCACTTGAAATGCCTACAGGACATATTGAAGCCCTTAGTTGCCTGAGTTTCACTAATAATCAGCCAGTTCCCTGCCCCTCTCTACTGGGCCTCCCTCCGTAAGGGCTCACGCACAGCTGCACTGCAGCACACAGGATGGGAAGAGGCACAGGGGGGCAAGGCCATCTATAGATGTGCAGACAGATATGTAGCCTGACAACGGAGATCTTGGGGTTGATAGAAAGGAGGAGAAAGTCTATGTAGCATGTAGGTGAAATACTGCCGATGACAAAAGAAGCTGCCTCTGTATTTATGTTGTGGATGCTTTATGGTATGGAGGGCCTGCTGTCCATATGCGGCGTCCTCACCCCTTCTCCCTGCCTCCCTCAGAAGATGCTGCTCACGCCTGTAGTCACGGCTTCAGTGTCTTTGTTTTCTGAAGGCTAGACAGCTCATTGACTCGCTCCGGGTAAATCTGCCTGATTGGGGAACGGTTTGTGGCTGATGACGGGTCCCCTTGGATTCATTTGTGCGCATTTGGCCCATATACACACACACACACACACACACACACACACACACACACACACAGCTGTTAGATTTACATATCAACCTTTGTGTGAGCTTATCCCTGTCAATTAACAACCCAACGAACCCAGCGAAGAATGCAGGACTTCATGGTTTGCTATAAGTTGACCTTGGTCTCGGAGGTCAGACGGGGTGTATGATGAGAGGCCTGGGCAATAACTCACCTCGGTGTAACGCTTCTGAAAACCGCACAACATGCTCCACATCAAGGGAGCCTGGAGAAGGAAATGAGCAAAGAAAGAAAAGCACATAGCAGGAGCCATAGGAGCCAAATTTCCAAATTATTAATAATGTTTTTAAGTAATCCAAGCACTCTCGGGGGATTTGGGGAGGGGGAGAGAGAGAAGAGAGAGAGAGAGAGAGAGAGAGAGAGAGAGAGAGAGAGAGAGATGCAGGTAGATTATCTGTCCCTGCGCAATTTTTTGGTTCAACTGAACTGTCAACAAGTGAGAGTAAGAGAGAGAAAAAAAGTCAGTTGTGGCCTTGGTTATATAAAGACTGAAAGCTAAATGAAACACTATCTTTATGGCGGGGTTACAGCAAGAACTGGAACTGGTGCTTTGGCTGTAGCTAAAAAAACATCCTCAGCTCTGAGCTTGTCGTTTTCATTCAGACTCTTGTTTTCTTTCAGCTAAAAGCAAGCTCCCCTGCCCAGAGAGCTGGCTAGCGCCGGACACGGAGTCACACAAAGTGTTCCTCGTTCCCCCCATTGCCAAGCTACACTGTGCCCGGCCTTCAAACAGCCAGAGCCAGATACACGCCGCCAGAACGTCGCTGAAATCCAATGCAAATCATTTAGGCTGGTGTGGTAGCAAATAGCCGTCTGGGGTTGTTTCAACAATAGCAGCCCTCTGAAATCAGAGGGATATTAACAACCCCCCTAGATTTCCCCCACTGAGGGGATGTTTTTCTCCCCGGTCCATTGGGAAACACTGTTGTATAGTGATGGGGTAACTTGTCACATTAAGCCAGCTGTGTACAACTTGGAGGTCCATCTTGCTTCAATTAAAAACTCCAACGCGTGTGGTTTAGATTAGGGGTCCTGGCCAAAACCAAGGTGATTTCTTTCTTTATTAAAACCTGAGCGGTGCTAAAAACTGGTTAACAAAGAATAATAGCTGAACAGGGAAGGGATCTCTCTCATCCTCCTTCCCCTGACGTTTCCTTCCTTTTGACCTAAATAGTCCACATGCCAGATGGACAGACCTGACCTTGGAGGGTTGCACATGGAGTTTGGGTAAAAGGGTTTATGAAATCAATCCCCCGCCCCCCCCCCCCCCCCCCATACACTTATTTTTCCATCTCATACCTTTGTTTCTCTGTCTAGTTCCCTGCTTGCTTTTTCCCGTCCCTTCGCACTGTGAGCATCTCTGTGAATCTGGCCTGTCTTGGCAAAAAAGTAGACAAATCTTTCAACTCCGAGGGGCTCAAGGTCTACACCACGGTTAAGGCTTGTTTCCTGCGGTTCGACGTGGAACCATAGCTCCCCCCCCGCCCCCCCTTCCCCCTCCCTTGGCCGCACAGTCACCAGTCACCTCATCCCTCAACGTGAGACCAATGTTTTTTTGCCATTTACAAGCGCACTACATCTTATCTTGCGACCTTGTCACTTTGTAAGTTCAAATTCCTGGCAGATTGTGATCACAGATGCTGACTTCAAACAATTAGTGTTGCTCACTTTCAATGCGAGAGTGCTCTGGGGCTAGTGGCATGCGTAGTGGGGAGAGGGCGAGGGGGGGGGGGGGGGGGTGGGGGGAGGTCGGTTGACTGACAGTGACATGTGCGTGCTTCCAAACGGGTCGTCTACGTCACAGGACACTTCGGCAGCCGCCGCTGTGCCTCTCAGTCTGGGAGACTTGGCCGGTGTGAAGCTCAACGAGAGTGTGGGGACGCATGAAGTGAGGGGGGCCAAACCGGTGAGACGCACAACGCGCGGCATTCGCACAACGCTGGGCGTTTCTGAAAGTGCCGTCTGATCTGATGAGTGATTCGGCTGGTGACGCAGGGAATACCTCCTTTCATCCTTTCATCTCTTTTATTTTCTTATCTTTGATTGTGTCCCGTCCCTTCCTCTCTGTGATCGGGTCCTCTGTGGGACAGTATATCTTTGTCTCATCCCGCCGACCCCCCCGCCTCAAAGGAGAGGAAGAAGCCTGCAGGAGACAGTTCTGTGAAATATAACCATGACAAACGGCACCGGCTCCATCTGATAAAGAATCATTCCTAAAGATGTGCGTTCGTTTGGTTTAAAACAAAGAAGTGGAAAGATGTGAAATAGTTGTAATGCCACACAGAAGGGAAACAACATGGGAGCAAAAGGACAGTCAATGGCAGAGGTAAAGAGAGACCCTTGCCGTAAAGTTGAGTGACTCCGCCCTTTAACGTGGAATTGTATGAAACCTGATGGTATGAAGAACACGCGGCTCGTTGTGCCTGTTTACGGACGGAAGCGTTCGTTGTTGGGTGGCCAAACATAAACCCTGACTATCAATTTCCCAAGGTGGCAAAACGTATAATGCTGCGGAAAGCCCTGAGGAAATGAATAATCAGGACAAATGGTTCATGAAAGTATACAAAGGGCTTTACGGAACTTCTTTTATTTCCTGCTGGAGGCCGAGTGATAGCTGTCTGCAGTGGGGGAATAAAGAATTGAAGCCGAATGCAAGGGAAGGCCGCTGGGCTCCAGGGGACAGGAGAAAGGTTCCTTATGAAATATTGAACGAGATTGGAGATGCAGGCAGACAACATCCGCCGCCCCCCCCCCCCCTCCACCCACACCCCCTCCCACGCCCTCCTCATCTCCACCAGCCAACAATGTGCTCGCTCTGGATAGAATCTCACAGTCCTGCCAGCTAAGGTGAATGGGTTCCTGTGAGCGTGTCCAATTCTGTATCTATGCATGTATGACTGGTTGAATATATATATATACACATATATGTACACATATATACAGATCGGAGTGTGCGCGTGGGATCGTGTGTGGCCCAGAGGAGTTGCTTCACTTGCATTTAAAAAGTTTGGAATAGCAACTGAGGTCGGAAGACCTGTGATTAGAAAACGTGTTTTTATTTCAAATAGAAAAAAAAAGATAAAAAAGATATAAGAAAAGAAAGAGAACTCGAGTGATTAATTCTGTGAGACAGAGCCCAGCTGACACTTTGCATAACAGCCGGCGAACGCTACGACTCATGACTTGCCAACAGTTCCATTAAGTGGTAATGTATTTTTTGCTAACCGAGGCAAAAATGTTATGGTAAAGGTCATTAATCGTCCGGTATGAATCCGTTATACATAGTAGTAAGAAGAATAATGGAAGCGGTGTAAAATTGATACTTTCTATCCTATGTCAAACATGCATTTGTTTGTATCGCTTTGCAAATGTAGTGATTCACATGTTGACATAGTTTAATTATGATGGTTTACATCAAGGACCACAATGTAAATCATTGTGTACATGTGTGTACAGCAGAGAAACGTGATGACACAGAACACTCACACTGGAAATGTCTTTCCTGTGATGCAGTAAAGCAAAATATGGTGCTTGATCACAGAAATGAACAGCGTCTTAATGATTGAAAAATGAAAGAAAAAAAAAAACTTTAAATGATAAAAATGAAAATAGCGATTTCTATTTCAAACTTGCTTTGTCTCTGTATGTGTGAGACGCTCAGATTCGCTAAGTTAAATGCACTTTACAGCGTCGGGTCATCTCACGCTCGGATGCCAGCGTCGACCCGATTGGGAAAACGAGACGACATCACGTTCAAACGGGGGGAGCTTGACAACCACAATTATCGCTAATTGCTCATAAACCTCCCATATCAACACTGGCACTTGCAATGTCATAAACGGGTAGAAACGAATAAATAGCAGACAAGGGCAGGCGGAGGAAGCACACTGGGATAGAGGATGTATTTGTTTGGGTCATTAGGAACTCGTGGGGACCCAGTGAGCCGCAGCGTTATAGCAGCGTCGGGGGCCAAGGCTGCTCCTCGCTGTGCGTGTCTGTGTGTGTGTGTGTCTGTGCAGGGCCAATTGACCTGCACTGATATCCCCCTCTTCCTAGAATCACAATTATTTGAATGCTCCAAAACACTAAACAGGAGGCAGATCGAGGGCACTTAATTGGTTACGTGGGTGCTTATTGTGAGTGTATTTTATTAAATAACGTAGATTTGTCTGCGCTTTACAATCTGTCATCATCACAGCTTTTGGGAGGCAAAGTTAGCGATAGCTTTCGTAGTTCTTGTTTGTTTACATGATCATGGGTGCAGCTTGGTGTAAATAACAATGTTTTTGTCTTTCCCACCAAACAGACATTGCGAGGCCATTAACTATGGTGTCAATTAGGACAAACAAGAAATGCAGTGCAGGACGTTTTTGTTTCCTATTCCCGAAATCCACTTTTTTCACTTTCGCTATTATTTCACATTTGAACTCAAATAAGTCACAGGGAATACCTTCTGTTCTCTCTGAAGTGTGTATATATTAATGGGGTGTGTTCTGGCGAGCTCTGATTCTGAATAAACACAGCGAAGGGAAAACGTAAATAATTTAAGCACGACGGAGTTCAAGAGAGGAGATGCGTATGTAGCCGAGCACTTTATCTCGCTGTGCTACAGAGGATCGAAAGGCCTGCGGGAGCTCATCAGTCGAGGGTCATTGGAGCTTTCAAGGTTAGACTAGAAGGCACAACGGCCCTGTTGACAAATCCTCGAAAGTATAGGAATTAAACAGACGGGAGCAGTAGGCGGACGGAGAGTAAACACAGCGTTTTGCAATCCAGTTGCACATAGTTGGTTGGATACACCGTTCCCCTTGCAGCTGCATTGCCTTATAAACATGCACCGTTGTTTTCAGCTCCCGTCCTTGTTGACTGGGAAAGTGGCCTCCGTTAACCAGGCATCGTGCCGCAGTACGAAGGGCATGATTACGAAGTGGCACTGAGAACACAGGCATGGAGCCTGGCTTTAGGGAAACCCCTAAACCTCCAATCCGACGCTAACGCTTTATGTTTTTTTTAATGTTTTTCTATTACTCCCTTTCATCAATGTCCGCGGCACAGCAGATAGCGTCCCTATTATGTTTATTTACTCAGGAAGCCCTACCTCTGGACAGTTCTCATTCAGCACTTAATGTCCATAACGCCTTGGGTAATTGTTGTTTTCCTTTGCCCCTGAAATCTCACCGCTTCACATGACTAAGCTCCTCTGTTCCCTTGTTTATTTTCAAAGGCCTCCACCAGGACAAATACCCTCAGGTCAACTTCAGCGGGCCAGCGGCCTCGTGTGCAGCCTCAAAAGTGCCCTGAGAATCTGTCGAGCTGACATAAATTTGTTCCAGTCGGATGAAGAAACAGGAAGAATGTAGACGGGTTCGAGGGAGAGGGAAGAGTCCTGGTAGCGGGACGGACTCAGGTCGTACCCAGACTGGGGCTTACAGCAGGGATCACTCAGCTTTGGTCCGTTCCTCCCCGCTTCAAAGGCTGGGAGGGGAGGTTTCTGTGAAATCATACAATAACAGGGGAATATAACCACCCTTTCAAAACACAAGTGGACTAAACTGGATAGGTGGGAACGAGACAGAAGGGGATGGAGTTTCTCTGCTGATACAAGGAAAGATAGAAACACATCACTTCTGTGCTGTGGTAACACATGCAGCGGGTGCACAAATATTCTCACGTGCAAGTAAAGACGACATTAATGAACTAGACAAGTTTGGCTGATCGTGCATAACCCTGCTTCACGTTTACACATATCGTCACATGTCCTGCCAGTTAAACTTCCCTCTCGTACTGTCGGCCACCGAGCTTCTCCAATGTAGGCTGAGGTCGTTTCCTGAATGGTACAGTAGCTGTTACCAGGGTGTGGGGGTGTTTTATTTTTTTTATTCATAGACAAGAACATTGGACTTTTAGCTTGCATTACTAGGGAGAAAACCGCAAAGGGTAGACAGGCCCCTTTTCGGGTCCGTGGATTAGTCCCCATCACAACATGGCAGAACTTTTAATGTTAATTTAGTTGTTTTATTATTGGGTCCTGTAAAGTAAGACGATGCTGCTCTGAACGCGTTTCATGTTTGGTTCAGCGCTGTTTTCCCTGCGAAGTTCCCGCACTAAAATGTTACAATGTGTTTGTGTTGGATGACGTTCAGAAATATGCGCCGTCTGCCAGAAGGCTGCTGAACAGCTACTCTGATGTATCGACCCTGAAGATCGTTAGATTTCAAGAGTTTGTAGACTAGCAGTTAAGTTGCGTTCATCGCTATCAAGGGGGGGAATCCTTGTTTCAACTGGAGATAAAAATAATTTAGCAGAGGGGGGGATAGGAAAACCAGAGGGGGGGAAATCCCCACCACCCCCCCTACAAATCGCACCCTGGCTGTTACATGAAAAGTCTGATGATATTCTGTTTTTCCACCTACAAATTTATCCGACTATCAACCAGTGTCTGTGTGTCCAAAGCGTCTTATTCTTCTTCTGTGCCAGAGAGCTGCATCGTCATCACAATTAAAAACCTACAACACTAATGCACCAAATTGTTTGTAGCTGAGTTTGGTCATCAGAATGGTTTCACCATGTTGGAGTATCGTTTGCTAAAAACTGTTGTTCCAGACATTTTCAAACGTAACCATTTATTTCCTTATTTCTTTCTTTTACTAATAACGGTGAATATTTATGACTTGTTTGCTGAGTTTAACACATTTTGGGGGGTTTGTTGACAGCAAGGAAAATTAGGATATTATCCGCCTTATTGTTTATTTATTGAGGTAACATTATCAGAAAAGTATGCTGAACTAAACTGAAAAG
This sequence comes from Apeltes quadracus, assembly GCA_021346845.1. NCBI lineage: Eukaryota > Metazoa > Chordata > Actinopteri > Perciformes > Gasterosteidae > Apeltes > Apeltes quadracus. The sequence continues at coordinate 7,724,678 of CM037935.1, read as the reverse complement.
TATTGAAAACGACAACCCCAGAGAAAGACAATTTTGAGTAATGCCGTGTTGAGTGAGATCACATAAGTGCAGACAGACTCGCGTGCCCCACAGCAACGTTGCGTTTCCCGCCGGGATAACCCACACTAAAAACGCATGACCTCATCTCACTGAAGGGTTTATGGGTTTTTTCTCTACGGCGGCTTTTATGCAGGAAACATTTTGGGCAATGACACTGTGTCGCGATGCCCTTCTCCTTTCACGGAAAAGGTCATTCTCACCGCCGATGCACAACACATGGAAGCCATCAGCAGGGACTGGACGCTTGTGGTGTGCAAACTGTTAGTGGGATCCGGCAGACTCATGCACACATATAAACTATGTGAATAAAACAAACTTTCACAGAGGATACATGCTCCACGAATAACAGTGTGCGTTTGTGTGAGTGGCTGTGAACGGCTGCGTCACAATTTGAAGTGTGTTTGATGTGTGTAAGACGTGCTCCTGTTATTCTCTCTTTGACAGCTAAATCCCCCCCCGATCCTCCTTTCCCTGTACGTAACCTCAGAAGATGATTAGTTCATATTTTTCCCCCAATTGAACGGACTCGTCCCCGGTGGCGGTTCTGTAATGTGTTTTATAGATACGCTACAAGTCAGCCCATAAATAGGTCAGCTGTCTGAAGTGTGATGTGTCATGTGGTCCTTGCCAGGTCTGAAATATCTTCTCTAATGAGCCCTAGGGATTTTGGAGAGGAAAACACCACGGCCCTTTTTCCAATAAAGCCTCTCTCTGCCTCTGCGAGCCTCGCATGACAGAAACAAAAGCTGTTTGTCCTTTTGGGGATTTATGTGTGTACGTGTGTTTCTCTGTGTGTGTGTGTGTGTGTGAGTGTTTGTGTGCACTGTATGTGCCCTTCTTTCAATTTGTACGCCTCTGTCTTGCTCCCCTTAATCCTTTATCTCTGTGTTTGCTCATATGAAATCTTTACTCATGACATGGTACTTTTTGCACTGGAGAAGGAGGCTTCAAGAACCTGTTCTGTTCAGGGTCGTATTATTGTCACACCATGCCACTTTATCTTTTTAAGCAATAAATTCCTTCCAAAAAATAATTTATATGAGCAAATGTGTTGTAGCCACTTGTGTTATTTTATCCTGTGACATTCCGTGCTAAATTGTCCTGGTTTAAACAGATTGAGGGGACGTCAGCCTTGGAAATACAAAGATGGAAATACAGAACAATAAAGGGAGCAGATTTCATCTCGTAGGCCAAACATATAACTAAGAACACAGAGGAGCAAAAACAAACAGCTAAATATATTTCTGGGTATTCCTGCGGTTAAATGAGTGAAGCACTGAGGGTGTCCTTTGGATGTCATGCCTAAAAGAATGTGCACATTGTACCGCACTACAGTGTAACCGTGGCCACCTATAGTCACCTAACATACAGCAAGTTTCTTCTTCATTCACAGACTGAACTGTAATGAAATAAGGAGTAACATTTATGTCTCCCCCCCACTGCGCCATGGATTCTCAGGACCTCATTCCCTGTCTCTGCTCCCAACACAGCCGGGGGAGGGGGGGACGGGGGACGGGGGGCACACAGGGGGCGCAGTATCACTCCAGATCATCGCCGTATCAGAGGTATGGCATCCACAAATAACAGCTCACTCTCACTCGTAGCCTGCACGTGATGCTGTGCACATGACTGTCCCAGTCCACTGGTGGTCCTGTATCGAGCCACTGAATCATGACTACCGGCTTCACGGCAGGACTTGTTTCCCAGAACTCTTCCCATTGGCGTGTGATAGAGAGGATGATGATGGGAAATCTTTGTTTTCCTTTTGATAATCTGTGTTTTCGTTTTTCCGTTGCCTTACTATTTTTTTTGGAAAGCCTGCCGTATTAATCAGTGGAACACATGTGAGCAGGGCTCCCTGGAGCCTTAAGTTCAATAGACTTGACACAAATATTCCAGATTTAGTTATGATCTGCATGGAAATTTAGATGAAAACCATCTTTTATGTCCTCGATTAGTCAAACAGTGTAGTCTTTACTTTGAACGCAAAACTTTAAAATGCTTTAGTGGCCCTTTGGGGTCCCTCTTTTCACGTAAAACTCATTATCTGGTAAAGAAAACAATGTGACTCAAAACTGCTTAGTAATAATATTTTGGTCATTGAAATAACACAGTTTTAAAGGAATTGTCATTGCTGGAAATTATTATTTTTTCCCAAAGTTGGAAAGACATGTCAAAAACAGTGGAGCTCAAGGAATGGATCTGAATGGGGCTCGGTTCTGCATGATCGAGCCAGTGGAATCAGTTTGAAGTTCACGTTGGGTCATTGTGGTGTGGAAGATAATAAAGACTCCGTCATAATCACCTACTAGACGTACGGACACAAAGCGCTGCTGCAATGCGAGATGGGTGCCAAGCCAGTTAAGCAGCAGTCCTCGATCAAACTCTGCATCGCTCAAAGAACGGAAATTATTGGAGTGCAATTGTGTTTCATAGCCGAAAGGTTACAAAGCCGCCGCCCACGTCTACAGAGACTGCAGAGACATGGTTCACTGACCCTTTCATCATGTCATCCTTCACTCATCAAAGTGTCCATCATTCTCCAACCCTAGATGTTAGTTATCTTGTGCCTGAATTTTGATCTCAGTTCATCTTGTTGGACGGAGCGCACAAAGCCATTCAAGGCGCACGGCCTTGTTTTTAGAGGGTTAGGGGTGCCAGTGTCCGGGGGGTTCTCACCTCATGGCACTATGGAGCGATGCACATTCATTTCATTCACTCACACATTAACCTCTAAATGAGCACTGCCGTGGAGACCTTAATCTGTCTTTGGCCACACAGACGCTTTAATTCCCTCACACGCGCTCACAAGCCAACACGCACACACACACACACACACACACACACAAACAAACCCACACACACTGACTCAATGAAAGGCAGCGCAGGGGTTAAAGGGCAGGGTTTGACCGTTAGTGCTGCCGACACTGAACTCATTTAACTCCCCGCTGAAGGATGTGTGCATTGTGTGTTTGTCTCTATGCATCTATGTGTGTGTGTTTTTGTGATTGCATGTGTGCTGGAGAAGAGAGGAGAGGAGAGAGGGCACTTTTATATGGGTGGGGTATTCACTTGTATAAGATGCTGGCAGCTCCCATAGTGTTGCAGTCAATGGAATTTTTGGTTAATCCTCATTGAAACTGGGAGCTCCTTTCATGTTAGGACGCCAAAATGACCCACCGTGACCTTTTGTCCTCTCTCTTTGAGGCCTCGCTTTAACAATTAGCCCACGCTCACAATGCCGACGCATGGAGAGGAGGGGACCGGTGTTCCTGCGGCCACAATACCCCTCCAGGGTCTGCGGAGCTCCATCATCCACCACCCAAACTGGCACATCCTGAATCGAAAAAAGGGTGCAAGAAGAAGAAAGAACGATAAAAAGCAAGAGGGGAGCAGAGAAAAGAGAGGGGAGGGAGGGGGGGGTGAATAATTGAGGAAATCCTTGAGACTGGCGATGGAGGGAAAGGAGGAAGGAGGAAGGGAAAGAAAAAATGAGAAACAGAAAAATACCACAGCGGCAGTCAGCCTGGCGGATAAAAAGCCACTCTTAAGATAAGTCCGAATATGTTTTTGATGGTGTCGCGGGGTCCACAAACTTTGGAGAGGTTGCCAACTCCACAACCACAGACATCCACAGATGTTCAAGATATTAAAAAAAAAGTCTGTGTACTCACATCTAGGATGGGCGAATTACCCTACATGGTCGTGCGTCTGGCAGAAGTCTGCAGCCATGTGGGCGAACAAAAACCGACACGCAGACACACGCGTCCAAAACCCCCAATCACACAAACGAGCCAGAAGATATCGGCGTGCTGATCAACCCAATCAAAAATCTTTGAGCTTCTCATTCCGAAATGTGTGTGAAAAGGAGAGTGTGTCATTGTGCAGACGCTAACACACAGGCGTTCATTATTTTCATGAATGTGTGTGAATGCTGGCCAAAAACATATCGTTCAAACAAAGGCCATTTCTCCGTGTGTGGGTGTCTGTGTGTGTGTGTAAACTTCAAAAACACACACTCGCTGAACTCCCGTCATACCCTTCCAACATATGCTATGAGTTTGGCCTGTGTCCCGAGGAGCACCGCCAGCCCAGACAGCCCCGACCAATCAAACAATCCAAACGTCGAATTGCTCTCGAGCACTGGAGTCATTTGAAATGTGATACGGGAAGTATAGAATTCAGCCATATTGACGTAGATTTTTTTATTTAAAAAAAAGCTCCCTGGTCAGGATAACTTTTTGTCCTTTAACCACGAATGCAGGCAGCATATTTCAGACCTCGGTGAGAGAAACCTCCCCCCGGAAACAATCGCGTTTTCTTCGAGCGCTCCGATCTCTCCGAGGGCCCCCGAGCACGATGCCGAGTAGAAGTGCACAAGCTTGTATTGTTTTTACCGTTTTAGACAAATAAACCGTCTTCAGACACTGTTTTCTCTTCTCGCCGGCGGTGAATCAGTGTTAAAAGACTGATGCATACGCTCACACGCAGCCTTCAGTTGATTTTTCCTGGCATCATTATTTCATGTTTTCCTTCAATTCAAGTCATTTTGAGTCTCTGTCTCAAAGAGAGATTCAACTCAATGTCAAGAAAATTCTCTTTGCAGAAACTAGCTATTATTATTATTGTTATAATACTAAAGCTTTGAGTTGATGAGCACTTGTCCTCTTGGAGTCCATGTTGTTTTTTGTTGTTTTTTTTACACTGAGAACACATTGGATTGAGTAAATGAGGCCGGTCTCAGAACATTGTTTCTTTGCTCTCCCGGTCACGATACTTGATACTTGTTTTTGCCAGGAGAAACAATGAAAGTATTTTATCAGATGTCACGCAGAGTGAGTTTGTCTCTTTCGCAATTTAAACCTCTGTTCATCACGCTTTTCTCGCTTGATGAATTTCAAACACACGCACAGGCGAGCACACGCTGCACCTTCCCTTGGTAACTGGGCTCCCTGAGTCAGTGCTCTCTAAGGTGTTTTCAATTACGCGCCCTCTGAACGCCCTCTCCTGCGCCGCAGATCTCCCTCCGTATCCCTGCTAACGGATATGTGGAGAGAGGAAGGGAAGGATCACAAAGGGGCTGTATGGTTAAAAAATAAAAGCCTGCCAATAAGCCCGCTCTCTCCCTCTCTCCTTCTTAACTTGCATCAACACACAAAGGAGCAGTGTGGGGTACCACGTTGTAATAACAATACAGCGGCATGCATGAAACATTTTTCTGACCTAATGCGAAACAGACACAAGAATGCGTGCTCATATGCAATAAGGTGAACGGGAATGCACCTCCACGCGATTTCCCCCCCCCCCCCCCCCCCCTTTTCACCATTCACACCTTTCTGCCTCTCCCTCGTTCTCTTTGATAACTTGTGAATCGGCGGGTATGTGTCTGACCCGCGTCGGGATAATGTTTCACTGTTTGTGTATCTCGTCTGAGACTTCAAAGATCTCGGCACGCCAAATCTCCTGTAATCACGGCTGAGGAGCCATATTGTTGATGATGTGGCTACGACATTTATGATAATTCTCATCAACGCCAAAGACAGTTAGGACTAATCCAATGAGCACACACGCTCGGCAGCGTCACTTACCTCCCTCGACAGCTTAACAAAGCAAGGCCTGTCTCACTTTTCCAGCCTTAATGAAGGGTTACTGGAGGCATCAAGGCATCAAGCAGGTGTGTGTTTGTTTGTGCACACACATGCACTCAAGAAGAGGCAAGCATGCGCACAAGTTCAGATCCGCATTTCTGTGAATGAATCTGATGAATGCGCTTTGTTCAGTTCCTGGATGTTAACCAACAGCTATTATCTGAGTCGGTGCAGGGGGGAAAAAGAAGATCTAAATGTCGACTGAGCCACTTAAAGAAATCTTCTTAGCCAAGTTAAATATCTCTGTACACATATTCAGAAATGAAATTGAGCTTTTGCTTTGGAGAGGCTCTCTAAAAACACACGGGCAGGAAAACATGTTGTTTTCATCTTCCCCTCATGTGATTCCTATGAGAACGTATCTGCGCGGCACCCACTCTAGCTGACTCCATTGTACTGTGTTGAACTCCCCCTAATCCTCAAAAAACAAGTCGAGGGGTTGTAAACTGAACGAACAGCTCATTCTGCCTCATTCACAAGCCCATGTAATGAACCCCCCCCCCCCCTCCTTTTCAGGAATAAGTCTATTAGAAATCTCTATTTATGGTAAGTTATTCAAAAGGAGCTCAGGGGTTGAAGGGATGACTTGTTCTTAAAAGCACACACTGTACTGGGTGTTTAATAGCCAGGCCTCCCCATCTTCCCTGTTACCCAAACCCCACCCGTATGCTTCTCTGTGCTCATCTTTCCTCCTCCATCATTTCTTTTTATGAACCCTCTTCTCTCTGTCTTCGTGACCTCCCTCAGCCTGTCTCTTTCCTCTCCCGGTTTGTCCTCCTCTTATCTAACTCTCGCCGCGGTAACATTTCCAAGTGAGAGCACCCAAAAACTGATTTATGGAGCGGCCGTCGCTAGACGGCAACCATTCCGGACTGCGGCCGCAGAGAGATAAAACCACACCCAGAAGGCAGCATTGTTTCCGATCCAGAAAAGGCCACAAGTGGGATAAATAGTGTTGCCTTTTTTCATGGCAAACCCTTTTTGTTTGCCTGCAGATCCTGCTTTGATCAAAATAGAGCAGCTCTATGAATAGAATAAACCATAACACAATCTGCATCGCTGTTTGTCCTCTGTATTCCTATGGCACCAACAGCGCTATCAAATAATTCTAAACATGTGCAAACATTTTAAAGCTCGAGGCCTTTGTTTTAAACGGAGGATTTTCGCCTAACAGTCAGTATATGAATTGGAATAGCCATTCTGCTTAAACCAATGATAGGCCAAAATGTAATAATAGGACAGAAGGGGGAAACCCGGTCTTGAATACCAGTATCGGGACTACATTTAGCATAATCTGTATTTCCACAGTATAAAATCCATCACTGCAACAACATAATAACATATGACAATTCATCTTGTTGTCTCTTTTAAAAACGGAGTTGTTTTCACTAACTTTCATTCATGAAGACATTGCTTTGCCTTCTGTATTTTATGAATGGCCATACTTGAACTGCATCGCTGACCTCTTTCTCTCTTCATCTTTGCATGTGTTTGTGTTCTTAACATGATAAGTTGTTCAGTAGTTGTTGTTTGAAGAACTAAAAGGTGCAGAATACAGACTCCACCAGGTGTGTCTGTAACATCTCCCACAGCAATGTTTTATGAATGTATTTCAGACACTGTTCAGCTCTGGAACAAGCCTTTTTTTCCAATATAATGAGTATTATAGGACAAAGAAATAACCATTCCAATTTAAATGGGGGAGGTTGTGTAATTCATGCAAATTGACATCGACAATGAAACCGACATACCAGCTTTTACTTTAGGATTACACAATGCGGATATGTAGACGTATTATAAAACGGAAATATATATATTTTTAATCTTACTGAAAATGAGAGCTGTACAAAGCTAAACCCTTCTTAAATTCCTGGTGTCTTGATTGAGAGGAGTGCAATGACCGGGCTTCCCGAGTGCTGCCTGTGTCTCTCCTCATCTGTTGATTAAGGTTCAGATTGATAAGAAGCCTTGGAAATAAGGCACGAATTTAAGTAAACTGGAGAGCACTCTGGTTGGATTAGAAAAATTATTATTTACAGAAATCCCCAACAAAACCCGGTTTGGCTTTTGTGCCATGTGTTGTTTTATTTGAAGCAGGGGTGATTGTTTCCCTCTGTCTTGGTCACATCCTGTCGTCTATTCCTGGAGGTGTGGTCAGATCCGGTCAGTTCCGGGCTCGGTCCGTTTTGTGGCGTTAATCAGACCTCTCGTAGGCTGCAGAGGTAGACAACAGATGCTGGTAGGAGTGAATCATTCAGTACTGAATTTACCACATGTCTGGAATACGATGACCACTGAGGGCAGACACAATACCCACACATAAACATGGCAAATAAGCCAACTCACTGGCGACACTGGCAAAAAAACACAGCGGTGACCAGTTGAACGCACACACCATGTACACGCAAACAAACAAAAGAAGGAAAAATAGTGGGGTTGCCCCTTCATCCCATCTTTGCGACATTTCTAACATGTACTGGTTTATCTGAATCCTACTATTTCAGTTCTTTCCGTCTTGTTCTGTCCCTCAGTCTGTTGTGTTCCTGGAATCCCAGTCAGACAGAAGTGAATCAGTGAGAAACTGAGCCATAAGGTAAATTCCAACCCATAGTGGGGTTGTTGTTGTGCAAATGTTGCTCTGGCTGGATGGGTGGGGGTGTTAGGTGGTTGGGGTGTTGTCGCGCTGATGTCTGCCAGCACGAAAAAGACTGTTCCACCGAGGGGCTCTACGCCGTTTCCAGCCCCACTTAGAACATATCACACATTGGTTTAAAAGGTCAAAGTAACTCGCACACTAATGGAGACACACAAACACTATTGCTAACATCTTGCGTCTCACCCGCCCCCCCCCCCGCTCCCCCCACCGCCAACCCTCCCAACCCTTCCTCTTGCACACACATACAGACTTGGAAGCATACACACCAGCTGACACATGTGCATACGCTCACAGACATCAGCCTAATTATACACAGAAGTTGCTCCGGCCATTTCCAAGAGGCTATTTACACTTGTATTTATTTGTCTTTTTTCAAAATTCGATTTATGTCTCAGACTTACTGGAAGCGCACGCGGGCAAGTGCCAGGGAAAGCATTTGGGTCCACTTTAAAAATGATATGAGGCCAGACAGACTGGGAGATGAAAGGCATCGCAGGAAACAAACAAAACACAATGAATTGCCATAATACAGATCAGATTGGGGAGGGAATACACAGAAGAAGAGAGGAGGGAACGATCTGCTGTAAACTTCTTCTGGCAGTAAATCACAACCAAATGGCTGGAGAATGAGTGGCGCAATGGTGAAAGTGCCGAGAGATCCTTCTCTGTGCACGGATGGATGAGCTGGAGCTGTGTGAGATAATAAACTGTAAAAAGTTTGCCCGTCGCCTTCCAGGAATTAGAGCATTTAACAGTCGGCACGGTTAGCGTGGCCAGGGACGGCTGGCCGAGAAAGGACGGTCATTCGATAGGCTTCAATTTTGCTGAATGCGTTGAAAGTGAATGAATGAAATAAAAATCACGCGTCCAAGCCAGCAGCACTCACTTTGTGCGCTGTGTATCTTGTGTTCTGTGCGCTGGGTGTCTGAGGCAGTGAGTCCCGTGGCGCAGTTTCTCCCCCCTGAGCTGGGCAGCACACACACACACACATACACACACACACACACACACACACACACACACACACTCGCTGTGGAGGTTAGACAGTGGCTGGAGGAGGGCAACATACAGCAGCGTTTTCTTATTTGAGGCCTATAAAATCCTGTGTAATTTGGTGGTTAACTTTAATGGGTAATGGGTGAAATCCCTCCTTGTCTTCCTCTTTAATCGTTTCCACATTAAATGGGGCAACTGTCAAAATAAGATGTTGTCATCGTTAGGTCACCACTTGCTGCCACCATCCAACACAGAACTTTAAGTATTTACACATTAGTACCTTTCATTTTAATTCAAGCATTTATTTGAGGGATAATGTGAACTGGTATGTGCCCACTTTGGTCTTCCTACCATAAAAAATAAAGACCTTTACACTGGGCTCTCTGCTGTGGCAACATGCCGAAGGTTGTTTCCTCCCATCCGATGGAGATAGTGGACTTGTAGGTCCACTAGATCTTGGAAAACTACTTCCTTAAACGCTGTCTCGCCAAACGAATAGTGCTCGACTGTTAGCGGGTTGCGCCTGGTAAATCTGTCGGACCTGTGAAGTCAGTTGACATTATCATCGAGGCCATCCAGCTCCATGTAATCTAAACTTGACCTTGGTGGCAGCCGTGAGGAGGCGTGCGGGACTGATCCTGCGGGTGTTTTGTGCCCACAGTTCGTTTAGGCTGTCTCAAGTCTGAACGAGAGAAAGCTGTGCCCTTAAAGTATTTTAGGAAAATTGGATCTTATGAGGTCTGAATTAATTTCATCCATTGATTGGACTGGCATAGTTCACTGTCAATCATCGATGTGGTGTGCAGATGCATCACCACGGACACTTGATGTGGCCTCTGGGCAATTTGGCTCCCAACCCGACATTCAGCATTCACCATACGGCAGTGGAAGGTCACTTCTCATTAGGGAAGAGATTTGACGACACTGACATGAAAGAAAAAATATGAAACACTTTTCCTGAAGTACTGCACTTCAAATTGTGAGGTTCTTTCTACTTTGCTTTTGCTTTTTTTAAATTGTGTGCTTTGTCTTTGTTCTTCTGCTTCAATACTCAACCATCTATAAATTGGTCCTGCTGATTCAGATTGATCGTGTGACGTTTAATAGATCTACTGTGAAACGAGGATTCGACATGTAAACATAGTGAATTTCTCTTTTTTAATTCAAGACTTCAGTGGAACGTTGTGTTTTCACAGTTTGTGTGAATGACCCACCTCCCTAACTAGAGGGTTCTGGGAAAAGTCGCTGCAGGTGGCCACCCTGAACCAACAGGCTGAAGGTAGTGTTGCTGTTAAAGATGCTCACATGGCAACGTGCTGTATGAGTTAAGCTGGGAGGATTCTTATGACTGGCATAGCGTTGTTTCCCGCAGTGAGCTTCTGGGGTCTCTATCCGCAGTCAAACCTACTTAGAAGACAATGGAAGCGGTTTTATCTAAAGAAATCCTTCTTCACTCCATATGTTTTACCTTTAGGACTTTTTGACGTTCTAGTTCAATCTTACAGGACAATCAATTCTGTTTGCGTAACCGCAATGACGCAATGTATTTTCAATATCTATATCAAACTATTCAGGTGATAGCATCGTAGAACACCAAGTCAGACGTTGGAAATTTCATTAAAAAACTTCAAGCAAAGCGACAGAAAACAAGAAAACAGCTGCTGGATTGGATGTGAGAGTTGGAGCGGGAGAGAGAGGCAGAGAGCGGGAGAGAGAGGGAGAGAGCTCTGTCCACTGTAGACAACTGTAGATGGCAGCATAACAATGTGGCCGTGCATCAAGAAGGCCTTTTACCAAAGGTCTTCACCCAGCGTGCATCACCAGGAAAGCCATCGATGTGTTCCCAGTATTCCACTGTGGAACATCAAACTGTACTTTTACAAGCAAATGTTTTTACTTTTGCTGCTACTGCTCCTGCCTGTACAACTCCAACAGCACTTCAGGGCACAATGACCCAGACGAAATCCCCAGAGGCAGCCAAAGACGACACAGTCTGCACGGAAATCCTTTGGCACTTGCAATAGTGTTGAAGCATCAGCTTTGAGAGGGAATTCTGTCATATTTCATAGTAAGATGGAATCTCAGAAGTAAAAAAAAAAAAAAAAAAAACGTTGTTTGTAGCGTGTTCTTGTTGTCACGGTGCCATGAATGATTATCACCCACTCGATGCCAACCGACCTCAGGAATGTCTGGGCATCGCGCACGCGGTAGCAATCACGTCATCCGAGCCGCTTGAGGTCACATCCTGTGTGACACCATGATATCATGATCCCTTGGCTGAACAAATATATAAGAGCATTACTGGGGGAAAGGGTGACTTCATCTTTAAATATTGTTGTAGTACACTCTGTAAAAGAATGAGGGCATCAATGGCCTGCGAATGCCACAAAACCACTGGCGACGGACGGCTTTGACTGTCTTCATGCTGCGGAGGTGTGTTGACGATTATTTTTATCGGAGAAATTTGACTTCTTGTTTTAAAAAAAACAAATCTGATTTGAAATGTAACATTTTTCCAAAAAAAAAACTGTGTACCTATTGTATAGCTTTGAATGAATTTATTTTATTTGCAGGAGTCTCCAGCAATCATCTTGACAATGAAACAACTTCCTTATTTCTTTTTCTGTTTAATCAGAGCACAGCGTAAAGTGACATCACGGTGAAAAGGTCTGTCGCCCTAAGACCATTTCTTTCCCAGCCCATCTCTGAACCTAAGGTCCAAAATCTAGCTCATCAAACATAGTTATCTGCTGAAGGGCAACCTGTGCTAAGCAAAGTTTTTTGCTCCCTGCCTGGAATTTAAATTCACATTTAGTGTCTGTTTGCAGTAGAAAAGTGTGCGTGCACAAACGGGGAACCACGTGTACGTATCCTAAGGACTTTGTCTGCCTTTAGAGGGAGAACACACACAGAGGGAGTCAGGTGGAGGGAGAGAAAGTTAAGAACAGACACCAAACTGAGTCGATTTCCCTTTTTTCAGTGTCCCAAGTGTTTGGCCCCCACCCGCCCCATTTGCAGACCTGAATTGAATAACTCAAATGGGAAAAGGGGAATGCAAACCAAGATTACGAGACTATGCGATTACACTCATTATGTTTAAGTATGTTAAACTATAAGGTGCACTCACAAATGTTCAATTGGTTAAATGTATTCTCGCAATGATCGAGCCAAATGTAAGGGACTATGCAGTATTGTGCAAGTTCACACTCCTTGATTGCACTTGTCATTCCCAACTCCTGAGAGTGAGCTCACGTTCACATTCATTAGTTTCAAACGGATGCATTCAGTTCACTGAAAGCATGAGCACGTTCAATTATCCTGCTCTTTGAGCTTGTTGATGCGCAACACCGCCACTCTTTGTTACTAAAGCTCACGGTCAAATGAGCACTGCTGTTGACTCTTAAATCAATAGTAATTATCAATCCAGCTGCATGCTCTTGTTTTGTTTTGATATTGAAGGAGACATTTTGTTTTAATAACAAGACCTTACTTGATACGATTTGGATGCCTGTTTCTATCAATGAATTTCTATGGAATTTATGAATGAGGGCTTTGGAAGATCTGTTCGAATGCCTAAGTCCGTGCCCATTGGGAGGGAAGGTTTGACAGAGTATGAAGTTCACCAAGTCTACGATTGGCAGCAATCACGATCAGGGTGGAGTTTGGCTTCTCCCTCTTCTGGTTGGTTCTCTGTTATCATCGCTCCACCGACAGCATCTCTGTGTTTGAGTTTCCTCCGCTGCACCGCTCTGCCCCATGTCCTGTTCCACCACATGTCCTGTTCCACCACATGTCCTGTTCCCAGGAATACCAGTCGACCTCAAAGCCATGGACACAGACCTGTAAATGTGTGTCACGAGTTGAAAGGGTAGATCCACTCCACTTCAGCACGGCCCCGTGCCCCCACCAAAAGCGGCAAACGTGGAGAAGAAAAGGTGCAACATGTATCAAGTCTAATCTTGTTAGATATGCTTTAGATTTTCTATAAAATTCTGATTCAGTTTCACAAGGGTGTAGCTTGGGTTTCTACTATTTTGGTTGGCTAAAGAAAAGTATTTAGTGGTAGTGTAGCTCTTTATTCTCACAATTAACTAGCAACCTACCCATTTGCACACAATTATTGCCCCTAAGTTTGCAATCATGGAGACCTCCATTTGGCAAGAATGGACAGGAAAAAAGTGGTGGCAAAAAATTGATATTGGATATTGAGACAGACCTGAAAAAAATATAACCCTCTCATTTTAGCCATTTAAACCTCTACCTACAAACCGCAAAGTTGTGTGATGCTACTTTAGTTTACAAAAAGTGTTACGATGGCCATGTGTGGTGACGTAAAAACCCTGCACAGTACCCTGGGTACCACATGGATACCACGTCATGTAGCACGGGTACATGGATACATATGCATATGTAACAGCTCTTTTTGGCGCTATTTTAGATAATCCCAAACATATCTATAAACACATCCATGCATCCCATCAGCCCAAGCATTTTCAATTACGAAGTAAAATGCTTACACTTGGTTGGTTAACAACTCATTAAACTCAGAACAGGTCCGTTAGCACGTCTCCCATAGCGAGAAGCTCAGTCAATTACCCTTCCACTTCCACGAAACGGAAGGCGGCTGCTGAAGCACTGGACTTTCATAATGCTGTGCGATTGTCAATGATCTCCCCTTGTGTTTGACACGAGAGGCCTTATCAGCTCAGCCAACAAATCTTATCAAGACTGGTTAATCATTGATCCGTCCCGGCAAGTTGGAGGTTTGTGATATTGGAAGGGTCACTTCTGAACCCTTTTAATCCGCTTAACAAGGTCCTTGAAGAACCCCGCAAATCAGCTAAATTCAGAGAGTGCTCTGAATAGTTAAGATTTAGAGGAGGTGTTTAGTTCCCCCGGTACAGTATGTTCCTCCATCTGAGCTGAGATTACAATGAGCTAATTAATCCTAAACACAAGCTGAGCTTCGGCTGCCTCCGTGTCTCACGTTTCCCTCGAGTGTGTAAATTGTATCGCTGTGCATGTTTGAATGCTTTAAGGAACAAGGGCTCGGTAGAGACATGTTAAAACAATAATGGTGGATGGTGGCAATATGACTTGACAGTTGCTTCCTGTTTCCCGAACATATTACAATATTCCGATGTCATGGACAGTGCATTAGCAGAGAGGTCAACGTGATGTCACACATTGGACTTGCGCCCTAAAAAGAACCTGTAATCCATAATTCAACAAGAAAGTGCATCCGTGATTTATCTTGACTGTGATATTAATGCTAATTTGCCACAAGAAATACGACTATCCATCCTGACTGTGTTAATTATTAGCCATAAATTATACTTTAATGATTCAATTTAAGGTCATATCACACACTCACATGTTTAGGCCTACACATGATCAACTCAAAGGGACCAATTCTGTGAAAAGCAATGGTCAGCCCATTAATATTAGATATTAACTTGCAATATCTAGTAATGTATGGTATTTGCAAAGCTTGTCTGAGTTGTTAAACCTGTGCAAATCGGCTTTGTGAAGTGACATGGCATGGGCCCTACCATAATTTGACCTCAGAAGTCGACCTCTCGAACACAGAGGTTTTGTAAAAAGATTTGACCTCTGGGAAGGATTCACAGTATTGCTTTAGTGTATGCGGACATCCTTAAGTGCGCACTTCATCTCCTCTTTCTGCTGCAGCAAACTGCGTGTTGTTTTGGGTGCCCAGTTGTTGTTGCAGGCCCAAGGACCTCTCGTGGTTGCGGTGCCTACATTTCTTTCATGCTGTCAATGATGCATGTCGACTCCTCAATCACTGCTGTTAACTGGCCTCCAGTCGGTAGAGGCCGCCAGTGATAAGCTTGTTTACCACGATTGTGCACACCGGTCCTATATGAAATATTTAGGAGCCGATTGCCTGCTATTATCGACGCTGATTTTGGAGTTTGAATTGCAAGTGCATAGGAGGGCTTAAAGGCGATTGGTGTCTTATTTAAGGGTTAGTCAGTTAATACAGCGGGCTGTATTCATTTAGTAACACAATACAGCCGTGGTTGCTGCAGACACATATTTCTGATATCTGCTTTCTGCTGAATGCATCTTTTCCGTAGTTTAATTTATTTATGTCCTACTTTATACTCCATCAGCTAACAGAAGGTGTTGGTACTTTTCACGTCAGAAAATCGGATATTTCCGAAGTCTCTGTTTGCCAATTATCTTTTTACTGTTTGCCTTTGCATCGCTAATTGGAAGCAGAAGCGTCCTAAGATGCCGGGCGACTTACACACATCATATAAGCATAAAGAACAATAACGGTCACAGTACCATATGCAGTATTAGTTTTAAACAAGCTCAACAAGTTCATTTCAGGATAGTAGCTTCTCTTTTCGCCAACATTACTTAGTATAATAGAATAAAGTAAAGCAAAGCTCATTGAGTATGTGTTAGACATGAGGAGTGAATTTGGGTGAGGTGGACCTCAATAGGGGACTTAAGGTCAGGAGCTCACAGCAGGATCTTTCTTGGTTTATGGTCTGTGGCTTGAAGTGAGTAAGACACATACGCACATCCGCGGCAAGCACCTGGCTCTCTGTCAACATCAGCACTCTGTTAAAATGGTGAGAAATGTGTCTAATTAACAGATCCAGTTCAACCGCTTGGTTTCTAAGCAGAAAGGACTGTTACCTGTTTGCTTATATTTGTATTAGTCATGGGAGCTGTCCACTTATTTAAAGCGTATCATTTATCCCTCAGAAAGCAGGATGTTTCATATATTCAGACCCTTCCTGTTGTGGTGTTTACTAAGGACGTGAGTGAACGCAATTTGAGGTGAGTGCTCTGTTCTTCCCGGCACACTTACTTCTTTCACATCTCAGGAGAGCTGAAGAGACAGTAAAAACAAAGAAGGCAGGCATGCTGAGGAGGGAGAAAAGGACCGAAGACACCGGAAAGCCGCAGCGGATGGAGATTGCTCTCTTTACATTTCACTTTTAACTTTAAACAGTTTTACATTTTTCATGAGAATTAAAGTGATTCCTCACATGTCTTGTCTCAGGCACAAATAACAGTACAGTAGTATTGCTCTGTGTTGAGCCATAAGTAACATCTGCAAGACGAGCAAAAAAGCCCATTTACCCTGTTTTTTGGATGCATCCAAATAGATATTTTTCAGATGGCTAAGTGCTCCTGTTTTGGACTCAACCTGTGTTTGGGCGGCATGTTGATCTAACGTCTGTTCCAGCTGATCTACTTGCTCTAGTTCTATGGGTGTAGATGAGGGTTTCAGGACCATGGACAGAGGCTCAGACAAGTGCACATTGTAATTGGATGTTCTGCTGCTGGAGCCTCCCTCTTCCTCTTAACATCATCATCACTGCGGTCACAACAGGTGATTAGATTCAATAACAACAGACTGAATCTGGTAATTAACGTGCTCGTATTGAATCTGACCAGAGTGCAATTCTGTAAGTTGGCCTTCACAGTTGGTGTGTGTCATTGCGCCAGAGAGAGTAATATTCACTTTTTCCCAGAAGTCAGTCAGACAGTTTGAAAATGCCACAGACACAGACAAGTGTTGGGTCTGTCAGCTGATGAATTTGACCCTCTCACATGATGAATCACAGGATAACACCCACATCTGTAGCATGATCTTTGGGGTTTCGGGGAAGCGAAAAACACTTTCAAATGTCCCCCTATAGTTACTCAATAGTTCACCTTCCTGAGGAAATACTGCAAGAATTGTGCTGAATTCACAGTTAAAAAGTGCAGATGCAATGTTAAAAAGAAGATATATTTTCCAGAGTGGAAGAAACGTCTCATGTCTCTAAGTCCATTAAAATGTAATAATTGCCCCTGCTTTAATAAAAGAGTAATACTATTTCCTCTTACATACCTTAAGTCTTTTTAAATACATTATAGGGTAAGAACTTGGCAGACGTACAAAAGATTTGTTTCCGCAGAAGTGATCTTTGAACTGTAGGGCTTGATACCAGCTGATTGGGTAAGACAAGGCTCCAACAGCAATTGACCATTGTTCACGCAATCCACCGCCTTGCCGACTGCATCAGTCCATAGGGGACGATTATATGGTCACAGTGAGTTATTCCTACTATTGCCTCTCTCATGCATCTTTGGCCTAATGCTGATACCTAATCCTTCCCTTCCTCGAACAAGGGAAATGAAATGATAGTTAAGGGCTCCGGCATTATGCTTTTGTTCTACACACATTCAGTACATAATAGAAAAATATTTCACGAATGCAAAACAAGGCAACTCGGCTCTACACAACTCGCCTCGCTGGACACACTTGAATGTGACAGACAGGCTTGCGTTTTTTTCTTCTATTTGGTGGTCTGGTATCCAAGAAGAGGAGAGTCCATTGTTTTTCCAAGGGGCATTGAATATTATTTTTTCCACGGGAGTCCAATTAGGCCCACATATAAACATAACAATAGGCGTTTTTTCTCCTGTCACACAATACTATTCATACTAAGTAACTAATGTTTTTTTCCATTTTGATAATAAGTGAATAAGTGCTGCTTTAAAATGCATTAAAGGGACAACAGAAAGTGCAACATGAATATGTTATGGTTTTAGAGGTTTGTAAAATGTAATTGTGAAGGTTTTGAGGCATCTGAAGTGTCAATCAAGGTGACTACTCCATGTTTGCACATTGCGTAATACCATTCG
Organism: Apeltes quadracus; assembly: GCA_021346845.1. Taxonomy (NCBI): domain Eukaryota; kingdom Metazoa; phylum Chordata; class Actinopteri; order Perciformes; family Gasterosteidae; genus Apeltes; species Apeltes quadracus. The sequence goes on along the minus strand of CM037935.1, from coordinate 7,706,639 downwards.
TCGTAAACAAAGTTGGTCTAACCGCATAACCTCCAACGTGAAGAGGTCAGAAGATGCAGTTACACAGCTCCACTGAGCGCTCACAGGTGACTGTCGACGTCATGTTCTGCACCTGCGAGAAGACCCTTCAATTCCTCATCACCCCCGCTCCTTGGACAAAAGACATCTCATTTAGTTCATTCGTTTCACTCTTCATCTCTCTCTTTCTCTCCTCTCCTAGGTCTGGGCACAGCAAAGCCCCTGTTCATCACTGCTCAGTCTGTGCCAGAGCCACTGCTCATTACAGCCCCACATCTGCACTCAATAACAGGCCGCACTCTGCATGAATAACAGCAGTGTTGCAAACATGAGCGAAATGTCAGTGGAAGGCTCTATTACTGGTGGGCAGAGAAGAGTGTGTGTGTGTGTGTGTGTGTGAGCGTGCATGTATAGGTGTGTTTGTGTGTCTGGTAGGCCTCTCTAAGTCCTCGCTGCTCTAGTGCAAAGGCTGGAGGTAACCCAGCTTAACCTCTGACCCTGCTCTTCCCCCTGTGTGACCCTACCCCTTGCCCCCGCCTGAACCCCCATTTACCCCCTGTGCCCCCTCAGCTTCTGGCAGAGATGGATGAGAAGGAGGCCAACAAGAGATCACACACATTCTGCACCCCGCCTCTGTGAAAACAAAGCCTGTGGCATTTAAGGAAGACTGGGAGAGCGGCGCTTTAATCTGACAGGCCACAGTGCACCTCAGACAGACCTGGGGAACAGCTGAAGAGCGCCATGGTGCCACACACAGAGGGGAAAGAGGATGGTGGGAGGTGAGTAACCTCTGATGGAGACGTTCCTCTGCATTCCTCCATGGGAGCTGTAAATATTTGCCAACGGCCCACAGCAAGCCTGTACCTTTCTCTTGCATTTGCCTTTCCCCGCTGTGTCTTTAGGATGAGCCATATACAAGAGTTGCTTGTCTAAGCATTATGACCTGCGGTGTCTCAGGTGTTAGTCCCTTTTTTTTTGCAGTGTTTGGTTTCCCCAATAGCACCTCCGGCTGCTTGTTTGCACTTGGGAAGAAAAAAAAAAGAAGTAAAACATGGCCTTTCACTTTTACAACATGAAATTGTGGGAATAATGGAACAGAGGCGGAGGAGGATGTGGAATGGTGACCCGCCTGTCAGGACGTCTAAACAAAGAGGGAGTGGAGGGTCAATCAGACAGACGCGACCTGATAAGCTGGGCTCAGGGCTCCGTTGGCCCCTGTTTACTTTGTAGACATACCACTGACCCACAGTCACTTCCTTCCAAGTCGCTATCAGAGAAGGAGAGGGATGAAAGGGAGAAGTGAATCTGAAGGAGGAAAAGGTGCTGGATACAGATTGCACTGGAGAAAACTGTGAGGAAATGCCCGTTTCTAGTCATTGCTACGAGTTAAGAAACTGCTTTGGGTGTTGCAGGGTCAAGTCCAAAAAACAATAAAATGTTATACTTTCAACCAAAGACGAATTTATGGAGAGATGGAGAGAGAAGTACGATAAAAGGAAACAAACGATTCAGAATGTACCTTTCAGCAGCAGCTGAGCATCAATTTCGCTGCTGGTATCTGGAAAGGTGATGTAATTTAGAGAGCATGGTTGTGGTTGGCAGGACAGAGAGAGGTTTACAGCCTGGCCGTCTAGAGGACACACACAGCTCTGTGCAGACACTGGGAAACGCAGGGTCATAAAACCAAACGAGCTCATGTGCGGAGCACCTCATAAATTAGGCCAAATAGCTGTGAACTAATACGCAAAGAATCCATATTAGTGAGAAATATGAACATGGCACCCTCTTCACTTTATCAGCTTGCTTGGTTGTAAGTAAGGAGGGGGGGGGTCTATTGAATTGGCATCACTTTAGGTGATGACACTAACTATTGAGTATTCTCATTCTGTTTTAGTTATTACCGCCGCGCACACAAACCAGAAAAACCATTTGTCACCGAAGGAGACGCCTCACTTAAAAGGTATTTCCTCAGATATATTTTCTTCTCTCTGCGGGGTGGACGCCGCTCTCACCCCGATAACATATTATCTATTGGCTTAAGACGTTGACAGGAAACAAATTCCCAGGGATGACAAAAGCCTGGAATGCGCTACAAGGAGGTTGTCTCCCACACTCCCTCAGAGAACCCCCCAAGCGCTCCCCCGTTCCCGGCCCTCTGAAGGATGTTTTTATGTGGTAATTGAGGCAAAGGTGCTATTGATAAGAAATAATGAAACATCAAACCACCTCACAGAGCAGCAGACAGGTTGGGGGAGGGGAGGGAGGGTCCGCGGTTGAATCAAACGTTTTTTAAGAACACCACCAAAGGGAGGATTAATCAGTCTTTCTTTCCCGTTTCTGTTCTCACGTTTTCTGTTTTCTTTCCCTCAAACCCCTCCTCTTAAGCATCTTTTTCATTCCAGCCTGTGTGTGTGTGTGTGTGTGTGTGTGTGTGTGTGTGTGTGTGTGTGTAACCATTAGTGCACCATTGAAACCTTGGAACATTTTTTAAAATGAGTCCCAAAATCCATTAGATGACATGTTGCTTGCTTTTTATTTGTCCAACACATATTCTTATTATATGTGACAGAAGTGCAGATTTGATCGCTTGTGTTTTTTACATTTGCGGTTACCCAGTTAACTTTAATGCAAGATGTAGGCAGTTAAAAGTTTGGTTTAGGAGATCAAGAAACTGAAACTATATATATATCTATCGTTCAGAGTTATGATTGTGTTTTTGGTTTGAAAGTCTTTTGCACCTTTTGTCTGCTCATATTCACGCCTCTATTATGGCGTCTTTTGATGGTTTCTCCCGCTGTTGTGCTCATTTAACCACCTTTCAGGAAGTGCTTTTCATTCCTTTGTTATGTTAAGAAAAAAGGAGTCTGCTCAGAGACAAGCTTTAAAACAGACCAACCGTTGAAATCTTCCTACCTGAACTTCATAAGGCCGACGACGGAAAGACTCCGGCCTCTCTGCAGCTGACTGATGTCATGGGTCGAATTCCTGTGCAGAAGTAGGCCAGGGCCTCGTATGATAGCCGATTGCTGACTAATCATAGAGAACAAGCTGGGTAGGAGACAATGCTCAAGCTCAAAGGAGCTTTGTGTTAGCGACTCACCAAGCGCCTCGATGCTGCTGGGGCCTCAGCAACAAACAGTCCCTGTGCCGAGAGGTTGACGCCGTTTCGAGGCAGCCTTCCAGCAGCTTTAGCAACAACTGCATTGGACAGAAAGGGAGAGTTTGTGTGGGTCTCCCTGTTCGTTGGCATCTAATCTAGCACTTGTAGCTACGAATCATTAGCAGACTAAAGTCCAGAGTGTAACGCAGAGTGTTGCCAGTGTGGATTCCATTTATTGTTTTGCAAACGAGCAGATCTCTCACTGCGGCCCCCTCAGAGAGCGGAGATGCCTTTCCATTGTGAGGGGGTCAGAAGAGAAAACAACAACAACAAAGGGAAGGGGGTAGGGGACTGTCTGCTTATTGTGTATGTGTGTGTGTGTGTGTGTGTGTGTGTATGTGTGTGTGTGTGTGTGTGTGTGTCTGTGTGCATCTATTGTATTGTGTGTTGCAGACAACTTGTGTGAGGTAGAAGTTGCCCGCAGGGGGATTTGGGCTCGTCTCCTCTCAGGGCTGGGCATGTTCCTCGAATGCCGACCCCAGGAATTCCACGGCCCCGGGTCAGAACTTTTATTTGTAGCCCTGCCTTGCACTATTTGCCCAAACACACAATTCACCGACGTCCTGCCGGCCAGAGGAGGGAAATAGCTTCTGAAGCTCAGGTATTTGCTCTTATGCAAAGTCTCGTTAGAAAGAATTTGCTGCAAGCAACTATTTCTCCACCAATCGTACGTAGTGATAAAGCACAATCAGATAAAGAAGCGCAAGGTCTCTCTAATGGAAATGATGGTGCCACAGGTAATTTCAAGTATTTGAAAAATGTGGGGTTTTTTTTAATCCATTGATTTATATCTAAATCTGGAGATCTCCCAGCATGCTGCGACAACTGATTTCAACATAAGTTTGAGAGGTCAAACCATTCCAAATTTTGATTTTGTTTTGAGTCAGCCTAAATATAAAGTACAGCAACAAAATGAAACATTCCCCCTGTTTGACCCTGTTAACCTGCTCAGAATGACATCTTTCATCATTGATGTATTGGTATGATTTTGAACAGTTCATGTGCAGCCTCTGGTACGGTGTTTCACAGACCACTCTTTATGTGTATATATATATATACATATATATATGTGAAACACCGTCAGCTATATACAGGGCAGCCATCGCTGTCTGTGTTGGAAGCTTTTTGGGAACAGCATTGGAAGTGAAACTGTTGGTAAACTGTGCCGAGGGTCATCCCAGCCACACGAGGACAGCTTAGGGTGCATAAGGAAACACACAGCCTCATATGGAAAACAACTTTGACAACGTTGACATAATTGATTCTCTAGCGAGAACCGTGTATTTAATGACGTCGGGACGACCGGGCCATGAGGCTGTAAAAATGGTGTTTATTTTATGAACTGGCGCATGAGAGAGTGTGTCTCAGTGTATAAGTATGTCTTGCGTTTGTAACACGACGTGCCAAATGTGTCACAGCACATTAGGATCTTATTTATTGAATATCCACAAAACCTTTGGGGTAATGTCCCACTTTAATGGAATATATTTTATGCGTTATTCTGCCTCAATCTGTCCCTGCTGTTGCATACGGACACTAAACTCAATTACCTCAGTGACCTGGGAAAATACGATCACTTAATGATTATGTGGGAAAGAATAGGTAATAGGAAGGGAGGGAAACGATATACGAGAAGGTAGACAATAAAGCTGTTTGGATCAAAACAGCTGTTGGGTACCTTCTCGAGTTACTTGGTTAAACATAGGCAGCAGCTAACACACATTTTGCCATGATACTTGAATAAATGGCGCACACAGTATTTACATTATGCAATGTTCCAGCACCCACAGTGAGAATTTTTTTTCAAATGATATGTTGGCTCTCACTCCTCCTCTGAATAACACATTTTCACCGCAAAAACATGCGAGGCCCAGAATGCATGTCACAATCCGTAGAAGCGCTGGCGAAATAAGATGTACGATCCTTGGGCCCTTCGAGGCAAACGAACGGGTAAAACGCGACAGTGTCAGGATCCGTCTCATATGTTACCGTCAGTGATGTTATCCTGATAATGTTGACTAATGAACCTCAAAAGCTGTGCCGTACCTCCTACTGTTTCCCTGGAATTTGTGTCTAAGCAAAGCAAACATGCTGCGGCACACACACACACACACACACACACACACACACACACACAAACATACACACACACAGACAGACAGGTTCATATGCGTTCAGCCTAATGAACATAGCAAAGGAGCAAGCCATTCCACACCTCATTCATTTCCCTGTACTGTTGCTCAACACATACTGGAGGTGGTCTTTAAGATAGGAATGCAGGCACTTCAGCGCACAAAAACACACACACGCACACAAACACAGACATGCGCATCTTCTCAGGCACACTATCACATGCACACTGGATAAAGTCCCACATAGTCACAAAATTGCACAGGGCCGCTCAACGCACCATCCCCTTTTTTGTTTGTGACCCGGTGTCAGTGGGAAGCCCGGCTGTGAGCTAACCCCACCATATTTTTCTCATCTTCTCTGTTATGTTTGGCACTTCTTGTGTGCTCACACACACACTGCTCTCGCACACAGCCCCACGCACTTCTTCTTTGCCATGTGCTATTAATACATTTAACAAATCTAAATTCTTTCCATTCCTATGTTAAAGACCACCTCCAGTTTTTGGATGTAAGTTCTTTGTCGTTTACGTCCATTGCTTATGTTACATTTCAGCACACATTTTCCTCTATTCAAATTTTTGCCACTTGTTAGCTCCCACTGTCAGTATAAAGGACTTAAACTTTGGGAAAACCTCAATAATTCTTACTGACGATGAAGAAGCCATACAAACCAGGGAAATGTGACATGTGTTGTGTGTTTTTCAAGTGAACTTCCTGTTGATAGGGCGGCGAGGGAACAAAGGGGTGTTCTTTCCTACCAAGTGTTGTTTTTGTGGTGGTTCTTGCTTGGCTCATTTTCACACGTACAATGGACATAGTAAATGATAAAAAAAAGTGTTATTGTGCACTTTAATCTGCCTGTTTTTCTGCTCTTGTCCCCGTCACCCTTCCCCCATTCGACAAAACCGTCGCAGATGACACATGGGAGCTGAGCTGGCAGACACATCATCCCTTATTATCGCACAGACCCTGTGGACCCTCCATGCAGGAGACACAGATGAGCAGGTCATGCTGCTGGAATGTGGACAGGGACAGGTGGAAAGGGACATTCAGGGGGGGGAAAGGCCTCGTTGCGTCATCCCTGTCCGCTCTGCTGCAGTTTCCTTCATGATTGTCTGCTGGCCAACCTCCGACAAGACCTCTGGATCCTGTGCCTTGTTGTGTTTGGCCGCAATGATTATTTTCTTAGAAAGAACATCTTTATTGATAAAACTTTGTCTTTTGTCCAGGGCTGTTTTGCTCGCTGTTTTGTTTTGTTTGCCAGTCTGCGTCGAGAACTCTGTCTCCCTCCTGACTTGTGAAAGATACATAATATTAATAATGATATTTATTTTGTTTTTGAAGAAAATAATGTTTGTTTTCATTGAAGAAATTAATGGAACTAAGATACAGAAGCATAAAAAATGAAATACAGCAGGATGTTCCCACTTTAGGTTTTGAAATAATGATTTTTTTCTCCATATTTTGACAATGGTCTTTTGATAACATTTCTATCATTCTGCTTACTGAAAAGACCTACAAAAGCATTTCAAATGGATGCATTTTGTATATCTGGCAGAATTGTGTCTTTACATAGCACACTAGCCTTATTTTACTGTCACCAGTTTTACTACCGTTTGTGTATTCGATGTCTCTCTTTCTCTTGTTTTATCTGCAACATTTTATGCGGCCTTCTAAGCCTTTTCTCCTTTGCCAGAGAGGTTTCCAAGTCACATTTGGACGTTCTGAGTTTTTAAAAAGGTTAATTAAAAGAATATGTTGAAAAATTCTGCATGGGAATAACCCACAAGCCCCCTTACAGCTTGCCAACTGTCAGACCACTGATAGCCATTAAAACAGTGCAGTGCCGATGCACAGATTACAAAGAAGGCTCCCAGCGCCGGGAGCCGAGCAACTCTCTTTGTTTACCACACCGAGCGGCTGCATGTTGCCCAACCCGCGGTGCTAATAACTGACATTGTTAAAAACACACGGCATAGTGCTGCAAGAGAGAGGGGTCTGACAATAAGAGCACAACCTTGCATTTTCTAATAAAACAAACAAACAAATGTTTCAGCATGGGAGTCAAATAAAGAAAAGTTGTTATTTGCTGTTATGGCAGGAATTGCTACTGTGCAGCATTTGATTCACTGAACGCACGGGGGACACACTGAAAGGTTGTAAGCATCTGTTTGTCTGGAGGAACAGCTCCCTGTTTGACCAGACCTTAAACGGCCAGCTAACTCTCGCTTTAATGATAATAATAAGGCTAACACGGTATAACCTCTCCTCCGACGAGGCCTCAATTACTAGCCTGGCACGCTGCGTACGCACTCAGTCTGTCTGGGGAGCAAGACACTGGATAATTCCCGGTTACCTGTTGCAGGCCCTTCTCACAAACACACTTTAAATGCACAAACCAGAGGGAGGGGGGCGCGGGGAGGGGGGTGGTTACGAACACTTATGCAGAGCCATAGATGCAGGAACATGAACATAGGAATTACCCCGTCATGTACAGGGATCCAAACATGGATTTTCAGCTAATGTACCTGTCAAGAAATGTCTAACTAAGTCAAAACAACTGCTGCTACCTCCTGACAAGCGGTCGCTTAAAACCTCAGGGGTAATCTGCATTGAGTGACTAACAGGACATTACTTTTGATGTTCTATGCTAATTGACAATACAATTAGGGCCGTTATTGGGTGTTTCTGTGTTTTCAGCATTGTTACTCGTAATATTTAATAGAGGCCGTTGACTGTGGCCACCAAAGCTCTTACTTCCCCACATCCAGAGCTAAGGGCAAGCGGGCAAGTTCAACTATTTTCAATTCCACTGAAAGTTTTACTTTTTGTAAATAATACATAAATAAATAATGCGGTTTTCACAGGACACGACGCATGAGTATGAGCACGGCACTTGACGTGATATTTTAATAAATCTCTTTATGAACACGTTCTGCATGCACGTGCACTGCACACAGGTCACTTGGAACTATCGATGTCAATAAACTCCAACTTATCTGGTAATCAAGTGAGCTTTTGTCCTCCGAATGTCCGAATGGGCTGTAAATCCACATCATTATCTCACTCTGTGTCACTTTTATGGCCCCGTCATATCCGCTAATTTAGCATTTCCGGTCTCTTTACACATTGCCCATTTATGTCAGATAATCTTCGTGCTTCCACACTAAAGGCGGTGCAAGGGACATTTGTAATATTGGGCTGGCTGGCTGCGTGTTGTTAACTGTCAGCGCTGACTTACACAATGTGGAAGGCTGGACATGACTGCACACATTCACGTGACAGAATATCATCTCATGTTGGTTATATCATTTGGGATTTTATTTTGTAAAGCTTTGAAAAAAAGTATTTATGAAAGTATGTCGCTTATTTAAAAGCAACATCATCTACATATATATATATATAGCACCTTAAAATACCTTCAATAGAAGTTGTCTTCTATTGAATGCATTTTCGACCATTTGCGGCATTTCCGACCTCACGTGTAGTGGATGAACCCAGTTTCCTTCCCACTTTGACCGTCACGAAAATCCCACTACCATGATACGAAAAATCACTCTTTTTTTAGAAAGAAGTTTTCCCATTTTTTTAAACATGCTGTAGAACGTGCTGTAGAAGATTAATTCACCATGGTAATACTGCTACCATGCACACACACACACACACACACACACACACACACACACACACACACACATACACACACACACACACTCTCATCATTGTACGTGCTACAAGGATTTGAACTTCCTCACGGGCCAGATGACCTAAAGTATGACTCGCCTCTTTAATCCCTCCTGTAGTGAAGATCTGAATGATGGTGCAGGCCGGTCTTAGTGTCTTATATTCTTTTCCCTGCTGTCTTGCATCATTGTGCATATGTTCTCCACTGCGGCACAGTTTACTGGTCTCCCATAGGCAGACCATTAATTGCTTGGCGCCTCTCAAGAAAAAAAAAAAGGGAAAAAAGCAAACAAAGAAACAGTTTTGTTAATAGCCCGCTGCTGTTGGCTGCTGATTTTGCCCACATAGTAATGCCAATTCTTTTGGAACACACACAAACATCATACTGCCACCATCATTAGCAGGGCTCTGTGAACACAAATGTGTGTGTGTGTGTGTGTGTGTGTGTGTGTGTGTGCGTGTGCGTGTGTGCGTGTGTGGGTGCATGTTTTAGTATTTCAACGCTTGTGTGAATGTGCATGTGTGTGTGTGCTTTCATGTATATCTGTGGATACCTGACTCGCTCGTTTATGTTTGTGTACATGCTTTTCACAGATGAAACCTTTGTCGTCACTTGTGTGCCAGACTGCCATTTTATTTAAATGCGCACACAAACACAAACACAGATAGTCTTTTAGTTTGGGCATTCCTGGATAAGTTCCCGTTCGCGTTACCGAAGCATGAGACCGAAATTGACAGTCTTGGTCTGAAGGATGGCACCGCAGACACAGAGACGGGCTGCCAGCTTCATTGGCAAGTCTCGACTGACAATGGTTTGTGGCACATTTGCAACGTCCTTCTTGTACAATATTCTCACAAATCTTTTCCCTTTTCTTTCGCGTTTTTCTTTTCGTGTGTGTGTGTGTCTGCAAGGCCTCAAGAAAATATCTTAAATACAAATCCTTTTTTCACGCTACAAGTGAAATGTTTCACTCTGAAGTGTCCCGGGGGGGTTTGAATCCTGGATGATTGTTTTATTGTGAGCCGTCTGCCAAAATCACAGAAAACAGAAGGGCCTGAAAAAGAGGAAGGAAAAAGGCCAAAGAGAGGAAGAGAAAGAGAGCGTAGAAGGAAGAAACTTGGTAACCCCTGGAACCCGGCAAGAGCCAGCGGAATGGAGGCTATCGTCTTTATGTGGGGAAGATAACTAGATTGCTCATCTGTCCCGAGGAGAGAGGAACCTCCGCTATGGCTGTGTGTGTGTGTGTGTGTGTGTGTGTGTGTGAGACAGCTGGACATACACGCTGGCCCTTGCTTAACTGTGCACAAAAGTCCAACTCGACACTTCTCATTCAAAAACATGTAATACCATCAACAGCGATGCGTGTATGATTAATAAACCATAGTTTGGGCTTCTATTGAAATATCAAGAACTATATGTTATTTATAACGGAATTTCTCCTGCTGAATTTAACGCTACTTGTGTCTTCAGATTTGAGTCTTGCTGATGGCGCTGCTTGTGTTGTTTATCTCTACCTGAAGAAAAATAATATTGCCAGCCACTCCAGAGTTATTTGAGGTGATGGATAGGTATGGATCACAGCCTGCCTTGTAATTAAGAGAGATTGCTATTTTCCCCTCAGAATGGCCTCTCCTTTCCTGATCTGTAATTATATGTTGTTCAAACATAGAGGGGAGTGTCCCTGGATATTGTGCAGCCTGCTTTACCACCGCAGCAAGTGCCAGCATCACTGATTGTCTGCCTTTGGTTTTAAAGTCTCAATTCTTGTGGGGTTTTCATTAACAACATCCAGCACATTTGTTTATCTGCACAGCCGTCACTGGGTCCTGAATTGGTTCACGGCAAGTAAGCTTTGCATATGTGTGCATGTGTGTGGTGTCCCAGGTAGTGCCCCCGGTGACCTCTGCATAGTGACACTGACGTGCAATAATGATGAATGCCCTGATAGAGTGAAGCATAAGGACACACCTGGATAATGTTAAAGTGAAAAACTCAGAAACCTTAAACGGTGCAAGATGCTGACCTCCTTGTTTAATTAAGTGCAGCATTCTGCTTTAAAACATTTACTGCCACCCACTTCACTCTTCCTGCAACGCCTTCAATTACCTTTTGCCTTTAACAAATGCATGAATTTTTCAGAAAGGAAATGTGATCAGACCGCATCATTGGAAAATGCATCTGTTGATATCTAAAATCGTCTTTTGGAAGAAAACATGGACAGTTTTAAATCTTGAATTGAGTTGCCGTAGAGTGTAGCCTTGGACTCTTGTGAGTAAGTATAGCCCTGGCGGTCGGTGCCCTACACACAGAGTATATTTCAGTGTAAAGCTGTGACCCCCTTGTTTTCCAGTAAGAGGAAATTGTCATGCAATGACCCAGTGACCACACTGGAAACCACTTTTCCCTTTGTTATGATTTTCTATGGTTTAACCACTTCATTACCCGTGTTCTGGCCCTCCAGAATACAGTCTACCACATGCATTTTGCTGAATGAATGTGTTGCACTGACCCTTCAGTGCTGTGTGACAAAGACACCAAAAGCCTCAAAATTGCAAAACTTTACAAATATGAGAACCACCGCGATCCGTGTTTAGTGCGGAGTGATGAATGCAATGAAGCAAAGACAAACACTGACATTGTGCAGTTGTTTTTGTGTGGCCAGATTGATTGTGTTTGTCTCATTCTCGTGCTCTTGAAGTCATATTTTACAGATTAAAAACTGAGACAAACAGTTAAGTCATGTAACCACAGAACAAACAAACACAGATTTAATCACAATGAAAATCCCTCTGCTCTTCCCCTCACGCACTTTTACTTTGTGCAAAATCATCTAAAACTGCCCCTTCATTGTTAATGTGTCAGAACCTACGGTTACATAATTGGAAATCCTCCTCACAGCTCCTGGTTGATTAGGAATCAACAATTAGATCGTTTTGTGGGGCGTTGAAGAAACACAATCACCTCTTTATGCTCAGGCTTTGCTGTAAGCACCTCGGAACCAATGCAAGGATGTAGATTTCCTTACAGCTGATATTATGAAATTAAGCTCTCTGTAATAAATTAGCCAAATAGTTTTTTATGTAATTAATTAGAGAGAGAGAGAGCGCTGGATGGTCGAGCCCATGCACAGCGCACACAGGGGTTTTGACCATTCCAGGGGCCCGGTACAGTTTGTCCTGGCCACGGAGGTTCCGTGGTATGACCCCCTTTCCCTCAGATTCCCTCTCTCTGTCTCTGTCGCTTTCTCTCAATCTCACTCCCCTCTCTCGTCCCTCTTTTCAGTCCACAGCAATTAGAGAGGCAAAAGTGGGAAAAGCGGAATGTGCGAGCACGCTTTGTGAGGACTGGTAGAAAGAGAGAGGGAGCACAAGAGAGAAAGTGAGAGATAGATGAGAGAGACACAGAGGAGGGAGGAGGAGGAGGAGAAGAAAGGAGAGGGGAAGGCCTGTCTTAATTGGCCTGTGTGGCCACGCTGGGCTGTGATGGTCCGGGCTTGCCAAACCCTGTGCCTCAATAGTTGGCCTGGCCTTACATGCATCCCGTGCATCCGGCCAACCACAACTAACTCTAGTGTGCTCCTTGGCAGTTTCCAATGTCAGGCCTGGGAGAGTTGTGCCACCCACATCTACACTCCGCTCGACAGTTCAGGAGGCCGTCTGAGGGGATGGATGCGCGGGTTATGGGTTATGGTTTATTTGACTCCACCAGTTTAGGTTGAGGTGGTCTTTTCTGGGGCTGTTTCTATTGTTTGGATAATGTTATAGTGAGTTCATGTCTAGATTCCGGATTTAGATGTGTGAATGTGAATTTAAATTTGACAAAAAGTTACAAATGCTATTAAGTGAAAAAAATAAATAAAAAGACCAGTAAGTCAACAACAAATGTGGATGTCTAGCTAAATAAACTCTTATTTATTATGTCATACCGGGTATTGTTTTTTTTTTTAAACCGACAAACTCTAACCGTCAAACCCAACAATTGTGAAAACAGGTATGTACAGTATTTTTGGCTTTGTTTGGTTTGGGTATGTTGTGCCAGAAGCTCCTGCATTAGGCACAGAGGTGACGTGACGAGCCCCGAGGACCAGAGGGTTCCTGATCTCATTGCCAAGCCCTAGAGAGTCTTACTCTTTACAAACACTGGAAGAGAACACGCCAAGTCCTTTACCGGCAGCTAGAGAACACACACACACACACACACACACACACACACAGGGACACTGCACTAATATCACATTTACCAATAAGGGTATGGACTAATGTTTCAGAATTCACCTTCATTAGTCTGAAATAGGTAAATAGTATATGTGATTGTATTCAAGGTCAGTGTGCTTATGATTGTGTGTGTAATTGTGCATCCTGTTTGCTGAGTGATTTCCCCTCAGTAGGGCAATACGGTTTTATGAGACAAGCAAACGTTATTTTATTGGCCGATATATAGCCATGACGCACCCAAGTTCCTTATCTACGATAGCCAACCGGCTTCTTGTCTTTTCCAGAATGCAACACATCCCATCGTTGTCGAGCAGATCTGTAGGATACGTAGTTCAGCCTGTCCTGGTTGTAAAGGTCAAACTCGTTGATGCCAACCTGAAGCGGGAAAAGAGAGCTGCAGTAACAATTCTGCCGCACCAAGATTACGCCAAGTTCCCAAAACGGTTCCATTCCTGGAGCAATGATACCGTACTGTAAATCCGAACTGCAAAGGCAGACATTCCACGGGTGGGTATGCGCATGCATGTCAACAACAAAAGCCTGTGCCATTTTCAGAATATGCATGTGATAATTTGAGACATGTCGGTTACTAAACTTAGCCACCGAAGTGGAGCTCGCTCCAGCCGTTAGCTGTTAGAGGATGGGGGGGTGCAGGGACGAATGGGTGTGTCGGAGGCGGTGAACGCAGGTCAGGTTTAGTGTGGCATGCAGCAGAGGAAGGATTGAAGCGTTGTGGCCAGCCTGTTTGGCACTCTGTGAGTGCTGAATTCCACTTTGGCACACTTTTTGACGTATCGGGAGCAGGATACACGCGCGCGGACGGACCGGGGCTTAGAAATGGAGAGAGGTAAGAGAGAAGAAGAGAGAGGATGCTAAATGCAGCCACAAGGCCCTACGAAGTAATAGATCATTGACATGGTACATACGATTTAATTGATATAAAGAGTTCAAAAATGGCTCTCAGGCTCAACCCTCTGGAACAGGCAAGTACGCTGAACAAAGCAGTAGATCTCTCAGACATTTTATGTTTGATAAAATGTTTTTTTTTTATTGATATTAAAAATGAAAGTACATGAATTGTGCATTTCGGACGTTCTAGCGTGCAGAGGTTAAATCAATAAAATACACACAGGCTGAGTGAGCTACTGACACTGAAAAAATTGCCAACGCTCGGCAACTTATCTTTTCATATTCAGCGAAAAGAAGTGGTTTTCTTTCACGCCATTCATAGGAACACAAAAGTAGCCTGTTTGAACATTACAATAGTGAATGAATGCAGTCCTAGCAGGAAAATATAGAATAAAATAGATAATATCATAATATTATCAATAATACTAATAATAATAATAATAATAATTGCACTGCCTGCTTTGTTGCACAACTGAAGTAGAATATAATTATAGGAAGGACGCAGCTTTGATTATTGAGATCTCTTTGAAAGAAAGAAGATATAAAGTCCTGGCTTGACTTTGCCACAGTGGGGCGAGTATCCATTAAGTCTCTCTCTATTTCATGGGTGATGCAGGACACAATAAAGGGGGAAACTATAAAGTGGCACAGAATGACCTTGTTTCTGACATGGGCTTCAGTGGTCTGTCACAGAGGGCTGTGTCATCGTGGCCAGGTGTGGGTTTTAACCTCAGCTGCCCTTCCACAACAAGATTATCACTGACACTCAGCAACTACTGCGCTTCTCCCTCAGAGAGCACAGATTGTAATTATTCCTGAGTGCTTCGCAAATGGTTCAGCGCGATAGCCCTTCATCAAATGCATAATGGAGGGATGACTGGAAGATTGTTCAGGGCTGAATGGCCTCCCCTCCTCCTCACCCTCACAATGCAAGTACAGATGCATACTGCTGATGCACACGATCAGGGACATTGTCTTTTACAAACAGAGAAGACAGGACAGACGGAGCGACAGTGAGGTGCGGAGCGAGGATTTGCTCCCTCCCAACAATTAGATGACTTCTGATGTTTTGATGTTTGATCATCGGAACATCGTTATCTGTAAATCAAGGCCTCGACACAATGACTTGTGTAAGTCAAGTGTAAGCAAAACCCTTAAATTTGCAACTGACTGCACATTTATGACCTCATGACCCAAACTAACAAGCAACAACATCAGTGGCACTGGCACATACAGGCAAGATGCTCCTTAGAAGATCATGTAGGACACCATGCACAATTACAAACACATGATTTAATGAAGGACTCCCCTGCCATCAATACTAAAGTGGCTTCAAAACATAGTGGGTTTGAGTACAATCAATGTTGAACAGTTATTTTTCCAATAATAAAGTCACTCATTAATGCTATCCTTTTTGCAGAAACCCCTGACAGGCTTCTGGAAATCCATGCAGACCAACGTTTTCAGAGTATGTGCCTATTTCTGTGACATGACATGCCTAAGCAATCCAGGCTATGCTGCTGTTAAAATATTAATTTAAAGTAACTATGGCAAACAAAAAGGAAAAAAAGACATTATTTTTGGTACAAAGCATCTACGAAAAAGCCTTACAACTCCAATTGGAAAACAGAGATCATACAAAATAAATCCGTCATTTGAGCATCAGTGCTACGTATATTATTTGGACCAATTTCTCAAATATATTTTATAACAAAATAAATAATGCCTTTATACAGTGCCCTTATTTGTATTTCAACAAACAAACAAACAAAAAAGCTTGGCGGCTCATTACGCAAGATACAGCTCAGACTAAAGGAAAATAACACAACCTCCCTGGAAACTAATTATCTATAGATATTTAGATAATTTATCTATAGATATTTAGATCTATAGATAAATATCAATAGATAAATATCTATATATACATATATATACATATGTACATATACATATAGATATCTATATGTATATACAGTATATATATATATATAAATGTGTATATATATTCAAGTATTTGTTTTCAGGCAAAAGCAGAATACTACTGATATACAATAAAAATAAAATGTTAGTTGAAATTATTGCTGTTTTTTTCCCTTTGAATTAAAATGTTGTGCCTTTCATTAGAACTGTAAAATAACATCATAACAATAACCATGGAAACCCAAGTAAAACCCGAACTTGGAAAAACAGGAATGTCACGGTACCAGAAACCTAAAAGGGTTTTCCTTTTTTTCATTAAAACATTGATATGAAAAGAAAACAGAAAATAAGACAAAATAAAATATAATCATTATCCCACTGAATCTTTGTCCATGCCACGTTACTTCTTGTCAGAGCAGTCTGAAAAGCCATGGCAACCAGGAAGCACTGTCCCAGAACTGTAGTACTGTCTCAATCCAGGCAGTCCACTGTGTCCCACACGTGTCCTCACACTGCTCCCTGTGTCTGGCAGGGAGTCTCCGGTCCCCCTTGTTGCTATTGACGAGCAGCTGCTAGCACGCTCGCTGTGAGCAGTGATGCCGACGCAGCCCATGTCTTCT
This sequence comes from Apeltes quadracus, assembly GCA_021346845.1. Taxonomy (NCBI): domain Eukaryota; kingdom Metazoa; phylum Chordata; class Actinopteri; order Perciformes; family Gasterosteidae; genus Apeltes; species Apeltes quadracus. The sequence goes on along the minus strand of CM037935.1, from coordinate 7,689,981 downwards.
CTCAGTGACACTTCCCCCTTGACATTGCCACTGCCAGGAGCTCCACCATATCCTTTATCTTCCTTTTTTCAAAAGTCACACTTTCCTTAAAACGGAAAGTTTTAATATTAATTCAAAGAAAAAAAACGTGCTTTTCAACCTCTTCTTTGAGTCCATTCCCAAAGCTAGCACCATGACATTTTTTTAAGCTACACGTTCATTGTTCATAAAAAAATAGTGCCATTTTTTCTTTACTTTGACGTAATCCGTGGCAATGTGCAATTTTGCAGACTCTTTTCTGCTTTTTGTTTGTGATCAAAAGGTGCTGGAACAGGAATCTAATCATACAAAATAATTCCTTACAGTGTGGAAGTCCCTTTATAGGTAGAGGTGCAAACTAATAGGAAAAATAACTAACAGAGATCTTCTCTTTGCCTCAGGAAAATGTGGCATGGATTCTTTCATGCAGGCTGCTCTTCACTTTCAGTTGTCTTCCACAAGGACAAAAAACATTCCGCTTGGTGTCCTCTTGACACTTGCAAAGCACAGGTCTCTTTCATCTTCTTTTTCCTCCCTTCCCTCTGCTCTTTTGCGTGAGGATCCACCTGAATTGCATTCAGCCGAATTGTTAACTTTTTGTTCATCGTTTGTTTTTGTGCCTTTTGTGTCAGTGACTGAAAGGGAGAGGGAGCGAAAGAGTTCAGACAGGAAGAATGTGAAGGCATGTTTGTGTGCCTGAGGAGGATGGGTGGGTGGGTGGGGTTGAGCTGGGGGGGGCTAAGGGGGAGGGAGGGTTGAGGGGGTGGGGGGGGCATTAGAGAAGGGCCATGGGGTCAAGAAGTAGTGGATGAGCGTAGGGTGGGTGGGGGGGGGGGATTGGTGGGCTCGGACAGGGCCGGGGAGGTCAAAGAGGACTGCCACAGAAATGACGCCAGAGACAAAGCTATAATCCCCTAGTCTTTTTTTTCTCCCTCCGAACTCTTGTCTGTGCAAAGGGCTGGCAGCGGGCTCATTTGTGGTTGACAGAGTCGTCCTTGGCGAGCGAGACGGGAGGCAGTTTGCTGGGCAGGCTGATGAGGGGCCTGTGAAAGACCGCCTGCTCCTGGGCTTTGATCTTTTCTTCCTGCCTCCGAAACTTTTTGGCCCTCAGGATGGCGGGGACACCCCTCCGGAGCCGCTGGGCCGCCTTCCTTTGCCACACCTCGTATTTGGAATACTTCACGGTCACATGCTGCTTCCTTGGGACTTCCTATTGTGGCGTGCCGGCAGAAAAAAAGAATAGAGCAAAGGGGGGAAAAGAGAGGGTCAGTTCATTAGTTGTGATAACACACAGTGAAAGTGCTTATTACAATGGAGGAAAGCCCTGTTTATTTTTTTGCCTCCGACGTTCCCTTGTTGTGGCTCCCTCGACTGAAAGAAGCAATCAACGAGCTCTTGGTTCGGCCTCTTTAACATACCGTCAAAGGGAGGGGCGGCCACTCGCCTCATATACATACGAGGAGCACGTCGTTCACCCAACGACCCGCCGAACCGTCTAACCTCCACACACCGAAAAAAAAAACCTATTCTTGCGCGGCAAACTCTTTTACCTAGCGTTAAGTGTTGTGCTGAGCACCGCGGAGTGAGACGGAGTGGGAGTGGTAGCGGGGAAGGCTGGAATTTATGCATGAGTAGTCAGTGCTCCATCTGAATGGCTTGTTTTGGTCCTGCCACTTGAGAAGTGTTTATCCCTCTTCATTCACGCCTGTTCAATGGCCAAAGAACAGCTGACCCTCAGAGCAGGCTGTACCCATCAACTCTCCCTGCCCACACAAACGAGAGACATGTCCCAACTAATTCTTAACTAATTTGCAACCTCCTTTTTTTGCATTTTAGAAGCTGGGTACATTTCTTTCCTCAGGCCATTTGCAGTATTTATTGTGTCTTGTTTGTTTATCCCCGACGTCATATGGCACGGATACTGATGCAAGCCGATGCAGAAAAATGATAAAAGTCCCTCCGGCCTCACCCGATGGGTTTTGAAGAGATCTGGAAAGGAGCCACTGTTTCGTCCTGCGATTGCAGCGAGAAGAGCTGAAATGCTTTGCTGATTCCCTGCATGTCTGAGACGCGTTTAAGAGAGGATTCTGCCGTCCAGGTCAGGCATTTCTTACCAGATCGAAATACATGCCGGTTTGCTATTCCGTGACTATACCCACACAAAAAAACAGATGTCTCTTAGCATCTGACAAGCTCTCTGAAATAAACAAGCCTGTGAGCATGACTCTGCCTTTTTTTCGGAACATGATGTGCTGTAACTGTCTTGATGTTTTCCGCGATGCTCAGCACTTTGCATGGAGGCTAACTGCTTACCTATGACTATTTTAAAAAGATAAACCTGTTTCTGTGTGGGTCCCATGTCTCTTATGGACATAGGGGCGATTGAGACCGGGATTGGAAAAGTTTCCATGCTGGCCTGTTGTTTTTGTCTTAACGTACCTGTTTTAGTGCGGGCATTATGGGTATGACCTGCAGAGAGGTGGCCGACACGTCCCTTTCGGACTTGGCGGGTTTGGCACAGTACTGCTCCAGCAGGTTGAGGTCACAGCTACGGAAACAACACTCCTCTACGATCCCACGGTTCTGGTTGCGCCGGTTGTTACCCCTGCTGGTTGGCCTACCTGGGAAAAGACACAACAAGCGATAAGGAAATGCTGTGATGAGGGCGATGTTTAGGCCTGAGAACACTGGCATCGATAACGAATGTGGGTTGTTTTTGCTGGATTACCTCGACAATCATAGCATTCCATAGAGAAAAGAGGATAAAGAAGAATCTATGAACAACTGCAACACACTTGTTTGTAGGGGATAATCTGATTAGCGCTACCCATAAATGAGTGAATACACAAGGACACGGCTGTAGACATCAAAAGAGAGTGATGGAGACAGACAACTAAGCTCTCAGACTGATCTTTGGCTCAGCAAATACATAAAATGGAACCTCTTCTGTGACCTTGTCCTGTGTCAAGTCAGCATAGATAAAGCGGATGAGGAGGGCCCGGGAAGTAGAGAAAATAAAGGAGATCCGTGTAGAAAAGAGAGAGAGGGGCTGTGTGAAAAAACAGTGGGGAAGCATGAAAAACAAAAGTGTGAGTGGAGATGTGGGAGAAAAGGGTAAAGAAGAATACAGTCAGGAGAGTTAGCGTGTTGCACAGGGGAGGGGCTGATGGGGGGGGCGGGGGAGCACATCTGGGTTCTACGTCCACCTTAACTGGGTGATGATCTTTCTTAATGGGGGGAAGCTTCTGTGGCAAACAGCATGCAAATAAGCTGCCTGTCTTTCAAAGGTGAAAAGCAGGGGGCAGGACAATATCATCATGGGGGGGGGGAGGGGGGTTCGCTGCCGGAGAAATACTGGAAGGAAGGTGAACCCATGTATGTCACAGACACTGTGCAATCAGAAGCTTATCCATTTGAGGATTAACTACCATAATGTTTTTCATCTATCCCCATCACCACTGCATTTCTTAACCCCCCCTCGCCCACACACACACACACAAAATCATTGGTGCTGAGGTGACTGGTATGGCTCTTGGGGTAGGCCTACTTTTACTTTGCTGGTGAACAAGCAGCCCACTGTATAGTGGGCTGCTTCCATATGCAATGAGAGGTAGGCGCTGTACCGGACGAGGTCTTCAGACACTCAGCTGGCCACGACCCCCCAAACCCCCTCCACGCACACACACACACACGCACACACGCACACACTTCAGCTCTATCTGGCTCGCTCTCAGTCCGAGTGTGTTTGCGCACGCGCGTGCGGAGTGCGTGAGAAGGAAAGATACCAAACACGCACCACACAGCCACAGACAGAGCGATAGCCTCAGCTCTCAACACAGATGTGTGCGCGTGAACAGCAAAGCGCGGCGGCATCTGTGCAGCTGGTTGTGTGGACGTGTGCTGTGGAGGGGGGGAAGGGGGGGGGGGGGTTGAAACCTACTGAAATAGAAGCCTCTGTCTTCGCAGACAAACTGCAGCGCATCCACCAGCTCCCCCCCACACAGCGTCTCCGCCGAGGCCATTTGCACCGCGTAGAGCGCGAGGGCCAGCGCGAAGAGCAGCGCGCGACTGGACGAGGACATCTTCTTGATCTGAGGGACGAAAAAGACACACACAAACACATTGCTGAATCAAGCGGCGGGTCAACAAGCGCGGCTACACATTTCGGAAGTGGTAGTCCACAACAAAAGAATCTCAGCTGAGAGCCAGATGTTGCCGTTCTGTGTGATATAAGAGGATAAACTGTTGACGCGCTCGCATTTGGAAGCGTGTGCAAAAATTTGCGACTTCAGGTATTACTTTTTTTTTCTCCCCTCTATTGACCTACAAAGCCGGTTGCATGAGACAATTGATTCAAAATGTGCATTCCCTCCTCCTCCCCTGGAACGGTTTCCTGTCACTGTGTTGTACCTTGAGAGAACTGCTTATCCTGGAGGAAAAAGTAGACGCTATCTCTGTCTTTCACACTCTTACACAACTCCCCCGAAGTTGCAAGACCGGTTGTTCGATAGTTAACTATCTGAAAAAGCCAGACTCAGCATATATTTTCCCCTTGCTCACCCTTTGGTGAGCTCACTGACCCTCAGACTCACCGCCCCCTATCGGCCGACCGAAAAGACCAGCTGTTTGCTGCGTCCAGTGAACGGCGTCTCATCCAGACGAGAAACGAGTGCAATCTACACGCGTGTTTTCTTCTTTCTTAGCAGGCAGCCTGTTGCACAAAAATGCTTCAAAGCTTCAGGCGCCCTGCATGTCAATCGTGCATCCTGAACTTACTCTTGTTGCATGCAAATGAAAAAGACGTCCGATTGCTCACGTTGCACAGAAACAAAATGATGCGCTCAATGCATCTGGGAAGCCCGAGGCAGCTTTCCCAAGGAAGCCGACAACACGCTGTTATAACACTGCTTTGCTGTCTTACAACAAACGGACAGCATCAAAAACTATGTGTTACCCATTTCGGTTACCTTCATTCGGCTCATATCTGTTCGTCTGCAGGTGTGGCAACGTGAGTGGTGTCCGGGTCTTTTCTGTGTGTCCATTTTCAGTAAGCAAAAAACGTTGTGGTTATTTGGTTGGAGAGGTTTGCAGGTGAGTTAGTTTCCCAGTTGCTGCGGCAAAAGAGATGATGTGTGAGAGGCTGCCCCAAAGACCAGGCGACAGGCACAACTTCTCAGGGAGAAGCGCTTTATACCCGAACACGCCCCTTGCACCCAGCCAACAGCCTCGCTCCTCCTCCTCACCGCTGGTTTAAAAATAAAAATAAAAAAAGAAAATGCTCCAGAGGCGTTTTATGGAAAAGTGCTTAGGGGAGAAAAGACAAAAAAGAAAGGGTGATAGTTACAACATATGGAAGAATTCCATAGGCATTTTCCACGTTTACGCACCGAAACCTACAATCACAATGTTTACACACAGGACGCAGACTGAACAAGAATAGAGGTAATTCCTCAGACTCCAAGGAAAATGTTAATGCCTCCGCCCGGCTGTAATTGAGATTGACATTTAGAGTGGAAGAGCTGTGGCACGCAGGGTCTGCGGTTTTCCTCTGACTCAGGTGTAAATGTAGCCTTTAGTCACCAGGGTCGAGAGTGTTTTACTGAAGGTTATTTAGTCAGCGTGTCAATCGCGGGAAGCGGAAGGAGGGAACAACAACTGTGACTGAATGACGCAGGATTGCCCGTCTTTGGTCACTACAGAGGCTGAAGACATGTATGATGGTTCATCAAACTGAAACAACCAGTGTCCCTCCTACGGGTTTAAATGTCCAGCAGAGAAACTTCCATCCAGATGTTGTACAGATGCTCCATGACAAGTGGCTGCATAGCCCACCCCGAGCAATGGACTTTCTTATTTTTTTCTCCTTCTTTTTAAAACAGTTTGAGGGTTCCCTTATATAAGTGCAGCTTCTAGCAAAAGGTGAGATTCTAGGCACGTCTTCGGCCTCAGACTGACACCTAGTGGCCCACGTAGGGAACAACTGGTTGTTTGTCTTGCAGCTTTCCCAAGGTCGGAGGGCATCTCTGCAGGCAGGTACAGCCGACCGGACTGCGCCCTCTTGTGGCAGACTAACGTAAGCTATTATGCAGCCAAGCACACAACCTGGGTCAAACATCTCAACGTGACAGCAAAATGATAGTTTGTTTGATGTGTTATATTTACTCGATCAGTAATCACTTATACATTAAAGGAAGAGTATGTTTTGATATTTATTTTATTATGCATATAACCGTCAAGACAAATACAGCATAAAACCAGACCATTTTAGAAGTGGATCAACACTAAAATACAGAAAATAAAGCCTTCAACACAGCAGATAGAGTTATTTCGTAAAATAGTTATAAAGTAAAATAAAAATCGATTTAATTTAAAGTAAATTTCAATCTTAATTCTACCATTATGTTTCGTTCTTTTTAGTTTTCTTTAAATACATTCATTATATCACGTTTCTTTAAAAGCACGAATGGCCCAGTCTTTAAAACCCAATCATTTCAAGCGGCGGAGCATTTAACATCTTTGGAAACTTTGCCCGCACTGCGTAGCGAGGTTTTAACGGTCGCAGCCTCGTCGGTCAACTTGCCAGCTACAGCGAACAACAACTCATCAGAAACAGCATCATACTGGAGGCACAGCACAGCACAGCAACAGAGAGGAAGCAGACAACAGCAGGGGCGCTCGCCGGCCGGGGCGCCATCAGGACAAAACGCTGAGGGCATCAGTCAGTATCTTTAGCTCGTCCTTCAGACCCTCCAGACCTCCTTGGATCTTCAGCGGGTTGTCCAGCACCTCCACGCTGCTGGTGTACGGATCGAACTTCACGGAGAAGGGACGCTTGATACCAGCCACGTACCCCCTGGTGAAAGATTTGAAACAAAAAAAAAGTAAGACCGTAACAAGTCAAAGTCATCTTACTGCTCTTCATGAGCAAATGCATCACAGTTTAATTTTGAAACCTTAACTGTTCTTTATGTATTAAAGTAACAAGGGTTGGTGTATCCTGCTTGTATCAGTACCAACGCGCCACACATATGTGTATTACATGCTCTGTTTGTTCTTTACATTGCCCTTACTGCTTTGCTCTAGAAGACACCAACACGCTGTCAAAACACTCACTGAGGCTACCTGTTTTTCAGGGAGACATTTGATCTGTTTGCCAACAAAAATTCCAGGGTTTGGCCTTGGTAGGAAAGACTACATTAGTAACAGCTGTCTTTTGGCTGCTATGGTTTGACCTACAAATCCCAGTGCCCTCAGGGGTTGACTGGCTGTTCTCTGACCTTGTCCTTACATAACCCCCTCTGCCTTTCTTCATTCGGCTCTTTATTCTTCTCTGTCGGTGCAAACCAGGAAATGCGGTATTTGTTTGGTACCTGAATTTCTCTTTAGCATCTAGGAAACTCTCAGAGACAAAGTAGACAGGCTGGTACGTCTGGTCCTGATAGGGCTGCACCGCTGCAGCCTCTGGTTCGAACTCCCTCGTCTCTGGTTCATCAGACAGCGAGTGCTGCAGTACAAGTTTGAGGAGAAACAGGAAGGATTAGCTTACAGCGCAGTTGAACGTGATTGTTGCATTTTTTTGTATTTTATTCAGAGAATCCGAGAAAACATGGGAAAACCCACCACAAGCTCTCCATAAGAGGAGAGCAGTCCGGCTCCGTAAGCCCTCACCTCACCGTTCTGTTTGCATAAGCCATACTCGACAGTGAACCAGTACAGCTGATGGGAAAAACAGAAGCAGAGAGGAGTATATTGGTGTGGAAAATAAATTCCTCCTTTTTGATATGGGATAAAAGGACGGTATGGAAGTGATCAGGAAGGGAGGTGGAGTCCGAAGAAGGGATAGGGGCATGTTTTTGTGTTTACCGGCTGAAGGGAGGGGAGTCTGATTGATTTGTGAGAGCATCGGGGGGAGGGTCTGCACGCACACTTAAGTTTCTCCAGAAATGCTTGCACCATAAAGTTGTGTTTGGCAGTATGTAGAGGACAACCATGTCTCTGTATTTCGGATTCATTTGACACTTTATTTAATCAGTACAAGAATGTCCAACATGCAGCGCAAGGGCCCCTCCACAAGGCATATGCTGCTTACTGCCATCATCAGACTTATCATGTTCAAAATTACAATAACGTGCAAGGACGTCTGAAAACGGAGAAGATACATACAGTATATTGTCCACAGTTTGAGGAAAATATTTTTTATAAAGGGATCGTTTAATAATAGTTAAAGGTGTTCAGAACGTAAACCTCTTTACAGTAAAAGAAAGGCAAACATTTGGCTGTGGTTATTTATAGGTCATCATATATATTTTCTGGCCCAGTCCACTTGAGATCGAAATAGGCAGAATGTGGCCGTGAACTAAAATAGGTTTGACACCCTTTATCTAGTAGACGATAGAACAAAAACTTTAGTTATATTTTTCAGTTATACAAAAACAATAGTAGAATGTCCATCACAAAAATGAAGAAAATTAAAATGGAGGCAGAGTGGAGGTATTAGTGATAGATTGTTCTTATTTTAATTAATATTAATAATAACGGGAAGGTTATAATACAGGGTTCAGCCCCTCTCTCCATCTCAGTTGTTAAGTTCTGTCTGTGATGAGTGTGTCTTACTGTGGATAGTTTCTCAATATCTTCATCTGAAGCCCCCAGTGATGCCAGACCGAGGTTCTGCAGTAAAGAATGAATTAATGCATTGTTACCAAAGCATTAAAACACAGCATGGGGAATAACGATGCCAGACCCTCCTACCGCTCACCTGGGAAAACTGGGCAAAAGTGCGATCGGCCAGCATGGGTACGTGGCCCAGCAGCTCATGCACACAATCACTAAGAGAAAGCAAAAGATTCAACACAGACACCTTTTACTTCACGATGGAAAGGAAACACAGATATGCTTTGACATCCCAAACAGGCAATTTAATTTGGTTGCATTACAAGACTTGAATGTGAGCTTTTTTTAACCAAAAAAAGAGACAAGAGGAATAATGAAACTCCACAATGGATCACTTTTTAAATTCTAATTCGTAAAATGAATAGTTTTTTGTTTTTTCATTATTTTTCTAAATCAAAGAATACTTTGAATACTTTTTGATTGATGTGTGCTTTGCATTTGACCTTTTTATTTCACAAGACCCTTTCATTTGTTAGCTTTGTGCCGTTGTTTGTGCACATCATTTAGCAGCAGAACTTTGGTTTAAACGGCATCCTAATATAGTTCCATTAAGCTGAATTAAGAGTCAGGGAAAGGCCATTTATGGCACATAGATCATCATGGCAAAATGTGTGATGCAACGCTTAGGAGCAGAGGAGTCACAGTCGTACTCACGGCTCTGGGGAGTGCATCGGGGAGGAGGCGTGACGGATGTACTGGGTACACTGGAACACCCGGAACGCCAAACTGGCCAGGAAATCTCTGGCTGAGAGCAGACCTGCAACCGGGCGCAGCAGGAACCCTGTACGCTCTGTGTGTGTGTGTGTGTGTGTGTGTGTGTGTGTGTGTGTGTGTGTGTGTGTGTGTGTGTGTGTGAGAAAAATGGACAGAGAGAATCCAAAGCTAACTTGATGGGGACTGTTGACTAAACCGCTCTTCATCGTTCAGCATCCCATTTTTTTTTACCTTTGAGGAAACAAGACACGTCTTCTAACTGGGGAATGTTGTTTGCACTGTACCCACAATGCCGTTCCAGCAGACGCAGGGCCTCGAGGTATTCACTGCAGGCATGGGTGATATACAGGTCCCTCAGAGTTGAGTAAACTTCCCTCCTGATTGAAGAAAATAACGTGGTTATATCCCCAAACAAAAGCCCCTTGAACCTTAAACAATATGGAAAACCAAAAAACAAATCAGGTGTAACTATTCAAAAATATGGGATGGTCATCAGAACTCGAGTGGATTCTTATATTATTTTGTTATGTTTTTTTTAAATTGGTTGGACTTCTTGTTGAAAAAGAAGTATACAAATAAATGTATTTGCATTAATGCATTATCTTTTTTTATACATCTTTGGAGAATACTTCACTTTTGAAATGTTCTCAGTTTTGACACGTGTTGTTCACACTGCTTGTTTTAAAAAAGTAACACTTTGTATTCAGAGTTTTTTGTTTTTTGCAAGGTGGTCACATCAAGCACAAGTTTCACATCCGGTCCTTACCATGTGCCAATCTCTTCCTCTGTGTATTCCACTCTGGGAATCGACTGCCCACTGTGGACGAATAGATGTACACGCACATCAGGAAAATGTTAGTTTGGTTTTATTTGTTTATGGACGGTCTGTGCAGCGTTACAGTAAAAAAAATGGTATATCTCACTGTCTGTGTCTGAAGGCGATGTCTCCAATCATTTTCCTTCTCTGTCTGTATACTGGGTCTGTGTAGCCCTGTTCAAATTGAATACAACAAAGACTGATCACAACAACAAAACCAGGCTCGTAATGACAATTCATCTTAAACACGCTACCGGAAAAGGCATTACTTACGGGATGATCTTGGTCCATGTCTGGATCGAATTTTGTGACCAGATGATGACATTTGTCCAAATCTGCTATTTTCTTCGGGAACCAATGAACTAGAGAGAAAATGAACCAGAGGGCCACGTTCAGCTCAGTGCCATTTTTTCTCGATTGCTTTGGCTAAATATTTAACGTGTTTACAATGGTGTTTTCTAAAAGTGGTAAAAGGCTGTTACATTTGACTTCTTTGGTGGTTTTAACATCCTCTGCATTCCTCTTGATGGAGCTGATGAGCGTACTAACGTCTGAGAGGTGCACCTCACAGCGAACAAAGTACTCCAAGCTGTCCTTGAGCTTGTGACACGGTCGCGTCTCCAAATGTTGAATCTTGGCTTCAAATGTCTGGAATAAAGTTAACACAAATGTATTGTCTGCACATCATTTTAGCCGACCGTGTCTATATTAAATGTTAACCAATCTTAATGAAATGTGTACGGAGGGACCTCGGACATCAGCTGAAATAGAAGATGCACCATTTTGTATAGTGTTAAACTAAACATAACTCCTGAACATTATTTTACTTCATAAAATGATAATATTTAAATATATTACATTTGAATTTGAAAAAAGAAATAGTCACCAGCTTGAAAGAGGTTATAAAACGTTTTTTGCAAACCTGAACTTTTGGGTTAACAACACCAACCAGCTCGATTATTCTTACAACGCAACATCTAAATAAATAGTAAATAAGTCTCTATAAAAAAATAACACGTGGGTATGACCTAGAAGAGGTTAGTAGCAGAATTGCAATACCTCAAACACCTTGAGTGTCCGCGACAGTGCAGGTGTCTTGGAGTTTGTCAAGGTGAAGAAGAGGTTGACCAGCGCTTTTCCATCGTCTTCCTCAAACACGATCTGCTCGCTGGCCTCCGCAGCCTCGGCCGCCGCAGTGGCGGCTTCCCTCCCCTTGCGTGCGTCCTCGATCAGGCTTTGCCGCCGACCGAGGAATCTCGGAGACTGTTCCCAAAGAGAAAACCAACGTCTTGCGCGTGCTGAATACGTTTACATTTGACTGCCAGCACACGCAGACACAAAAGCACAGCGGGAAACCAGCTTTCTTACCAGGGTTTTCTTACCTTCTGGATATCTCTTTGGATAGTTGCCTTACATCGACAAATGCGCATTAGAACGGCAACGCAGTCAAGGTAAGCGTACGACACAGCCAATGTCTGAGTAGCTGCCACACTAAACATTTTAGCTGCTGTTAGCTGTTGATTTTAACTTAACGTTTTTCGTGTCTTTATTTGGTGTGCATCAGGCATCGCTGCTGCGTAATGGTCAACACGCGCTTTGCGCACAATAAAACCGTTTCTGGTGGTTTACTTAATATAATTTGGACATTCGTAACTTGATTCTAATTGAATCTGAAAAATGTTGTTTTATTTCTTACCGTGATGGAGTCAGACCTCTCCAGCTCGGACACAGCCCTGCGGATGCCCCTTGTGGAGGATGTGGAGCTGCTGGACAGGGGCATCGTCAGGCGCAGTTGTGTGCTTTTTCGAAGTGGGTCTGAAGTGGCGGTGCAGTTTGTGGCGATCTCGAGACCTCTCCGGCTGTGCCGTTTTTTTTTTTCTGCTAGTGGCCTTCTTATATAGGGGCCTTTTTTTTGCAGGTTTCTGACGTCAAACAGGCATTTCCCGTTGTAGCCTATCAATCATTGCGCATCAGACGCAGCTCAAACTGGAGCGATTCAGTAAACCTTATAGGATTGAAGTTGGATCATTTTGCTTTGGTTTGTCTCAGTATTTGGTCTTTAAAAAAATGAACTGGATTTACAATATTTGAATTCAACAATCTAGCAATCTATATTATATTGTATGTTTTACTTTGAATGGAATATCATTTGTTTTAGTTGAAATTGAATAATAATAATACATTTATTTTCCTTAATTAATGACGTGTGTGTATGAAACATATTTAAATGAGTCGGTTACCAGCGAACCGTTGCAGCTTTGACCTCCGGGCTTCATGTATAGGTTAGACCAGGGAAAAGTCAGCTGTGGAGAATTAAGTCACTTTATCAGCTCAATTCAATCTCTGAGGCTCTTCACAAATTAGATTTGATTGCAGAAAGCACACACACACACAGAAACAATGAGACACAGCACACAACACACACACACACACACACACACGCACACAACAAACTAAAGAGCTTGACATTGTTTTGTTGTTTGGGCCGCTCTTTGTCTTACTTCAGCAACAAGCACATGAAGTGAATTTGTTGTTTGGCTGAGGATTTGATCTACAGTGCCCACCGGCGAGCAGAGATCAAAAAATGATCTGTTGATTTCCCATGAGGCCCCATTTGAGATGCTGCTGCCACGGCACCAATCTTGATGGCTGGAGAGAAGGGGTAATGGCCCCGAGACTCTTCCCCCAGCAGGAATACACAGGCTGAAAATGCTAAAGAGCACTGCTGTAGCCCCGGGCACAGACAATGTTGGCTCTGTTTTGTTGGGGCGAGACAGAGTAAGTATGAAGAAGCAACGGCGAATCAAACAGTGAGATAAAAGAGCCACGTTCAACCTAAGCTTGTTTTCTTCAAGGACGTCCTTACACCACATTACGCTGTGTACACAGCGTAATGTGGTGTATCTTTAGAAAGGAAGCATGCTGGTGTTTCTTTTTCTCCTGTCCTTTTCATGAAAGTGGTGCGACATAAAAGAACATCAGGCAAAAGATATGCACTGACTTAGAGGAAGCATCGACAATTTTACAGTTTTTTTGCATCTGTGTCTTTCAACATGATCTTCTCTGCCCTTTACTTTTTTACTAACAAACTCCACTCAATATTTAACACATTGATATTCTTCAAACATATGCAAAACAACTATTTCGTGTGAAAATGCTAAAAAAAGATTTTCTCATGCTTTTGTCTAAAACGTTAATATGATCACTAAATATAACCGTCTCACCAACACAATGATGCAAGGCTATGTTTGAATTAACTTACTGCCCACAGTAGGATTAATTAGGGTGTAACAATCCCTGAATCCCTTATGAGAAAATGAATTGCTATTGGAGTTTTGATAACTGTTAAATGTTTTTTTTGTTATTATGTGCTGTATGTGGTTTGAATAGAACAATATTTAAGAAACTGTCCAAGCCGAGAAGTCAGGACAAATGAAAAAACCCTTTACACACGAGAATTTACCCTACATTTTTAAATAAAAAGGTTTTTTTTATTGAATTGAATTATAATATTATATTTATTCAGTGGGAATTTTGAGAATCCAATGAAGCTAGACACCCCACCTTTTGGAGACTTTTTTTTACATTGATAAATAATTTCACTCCAACGTTTGGCAGCATGTGACATGCCACCTTTCCTGCTCAACTGCTGCTGTGGTGTGCAGTAGCGCGGCTGCAGAGGGGTTTTACCACATATAAGGTATCTAGGATACCTTTTGTTGTAGGGGAAATCTCTCTCTCGCCGTACATCCCTATGTGGGTTTTTTCGATTCGGTCTTTTCTGCAAGTGTTCGACGAAGTCCACAAATGACACCAGGCTGATAATTGTGACAATTATACGTATACATTGATTCAGCGGCAGCATTGTGGCATTGTGAGTGTCAGCTTTCCCCTGCATAATTGTGGGACTTCAGAAAGGCTAATTGCAGATAAAGCGCCCAGCTGGGTGATTATTCATCATCCTCCACATTTCCTTTCTCTCTCCCGCTGCTGAACAATGCCGCTCACCTATGTCGGGGTCCTTAGACTCAGTTGATATAGAGAAGAGGAAACAAGAAATAAATGTCCTATTAATCACAATGCTGTTGTATAAACAGCCTCAAAATGAGAATATCAGCTCGAAGGGGGCATGTCTGTTACAATTGTAAATCTTAAATGCTATTGAAAAGGTAACTTTGGTAATGCTTGACCTATAGATACGATTAGTTGAGATTGATTGTCACTTCTGATTAAGATCAAGACATAGTGTGCTCTTAGGTTCATTATTCACTCTACTTAGGGATGCGTATCGTTTGGTTTTTTTCCGATACCGGTGCCTTAAACGGTGCCTGAACCGGTAGTTTTTTGTGACAGCATTAATGTAAGGCTTTTTTTTTGTTACCAAGGTAAAAAAGGTGACATTTTAACAAACACATATGAAATGATATATTAACTGTTAGAACAAGAAAAAAAACTTGGATTTAAACTTTCTAACTTAAATTGTTTAGAGTGCGCTCCTTCCCATCGGGAGGGGGCGGGGTGGTGGGGGGGGGGGGGGGGGGGGGGGCAACGGCACGAGGCTCCAGCCCGGACGCAGAGCTTTTTGTGCGAAATACAGCCACACTTTTGACCGTTTACCTTTCGGCATTTTCTAGCTAGCTACTGTAGCTATAAGCTACGAATGATAAACTATCGTTAACTGACCGAGTCATTTGAGGTTTGTAAAAAATTAGATAAGGGGGCGGGGGGGGGGGGGGGGGGGGGGGGGGCGTTGTAGACGGACGCGCGCGCTGAGTCTGTTGTTGAAAGCCTGTGTCCGTCGGGGCGGTAGTGCCGCGCGCACCGGAAACACTTCTAGACTGTTCGGGAAAACACGGATTTAAATAAATATAAATATAAATATAAGGTAGATGGTTAGCTAGCTGTTGTTGCTACACAAACGGTAAGCTGTCGTCATTAGCTGTTGCGGGGATAGAGTCATCAGCGTAGTGTAAATAAAGTTTTTCAATCGACTCAGGCACCGACATGAAGCACCGTAATCTGCGTTGTGTTTCGGTACGGTAGATACCGGTCGCGTAGGAACCGGTGCTATATTGGTACCAGTTCTCGGTACCCAACCCTAACTCTACTAGACAGAAATATGATTGCATATTTATTTTTTTTTAGTTTAAAAACAATATCTAACATATGCAATATGCATTTGCATGGATGTATGTGTAATATGCATGGATGTATGTGCATGGGACGAGCATAATGATGAGTCAACGAGTTGTTTCATAATGCCACTTCAACTTTTAAATGACGCCTTTAAATGGTGCTGTATAACGGATGTCTCTGTCTTAAAGGGTCACTGACCATTCAGACACTGAAACAGGTTACAAGGAATATTTCTTGGTATTTCGGAGCCTAAGAATAAACACAAAATCACAAAACCCAACCCCAGTTTGTCATTTTTCGGACATGTTGAGCTGTCATGCACGACTATGTTCTCCAATAGCATCATCAGCAATCTCCCAAAAGGGAGAATATATTTTAGAAGAAAGGCATTAATCGCTCCAGTAGTTTTTAAACAAACAAGAAGCACTGATGCCGGTGCCAAACCTATGATGTTTTGATTTTATGTTATCACTCATCTGTAGCTTCTTACTGCTGTATTTATGAATGTAAGAGAATAATTGGAATTAATGTATAAGGAAGAAAGAAAAGTCATGGCCAAAAAAAGATTATTCCGTGCAGATTGAAAGCGCTCAAACCCATCTGAACTGCTTCGGGCATTTGTATTCTCCGTAAATCTTTTTCCTGGCCTCCCTCTCTCTTTTTGACAGAGCACATGAGCATCTGTAACCGGCGTTAACTGTGATTGTTTTTGCATGTGTCAAAATACAGCTGCTAAGTGGAATGACTAATCACACAGAGTGCTCGTCCAATACCTTCTGGCTGCATCTGCAATTTGACAGCGTTTGTGCAAAGTGCTCCCGCGTGGGCGAGTGGTTGAAGAACTGATGCTCAATGGTCCGTGCCGGCTGCTGTCATCACGCCGGTGCTTCGATGGTCTGTAACTGCAGCTGTGGCCGTGACCGCTACAAACAACCTATCACTAGCATTACTTGCAGAATCATGTGACCCCATCAAGGTTGAGAGGGTTAATGCTATAGGACCCTAAAATAGAGTCCAATTCATACTTGGAGTCGACCTGGTTCTCAATTCTTTGGGTTTTGGATGCGAGTCAAGTCAAGAGTCACGCCGTGTGCAAACATCATCTAAGGAGGATGAAAGCAGAGAGCAGGTTGAATGAAGATTTACTGTATAAACGATTGACTGAGACTAAACTGATCTTTGTTTCTTTTCCTCCTGAGAGAAACAAATCGTTCCTGTCAATTGCTGCACCTTTGGCCTTTTTGGAACCACAAGTTCATTACAAGTGCTTTTGGAGGGAAGAGGCAGCTTTTACTTTTTATGCAATTTGATGCTTTCCTATCGTATCAAGTGCTTAAGGCTACATATGTTGCGGCTCCCTTTTGCTCTTTGTTTCGAGCAGCCTGTGCTTTTCTAAATGTCATCTGATAAGTCTGATTGTGGTCCGGATGCATCCAGATATCTACTATGTGTGTCATGTCGGATATGCACAGCAGGATGAAAATTTACTTCAAGAGTTTTAAGTCATTCAATATCGATCACCATAAGTGGTCTACTAGTCACAAATAGCACATTTACGTGTATTTCTGGCTGGCAAGCTGGAAGGAATGATTTAGATGAATTTGATTTAATTTAGGATAGGAAACTATTTCCGAGTTTTCTTTCAGAAAATTGCCCATCACCATGAATTGCCTTCGCTTTATTGTCTCATATTCCACTTAAAGATAAACCCGCTTATATTTGGATAGTCTGTTCAACCAATTGCCGAGTGATGGGGTCACAGAAGCAGCATTATGACGATGTAACATCAGCCATTCCCCCTCAAGCAGTGGCACAGAGCTCTGTGGCTGAAGAGACTGGTAACTAGATTAACCTTTCCTTAATGGGACCCTGTCATCCAGTAGCCTGGAGGGCCACGCAACTGCAGCTCATGATGAAAATCAAGCTGCTGGAGTCACGGATAAACCCCACCTGTAGTGTTGCTATCGCTTGTCCTGCCATATAACTGCATTGTGGTTGTTTAAAGCACTTACAAGTTGGCAGAAACGGAAAACGGTTCACAATAATCATATTCACATTATTATACAGTGGGAGATGTGTCAAAGGTGTGCCGCTCATGACCCATAGAGAGTTATTTGTTATGGTTGACTAGATTAGACACATTTTTACCTAAGCACAGAAAAAGCTCTCCACCGCTTATTAACTTTGCATCACGTGAGCTGCACTGCGCACAACATCCCACATGGTTGAAGCGTATCATAGTACTGCAACGAAATCAGAGGTGCTTCTATGTGCACTGTTTTCTGCCACAGACAACGATTTCTCCAATTTGTACACATGCTCAATTTGTATTCCCAATATGCACATCCTGTTGCCACAAGATTAAAAAAAATCTTTTTTTAGTGTGTGTGCACATGGTCCTTAAATTATCCATTTAATCGATCCTCCAGTGTGAGTAAACCCTACCTTCGAGCACATTGGGTTAAACAATTCAGTTTTTCTGCTGAAAAATTACAAAGATTACAAAGTCTACATCTTGTAGACTTCACATTCAAAACGTGTCCCTTCCTTCCTGGATCAAGGCAGGTGTAGTGAGGGTTAGGATGCTCTTCAGTGGGTTAAAGGAAACATCAGCTTCTCTCACATTGTGAGCTTCGCCGTAGCTTTATTCACAACTTGTTTCTGCTGCCGTATTTTCTGCATACAGCATATGCAATGTGGAGATACAGAGGAACTGCCTTTGTAAGGGTATACGGATGGTGGGCTTTTTTAGGGAGGAGGGGATCCCACCCATTGTGCCTTGAAGTTTAAACAAAACAATAACAAATAAAAAAAATAATAACAAAAAATTCAAACTGTGTTTGTCCTTGATAGAAGCTCCTGTCTGAATTTATGTCGTCCAAAATGTTGATGCTGAAATTGCAGGGAAAATAAACTTGTCCATTACATTTTGTGAACACAAACGCATTATGTGTGTCTGCTTGTGTGATAGGTATTAAGCGTGTTGTTGTATTTTTGCTGTCTAAAAGATTTAGCAGTCGTTGTAGAATCAGAAAGATGAGGAGCGAAGAGGACAACAGACAGAAAAAAACCCAACAAGACGTCATGATTGAAATTGCTTATCGGTGCGGATGAAAGTAAATTGCACTTAAATCTTGTAAAGCGTGAGCGAGGAACTCAAGTTGGATCGATGCCTCCGATGAATTTGTGACACAAATGCGGCGCCTCGTGACGTGGACACCTTAGAGGAGATGTAGTAGTTCCGCTTGCCATTTTTCATCCCTATAACCCCCCCACCCCCACACCCAAAACCCCCTCCTGTGAACAATGACTGCAGCTGTGACATTGTGTCTCATTTGTGTGTCATATTTTGATGGCTCATTACAGTGAGTGTGTATGTGTGTGTTTGTCTGATTATGGTGCACACATAGGCCATTACCCATGTGTTAAGGGGAGAGGGGCTTAATGCACGACAGGGGATGCACGGACAGGATAGCTCGTAAATGGTGCCTGGTTCACATTGGCCATATCAATACTGCCATCTGGGAGTTTGGCCACTTCATTCACAAAACCAATACCTCAGTGGGATCAGATGGACGTGGACGCTGTTGCTCCGTGTTCAATCAAAGTGAAAAGACGAGGGCCATCAGGACATCCACTTACAGGAGGATGGCAATTCTTTTCTTCTCTGTTTTGTGTGTGCGAGCAAGACAAGCCAGAAATAAGGAAACAAAAGAAAGACACTAGATTATAACAGGTGCATGGACTAGACCAGCTTCGCATCCCCTCTTATTCCACATCCATCAAAACCGGTGACAAACACAATCCAAAGGTTTAAATTACGAGAAAATCGTATCTGATTTCTACTTTTGGGAGGAATGTGAAATATCATTGCTGTTATTGTCACAGTCAGCAGGACTGAGGGAACAAATACACTAATCAAAATCAAGAAAATAATGGATAAGACGGAAATTAATTGGATACAATATAGTTCCAGTTTGCATAAGTCACAAAGTAGCATTAGAGGGCTCTAACTTTTGACGCGCTTACGTTTTCTGCTCAATATTTTTCCTATACAGAAGCTGCGTTATCTTGCTATGAAGGCCACAGAGACCCTGACATGAACCAAGGTGGGAGGAGTTTTCCTAAAGCTCATGAGCACACCAACAACCAGCATTTGATTCATACAGGTCAGGGAGACGTCACTTTTAGCTCTGGGCTATACTTACTTTTACATCATCAAGTAAGTGGATCATGTAAGTTGCAACTTCTGAAATGTTTTTTTAGCAGTTCAGCCTCGTGAAATGTGCTATTTAAGACCGAGCGTGGTGAATGATCAGAAGTGCATTTCCCATTTGACAGAAGTTCTGTAGTAACCTTTGCATATCACATACGCAATGCTTGGGAGGGACATTATGACACAACGCACACAAGAGTTGGGATTAATCACACAATGAAAAGCTGGCGCACCAGCAGGGCAAAGCTGAGATGAAACGATAGCATTTATATGATTTCAACAACCAGGTGTGTGCGTCTGCCCACGCTGTGGGGAAAGGTACAAGCGACTGAGAGTTGGGGATTTACTGGCAGGCTGTAAAGTCAGGATTAAGTAGAGCTTTGTGCTATTGTCTCAACAATATCACTGTCATTTCAACATCTGCAAAGGGGTCGCAAAACTATCGAAGGCTTTTACATGACTGTTTTTAAAGTATTTATTGTTCTTTGATTTATCATCGGCGACTCAGTCACACTGAGCATCGCTGCACATAGCCACAGTGTCCATTTAAAGAAAACCTACACTCCCCCCCACATTGCCAAGAATAGCAATTATTGCACTTGTTTCTAGACCCCAGTGCGCGTCCCAAATGCTACTCCATCAGATTGGATTTTTTTCTGTGAGTACGGATCCTGCTGGTAAATGTCACAGTGTGGCGGCGCAGAGCCTGGTCACCACAATCGTACCCCGAGGGGCCCTGCTGCTGTCGCTTTCTCTCAAGCGTGTAGACTACGCAGTAGTTGATAGTAAACAGAAAGATGGCTGGATTTTAGTGGTTTTTAGTCTGTAACCCAGGGGGCTGTCACAGAAAAAAGCCTACTTCCATATGGAAGGATGAGCACATGTTTGATCATTTTCAAATAAATGGCACATTCATAAATAGATATGACGTAAAAATGCTCTAAATCTTCTGATTTGAGACAATATTTGAATATTGATATAATATTTGATGAAAAAAAAACCTGCATTGTAATTAAAATGCGTTACGATGTTGTTGGAGTCATGTGTATTGTTAGGAATTTATACAAAACATAGTGGTGGAAATCATAATATGTGTGATCATTTCTGTATTAAGAATCAAACATATTTTACATCTTGCATTCAATACTGAACACATGAATTGAGTGTGTTAGAAATTAGATGAAAATAATGGTATAATGCATGCAATATTATGTTTACTTGAAGAAGCTTATGCAATCATTGAATGTATTGTGATATTGATGAGGTTAGGGTCTGGTTAGGTGAGTGGAGGGATTCCCGGTTCGGTCACAAGAGGAAGCCAAAAAAAGGAAGCTAATAAAACAGTACAGGTATATTATTATACTTATTAAAAAAAGGAAAGGGAGACTACTTCATATCAACTGAATACTTTTCTGTTTGAGCGTCACACATTCCAATCATCAGCCGCCCCGTCTGACTATGTATTACAGTCAATACACCAAGAGCCAGCCTGCAAACTTTAACAACTCGCGGTAAGCTTCCGCGATGCTGTAGAGGTTCTACTAGCAATTTCATTGGAGACCAACAGCCAATCACAATTGACCTTCTTTAATTCTCTGATTGGTTTTGTGGCACAAATGTAACGCTGCTGCAAGTCGAGCGAGCGCGTGAGTGAAACGTCGAGCGAGCGCAGAGTGAAGAGGTGGAGAGAGCGCAGCGACGGCTGTCTTCGCGCACAAATCGAGTTTGTGGAGAGGGCACCTGAGTAAACTGCGCGCACGGAATATGTTTTTCATATGAACATTGGTTATATAAACCCCTCTAGTGGTCTAGAAATAAACCTGCGTTATTCTCGAGACTTTGGTCAGTTCACATATTTAATCAATGCACTTGGGAGAAAGAAAAATGAACGGACCAGAAACCATAATGGTGAAAGAGCGGGGCATATAAATTAGATATATTACATTGACAATAGGTATGTCATTTTGTCTTGCAGAGGCTTCGAGATTAGAATTATTTTATTTCAACACTAATTGTTTATCCTTCATTTGTCTGTGTTTACAGTAATTGAGCGAACACAAATGATTGGGTAACCACGTTCACGGTGTAGAGTTTGGCGATTTCCGCAGCACTTGAATGCAGCGCAATGCCCTCCATCAACAGCTGGCCAATGAGAATGCCGGATGCGTGTGTGTTCCTCGTGCGTGGGGGTCGAAGAAAAGAGCGAGGCGACTAGCTTAGACTCCGCTCAGCTAGAGGTAAGATTGCTAAAACAGTAGGTAAACACAGACGTGCCTTTAAACAAGTATTTTCGGCCATGTCAGGACACGAATCAGTACCGCATGGGGTTGTCTCGCTAATGTGACAGGCTGCTGGTGTGCTGTCTAAAATACACTTTCATTAACTCGTGAACCAGCGTTAGCTGATATTAGCTTGTCAATGCAGCTAGCATTAGGCTACTAGCCGTAATTTACTGCTATTTGTAGTCAGTTTTCTCTACATAATGGGAGGTCATAGCGTTGTTGCCTTCTTAATTCGTCAGCACACATTATCAGTCTTGCCGCGCGCGAATAGTTAATAACAAAGATATTGGAACCTTAAAGTGGTTACCTTCGCACTTGTTGTGTTAGCTAAAGCATTGTTCACAGCACGTTGGTTGTTGGCTAGCCCTGTTATCTGCTGTCAGACTTGTGGCACCGCCCATACTAGTGAGTTTTTCAGTATTTGGTTTGTTGGTATTCTGCCATAACTGTATAGACTCGGTGGATCA
Source organism: Apeltes quadracus (assembly GCA_021346845.1). NCBI lineage: Eukaryota > Metazoa > Chordata > Actinopteri > Perciformes > Gasterosteidae > Apeltes > Apeltes quadracus. The sequence goes on along the minus strand of CM037935.1, from coordinate 7,667,658 downwards.
TGATATTTCATTGGTCCCGTGTAGCTGTCACATTTCGTGATAATCATTTTGTCCATCGTAAAAGGAGAGGTGCTAACTAACTCCTAGCCCAGCTGCCATTAGCTTGTCAATGCGTCACCGGCCAGCGCTTGCTCAACACCAGTGATGCTGTTGATCAGTTGCCGTTCGCTTCGCCGGTCTCTGTCGCTTTAATTTGAACACCCTTAGTCTCAGTGTCTGTGGTTAATATAAGTGAAATAATCGGACCATTGACTGATTTAGTGCATGTTATATTGAAAACGTGCCGCTTGTAGAAGGCGCTCGCTATCAACAATTGACCCCACGTCACTTTTTGTGACTCATGACTAGTTTGCATCCAACTTATTTTCAATTGAACTGTCTGTTATTAGAGGAAGACGCTGCCACTTGATTATGGACGCCATCAAAGGTAAAAGTTATTCAAGTAAACTTTTCCATACTAAATTATGTATCAGGTTTATCTGTTTTGACTGTTTAAGATAAGCTGTTATTTGTCAATATAACAAAGACAAATTCAAACAATGTGAAACTTGAAACGATTTTGACCTAAAAAATGATAGTTTTATCAACATGTAAGTTTAGACAAAATCACTTAATTCTTGTCAATAAAGTAATTTGTGTTGTGATGATTAACCTGCAACTATGATCTTCATTGGCAGGTAAAGGGGATCAAGGGATTCACAATCCAGGTGGGCAGGTTGACAGACCTGTCGGCCCCCACTTCTTGGAAAGGTCAGTGCAGATGTTTCATACCGGGTTTGAGTAATTTAAGATCAAATGTCAAAGGGTCTCAACGTACTATGCTTTTCGTAGCTGGTCCCCTATTTGTATGAAATAACCTTATGTATGTTCTTTGGACACTTAAACATGATTTACTCTCTGAGCAGATGTATCAACTAGTTTTGGTCACAACTGTCAGTTGCATTTGAATGTAATCCCACAATCAAGTAAGAACATGTCCGTTGCATGATTTGACACGGTGGTGCATTACCCAATGTGGAATTGTGGTGAGGTGTAATTATTCAGGATTGTATCTTCAATGTTATCGGACAATAAATGCAACAATCAATACGCTTAAATGATTTCCAAACTATTGGCAATATATTGACATATCGCGTAGTATACAAAAATGAGCGCCGTAATTTTTGGTGCTGTGATATATTCGATTCATTTTTACTGTTTTCCCTAGGTTTATAACTTCAGGGGGAATACACACACACACACACACACACACACACACACACACACACACACACACACACACACACACAGATGGGCAAAGAGAAGGCATGAATCCACTGTTATGAAGTGTTCTTTGTGACGGCTAGTAAAGATAAACAAGTCCAATGACGTGAACAGTTGATTAAAAACGGTGGGAACGAAAAGAGGCAACAAAACTAATCTAAAATCTTACCTAAAACACAACCGTCCCACCCAGTTTTTCAACTTGGAAACAACTACAACGACGGTCTGCTCCTCTGGACTGCGGGTTCGCCTCTTTGACCGGGAGGGCCGTGCGCAGGGCGTCGTCCCCCGTCCTGCGTTCCTCCCGGGCCGGCCGATTGACAGCGGGACCGGTTGAAGCAAACCTCCCCAGCTGGCACAGCACATCTTTCCTGTGAACACATTTTCTTAAACCGCATCGCAGCTAACTCAACGCTCTGCCCTGCTCGGTGTTTTTTAACAAAGGCATATTGGTTTAATTCATTTAGGATATATTTTTTCACATTCCGATTCTAATGTCTAAATATTTTGAAGAACAAAATGTTCTTTTTAAAAGAGCATAGTTGTTGTTGTGCTATTATTGGCTTGTAATCACTGGCATAAAATGTTCAGAAAATGACAATAATATTGGTTATTACAATTAATTCGGTGCACTATTATTGCACAATGTAAGTACTTATCGTGACAGCCTTACCATAACTATCTGTAGTTCCTCTGGTGGTTACTTGACCTCTAGCTGCAGGACTCGCCAGTATACCGTACTAGATTGTGTAAGAATTGGTTCAGGATTATAGTTTCACATTTAAAATGTATTTCCTTTTCCATGTTATTTTCAATCCAATCAATTGTCATGTTTCTCTTCTAGCATACTTCCAAAAGTAGTAAAGAGGAGAGTGCATGCCTTGAAGAGGCTACAGGTGCAGTGTGCCAACATAGAGGCTAAGTTCTACGAGGAGGTCCATGAGCTAGAGAGAAAGTATGCTGCCCTCTACCAGCCACTGTTTGATAAGGTACACCTAATAAATCTTTTTGCTAATTGTATTTTCTTTACTTGACTCGATCACCAGACGTCTTGCATTTTCTGTTCTGATTTTTAGATTGTTCAAACAGCGCAAAAGCTACAATACAAGTAAAAATGCCAGTTTTTGTTTGTTTAGAGGCTAAATATCTAATAATCAAACTGTTTCCTGCACTAATGGGTGGTTGTTTGTTCTCTGGTCTGATCTGAGGTCAGCAAGAATGCATCCTGGTGCTACATTAAAAACTGCAACAACGAGTAGTCCTCTGTATTCTTGTCAGTCATGACTATTTCCAGAGCTAGTGACAAGAACTGAGCTGTGTGTGATGCTAATGTCCCCAAATGCTTCTTTAAAGTGATTAACTTTTTTATGATCGTGTGTGACAGAGAAGAGATTTTGTCACAGGATCAGTGGAACCCACAGAGGAAGAGTGTGAGTGGCACAGTGACCGGGAGGAAGAGGAGGAGCTTGCTGTAAGTACAGATTTGATTTTGTTCCTGGGCGCTTATAACAAATCTTATTACTTCTAGGTTTTCCAACTTTTAAAAGTTGTGTGAATCTCAGACTATTCTTGAAGGCCGCTGAAATTGTCGGAAAGGAAACGGGATCGGGAAAAATGTTGTTTTAATGAATCCATGTAAATGAGAATCCCAATGGCTAACCAACACTGGCTGAATTGCAAAATATCTCAATCTCCGTTATAATGGAAGGGGAAACCGTGGACACTCATCTGAAGAAACACAAAACTGCAGTTAAACCAGACACAAAGTAACTTCCACGTTTTCTTCCCTTCAATTTGTGCTGTTGAGGTCAATTTAATTCAGAATTGCGTGGCGAAGTCTCGAATCTCACTGTCCTCAAGCTTTAAAACCGGGGCTTAACAACATAAGTTGTTTATATTTTGGTGTAAATTGCATTTTGATGTTCTGCCTACTTCCTGTAGGAGGAAGTAAAGGAAAAAGCTGCTATTAAGGATGCAAAGAAAGAGGAAGCCCTGCCAAAGGAGGATCCAAAAGGAATCCCAGAGTTTTGGCTCACCATATTCAAGAGCGTGGACATGCTCAGCGACATGCTGCAGGTACATTTCATTGATTTTCACGCATGTCAACCGGATTCTCAACATTTTCATACGTCCTGCTGACTGTTCATCTACCACCAGGAACACGACGAACCCATCCTAAAGCACCTGAAAGATATCCAAGTCAAGTTTTCTGAGCCAGGAGAACCGATGGTAAGTTTCGTCATGTTGTAGTAATGACTTGAAATCATTCCTATTTGATGAAGTTCAAATTGTCTCTCTTCTCAGAGTTTCACATTAGAGTTCCACTTTGAGTCCAATGGTTACTTCAACAATGCAGTCCTCACTAAAGTCTACAAAATGAAGTCGGAACCCGATGCTTCGGAGCCTTTCTCCTTCGAGGGACCAGAGATCATTGACTGTGAAGGGTGAGAGACGGGGCACGCAGACATGACGGTTGAGTTGTGGCTGCTTTGTAAAATATTTCCATCACTCTCTAATATTCATCTCTCGTGACCTGACGGCCCACATCAGCCTCGTCCTGGCACTGCTACCAACTTTTATCTTGTTTGAGTCTTCATTTTCTACCGCATCTCACAGAGTTGAACATCTCTCCATAGCTGTCAGATAGACTGGCACAAAGGGAAGGATGTGACTGTGAAAACTATAAAGAAAAAGCAGAAGCATAAAGGCCGTGGCACGGTCCGCACGGTCACCAAACAGGTCCCCAACGACTCCTTCTTCAACTTCTTTAACCCAGTCAAAGGTGAGAAACACACAGAAATGATTGCATTCCTCTTGGCAGCAACTCATTAAACAAAGCTCTGTTAGCCATGGACACAGGTTCCTTGAACAACCACCGTAACCCACACAAATACAATTGCTTGTCAGTCAACATGGCTGTCTTTATCCGCAGCCGCTGTAGCGACATGCAAGCTGAATTAAGCTGAATCCAGCAGCAGGTGGCAGCAGAACCTGTGTGTGTGTGTGTGTGTGTGTGTGTGTGTGTGTGTGTGTGTGTGTGTGTGTGTGTGTGTGTGTGTGTGTGTGTGTGTGTGTGTGTGTGTGTGTGTGTGTGTGTGTGTGTGTGTGTGTGTGTGTGTGTGTGTGTGTGTGTGTGGGCGGAGAGTAGAATAACTTTTGAAGTCATCCAGTTGTCTAATTACCTAAAAAAATAAAAACAATTACTGACGTCCCATTAAATACAATTGTTGCGTGTTGTTTTATATTTAGTGCGAGGTAAAGAATTAAACTGTTAAAGACCTTAAAGATCAAATATAAGAAAACAACAGTTCACGTACGGGAGGCTATTTAGCGGAGGGAAAACCAAAGTCGGCTAAACCTGTGACTGCTACATTTAAAAATAATTTAACTGTTTCTAAATTATACAAATCCTTCTAAGTCAATTCATTCGGTAACCTTGCTGCTTTATTTGCCCTCATCAAAGGTGAGGATGTTCAGTTCAGATTCGCTCCCGTAAATGACTCATTTTCTCACAGGATGATTAATGTAGGCCGAAAACCGCTCAATGCAATCAGTCCTCTGTGCGGTGTAATCATCTTAACGGGTCAGACATGCCTACACCTTCTCTGAGAAGTTAACCTGAACACTCGTTGGCTCAGCAAATGTTTGTCTCACTGGCTCTGTGATGCCTCTGTGTATGACGGGGGATATAAATGGCTGCTCTTCAGCTGTGTGCAGGTGTGCACTCCTGTGGTGGGGACGCCCTCACTCACTTTTGTCTCGAAGGTTGTGCACTTCATAGATGTGTGTACACTATTTGGTTGTCCTTTCGTTTAATTACAGTAAAATGTAGAGTTTTATTTATTGGAGTAATTATATTTTTATATATAAAAATAATAATTACACTCCAATAGTACATATTGGACCATAGATGATTTTACTATAATGTAGAATATATCTACAAAATATTTTGAGATTATCAAAGCCATTTCCTCCATTTTAGTATTGTTGCAACAAGGGGGACGATGATGTCACCTTTACTCAGTTTATTGCCACGGTGGTGCAGCGCAGCCAACAGGCTCCTTCTGTGGAGGATGTGACCTCACGGTGGGATGTCACTCATAATAACCACGGTTGTTGCCTTTTTAATGAGCTTTCGGATGTTGAATTTAATCAAGGCAAAATCCAAAGCTGCTCTAATGAAAGATGTATAAAATGACCAGCATCTGCCTCGGAGTGATCATTTTAAATAAATGCGCCTTTTCCGTTTATCCAATTGTTCACCTTTTCATCCTGGCCTTAATTGCCCTCTATTTGCTTGTAGAGCAGTGCGTTGAGGTGCTTAATGTAATGATGTGCGCTTTGCCTTTCAGCTTCACCAGATGGAGAGATGGTAAGTCCATGTAGTTTGTTCTTCATCAAATCACCCTACATGCCATGTCTTTCTCCATTACCAAGTATCTGTAAGTGTTAAAATGGGTATTTATGTTCTCTAGGATGAAGACTCTGAGTTCACCCTAGCTCAAGACTTTGAGATTGGGCATTTCTTCCGTGAGAGAATAGTTCCCAGAGCGGTGCTCTATTTCACAGGAGAGGCCCTGGAAGATGACGAGAGTGTGAGTTAAGCTCCTCAAACACACAGTGACCCGTGAACACCGACCAAGCTTCAACATGACATGTTTGCCAACCAGGAAAGAGTTTAAGCAAATGAGCTAAACTTTTTTTTTCTTTCATGCAGTTTGATGAGGAGGAGCTGGAGGAGGGAGATGAAGAGGTTGGTAATGAAACTATTTGGACGGGCTTACGCAGATAGCTGGGCATCCCTGCTAAACCACATAATCCTAATTAAAATACGGGTAGATGAAATCCAGCGTTTTGATTGGTTGAGACTGAGTCACAGGGGGATGCATCGTTAAGCAACAATGTACAGTTGCTATTCACATTGACCCAAGCGTTTCATATCAATCCGCACTCAAAGTAACAGGTTAGTTTTGGCGCGACCGTTAGTTGACATTTTAGCTTCAGCTCGGTGGCGAACGCTGAAAAAACCCCAGTAATCCCACAAATGATCAGTTTCAGTCAATGCGAGCTTTCGCAACCGGACATCATGTGGACGTCATGAGAGATGAATGAGATGGTGCGGGACCCAAAGCCGTTTACATGCATCTCGAAACTACTGAAATGAGATGCACAATGCTTGGTGGCTAAAACTATTTTGTGCTGAAAGGCAGCTTTTTACTTAATATTTATAATTTTGTTAGGCCCGACGCGCATAATTTGGTTACCAACGACTCCCTCAAACTGTTAAATTATTGGACGTTAAAGTACAGCCTCTGTGGTACTTTAATGGTTAATGATATTAGCAGCAGCCCAGGGATATATTTTATGAACCAGGGTATAATTTAAATCATGTCTTTGTCTCAGGAGCAAGATGACGAGGATGATGACGACGACGACGGAGAGTTGGAGGCCAAGGTCATTCTCAAACTTTGATTTTTATTACTTGTTTCACTACATTTGTGTCCGTCATGGTGGCGCAAATTGCGTAGCTCTTTAAACCGAGTGCTTGGTCTACTCCCGAGATTTGAACCTGTGATCAGAAATAACCAAGAACGCTGCTTTGTTTTTCCGCTCGTGGTACCTAATGTCCGCTCAGCAGCTATTCCTTTTGCTCCTTCACCTTTTTTTTGCTTCTGTGTGCTCATTCATCAATGTTTCATTATGTAATTTGTGTCCGTGACCATTAAACTTGTGAATATTGTTGTCTCTCCCTCCCCTGGATTTCCCCTCCATTACAGGCGTAATCAATCATTCTCACCCAATGCAATTTCTAGGTAAGGGAGCGGTCCCACATTATGCACTGTCTGGTCCGTCGGCTCTGGTCTGTCATTCTGCTGCCTCTTTCACATTATCCTCGACTCTTCCAGTAGTCCCAAATGTTTAGGTCCCTCCGCTCAGACTCTTTCTATTCTGCCTGTCCTGTCGTTGCTCTGTACAAAGTTACTATATACTTCCATTCTGTAGCCCCTCCCTCCGCCATCCCCCCAGGTTTTTAACATTGTACCCTTTGCTGTAGCAAACGAGGTGCCTTCGTTCTCTAACGTCTCCCTTCTTCTTAGCCTCATCTAGCTGCTAGTTAAAGCCCGGTGGCACAGTTGGCTCTCTGCCGTCGGGTTTTCTAATCTGTTCTCTCCGTCTCCCTTGTGTCTGCCCCGACAGAAAGAACAGCCGCAGCCTGCCGAATGCAAACAGCAGTAACCGTGGTGATCGTGACCTGCGGCGTGGTAAATCAGTTCTTAGCCAATCAGCGAGTCCTCCTACCCTTTTATGAACTCATCTGAACGCAATAGAACACAAACCCAACTGTTTTTAATATGTGCATGACTTGTTTTTCTTTTGACTTGCGCCCATCTCGCCCCCTGTTTAACTAAATGACCGTATCATCATGGGCTTCTTTGGTGAGGCGGTCAAGAGCCTCACAGCATAGAACAAAAATAGGAAAGAAATGGATCCCCCATTTTTCATGAAAATAAATTGGTTACTCAGGGTTTTTTAATGCCAACATGAGAAGTTTGAGTTTACCAGGAAACTGTTAAACAAGTCTGACTTAATATTTCACTGGGGTAATGTTTCTTTTGTTAAGGTGTTTTTTAAGAGACATTAAATATATTGTTTTGAATTTCATTTCCTCGTTTTCTTTAATGTTCATTGTTGTATGTCATTGGACTATTTATTCTGGTCTCAGTGGTGTATTTCAATTCATTTCTCACCGTGTTTATTGGGGTAACAAGCATTTTGGCTGAACATTAGCACCATGTGACAAGCATGTGGTTATAACTCCAAATACATTTCTCCTACCTGTTTGAGCCGACACTTCCTGAAAAGCTCATTTGACCCAGAGTCTTTGAGAATAAGATTGTTTTAAGAAAACCAGACATTTGAGAAAACATTGCATTTGTTCTGCTGAATTTCCACCAAATATGACCCATTTGAGCAGAAACGGTGGTCGACACTGCAACCTGTTAATTGGGGACCGGGTGCGCGATGTTCAGATCAAAAGAAAATTATGTTGCCAAGCTTCCAAATGATGGTTTACTAGTTAACAAAGCATAATCTAATTCAGCATTTACAGTTAAAGAATATATAAGTATATCTGTTATTGTCCAATGAGTCAGAATGTTTGTGGAAAACTGATGGAAGTGGTTTGCCAATGTATTTTATATACTGCTTTTGGCCGTTTGGGACAACTTTGCCTGGTCGGCGATCGCAGCGGAAATAACCCACCCCATCTCTTTTAAAAAAATGAACGATTGTAGATCTTGTCGGACAGATATCTCAGAGCCACGGTTGACATCTTCAAATCTACCATGTTGAAACGTGTGCTAGCAACGGCCTTAACTGGTTCTTATTCACAATTTGTTACTTGCGCAATATTTCTTTTCAATATGTACAGAGTTAGTTAAAATATTCTATTAAAGTTGTGCAACATGGAAATGGGTTTTTGTGTCCTTCATCTGTGTCACCATTTTGTTCACATTTTAGTTTGATCTTAAATTTGAAAATGACTGATCTTTTATACACGGCACAAGGATCCTGAAACTGAAGCAGCTTCACAAAATGTATCAATAATTGTGTTACCTGCACATTTTTTAATGTAAGGTGTCCAAATGCCTGCAGCTAATCTGTCAGGCAGTCACCAGGGGAGCTGCTCACTGGTCTTAGCTGGTTAGCTCGGCTCTCACAAGCGTCCCTTGGGGACTGCGCACTGAGTAGCTGCTTTCAATGGACTTCACCTTCAGGCCCCAGGTGGTGATTTGTAAATGATTAGCTGGGGTTTACAACCATGTGTGCGTATCCAGCCTGAGCGTGCTGGGCTTACAGCTCAAACGCCATGGCAACGCAGCAGCATCGTGACATCCAGCAGCCTGCACAACACCAGGTCAGGCAATCACAATGTCTGGAATTCTGTCTTGCAGATAGCACAAGCATATACGCCTCTCTGAGAGATCCTTGTGGTGCATTGTGGGAGGTTATGGCTAAGTGCTCCAAAGCCTCCCGAGGAGGATGGTGACACTGTGTCCTAGCAACCCAAGTGCTGAAGGACGGTGGACCGTATAGCGTTATCCCGGTCACTCCGTCAGGCAACACCTGTGAACTGTGTGTTTTTCATCTCAATCATCACGGGGAAAGAGGTGACTGTGTGAGAAAACAAAACCACATTATCACAAGGTCATTGCGAACATGAAGCCCATAAAGTTATGTGATTATGAAATGTGTGAGTGAACCGGCTGCTGACGTGATTCAGACCTCCACTGCGGACGAACTGAAATCTACTGACGCTTTCTGTCATTTTGTGGGTTTTGCTTTACTGACAACAACCCACCATTCATAGCGAGGCTGCTGTGTGGGGGTTGAGAATTGCCTCACTGTGTAACAAGGAGTCCAATTGTGTCTGAACACCCCGTTTCTGTTCTTTCTGAAACACAGCCAGGGAAGAGTAAAAAAGTCAACCAGATAGCGGGCTCTCTGCCTACGGTTTGCAATGAAAGTTGATTTATATACATCTTCAGCTCTAAAGAGTGAGAGGCCGGATGTTCATAAGACAAATGTCAAGTCAACTCACTTGGTCTTGTCTAAACACGCAGAATGAAGACACCGGGAAACTGTTGTTTGTGACCTGTGTGAACAAAGTACTTTCATTATAACAGTTTTGGTCATTTCAAGTCATGCCATGTTTCCTCTGTCGCCTAAAAAATGTTTTGTCAGGATAGACGTGTGTGTGTGTGTGTCTGTGTGTGTGTGTGTGTGTGTGTGTGTGTGTGTGGATGGATGCGCACAGAAGAAGAATCAATCACATCCAGAGGAAAGCAGTTCGGTGGACTCAAAGGGAGATGATCTGGGTAGAACAAAAGAAAGTATTTAGACCGCAGTGATTATCGCCGCATGATGCTCTGCGCCCTCGTCTCATCCTCATCCAGCAGAAGGGTTTGGTTGCAGTCTTCTTCCGGACGGGCCTCCCAGCTGCAGCTGCAGCCACTGTGCCGCTCTTGGCTCCAAGGTGCGTTTGGCACAGCCTGTACGTGTACATGAGACAGGCTCGTCTTGTGTGGGGCTCTTTTGTGTGCTCCTGCTCCGGGTCGGAAGTGGTGTGAGCCAGATTGAGAAGGAAGGGAATAGAGAGGGGCTTCATGCTGCTGACGCCGGGTCAGAGTTCAGAACTGAGTGCGCTGAACCAAAAGGGCCCATTACATCTGAGATGCGATTCTGATTATTAGCAGGTGCATGAAGTGAAATATATTCTCCTTACCTCCTTTTTTTCTCAGCTACTCTACAGTGGGCTCAATGGGTGCGTTTGTGCAGAGGATGAAGGGCAATGACTTTGGTGATGCACGCGCTGCAGACGGCTCATGGGAAACTCAAACCCCTTGAAGGGGGAGCGGTGCACAATCTCCTCCGACAATGAAAGCAAACAAGGATGTGACTAACGCTTGACTAACGTGTGGGTATCACATCATCTTCCACGTCCTTTCAAATCTTTTTCCGCGCTGTTAAAATGTTGTGAATGGGTGTCAGGGGATGGAAATGAGGAGGGATTTAGACGGATGTTTGCTCAAACCCAATCAAATCCTTATTTCGAATCAAACCTAATCTGACTTTTATGTCACTGTTTCTCTAAAACTACATTTTGAGGAGAGACTTTACAATCTACAAAGTGGTTCCGACCCGGACTGCTTTGATCTTTTATACTCATGTGTGCTTAACGTGAAGAGCTATAAACAGTCGGCAATAAAACTCTGCTAATCTTATTTGCTCCGCAGCATTATCACCAGTCACCTTTGTGCCTGGTATGTGTGGGAAAGCGAGCGTCACGCCCGATCGCAGCATAGCAGCAGGGCAGCACACCTTACTCCGGATTTATGAATTAAAACAATGAATGAACCGGGAAATAGGTGTGGCGCGTTTAACCCGAATAGGGCCACACAGGTGGGGTCAGACCGGATCTACGTTACACAGGCGAGACGATCATACCAAGGATGCTTGGAATACATGCATGGCTCTGCCGTGCTTTGCATGTTTGTGTTTTACTGTCGGCACCCCCATAATGCTGCATTACATATTTGTGTTACTGCGGTTAACTCAAAGTAATCATTGAAGGATTCTGGGAACTTGACTTTGATGATTACCTCCAGTCAAACTTGGACTTGAATCACAAATGCATAAATTAGCACACCAAAAAAAATCCCTTTATTCCCTCTCGGCCTTGTGTGAATTGTTACATGTTCTTCTTCAAGTCCACTTGGTTTCTCCTAACAACCCTTTGAATATGCAACACTAGAGCACCGGCGTAAAAGAACCATTGAGCTCAGCAGCCGAGTTCCGTGGCCCGCTGCGACCGTTTGCTTTGGGTTCAGTGAAAAGACTTCAGGTTTCTCACGTACGGCGCAGTGGAGCTATGCAGAGGGCCGAGTGACAATGCGTCACATTCCCAGCAGGGGAAGGATTGCATACTTGCCATTCTTTCGCAGAGTCAAATTGGCAAGTATGAGGTGCCGGACTCCTGGATAATATCTCATAGTGACTCCATGTAGCTCATGCATGTGTGTTAAGGGAGACGACACGCCTGATGGTTTACAGACCTGTGTGATGAGGTGTGTGTTAATTACTGTGTGGTAATTACTGTGGGAAACAACGATTACCATTAGTTCTTAGTGTGCAGTGACACAAGACAATGTCTCCTTCCCACATCATTCTGGAAACAAATACCAAACTATTAAGGCCAGCGAAGGAAAGTAACTGAATACATTTCCCGGCTGTGTCCTATACTTAAATGACATGCACTTATTTACACAATGAGCCTCCACTCTGCATATAAAGGTTATATTTAATAGCGCTGGCCAGCGGCGTTGCCATGGAAGCGCAGCAGACAGGCCTCTGGTCCCCTCTTAGTTTAACATTATTAGCGCTGTCGCTAGTTTGGCTCATGTTTGCACTGTTAGCGCAAATAACACCATTAGCACAGTTAGCTGCAACCGCTGGCTCAGCTGCTGCCATTTTGAGAGAAGTTGAGTCATGTGATCGCATGTCGTATTTTTCCAGGAGATATATTTTTTACATTAAGCCGACAGCGGTAGTTGTGTTTTACTTACTGCAGACAAACATTCATATTCATCGTGATCAATCTTTTAAATGCAGAACGTAAACTTGTAATTGTAGTATCCATACATTCTTCTATTGCTACTTGGTTTAAAGTTAAAAGATATTTAATGGTCCTTCCATCCCTGCATTACACTCCAGCTGTAACATCAAGGTTTTATAGATAAGAGCCCATTTTTGATGGCAATCATACCGTGTCCAGTTTCTGATCAGATGGACTTTTTTCATTGTTCTACATACGTTTCCTCTTCAAGGACTGTTTTACTGAGCGCTGCCTTCACAGACCATTTGTTCTTTTTCCCACGCTGCTGAATGCTGGTGTGGCCACACACACACACACACACACACACACACACACACACACACAAGGCTTATCAGAACAATGCCTCAAATAACTTGAGTCTCATCCAGAGGGCATGTCACCAAAGAGCAGGAGAGGATGTGGTGTTAGTGTGTGCGAGACAGGCCGAAGTCGTACATTTGTCACAGTGTGCAGCTGTTACCTGCGTGCTCTGCTGTGCTTGTCAGCGGCTCATCACAGCCAGCTCATCCATACTGCTTCCCATTGTTGAGCTGACTATGTATAGTCCACCGTTTGAGGCCGTTTCACGACGGACATAGAAATAAAGCGCATGCATACGCAAAATAACACGGTTCATTTAAGTGTGCACAGTACTAATCAAAAGTTTGGACACTCTTTCTCATTCATTTGAATGACTAAAACTGAAACATTTAATATGCGTTTAAGAGCCATTTTGGCATATTATCTTGTTTTTTAAACGAGTGTCCAAAATTGATTTTAAACTGCGTGTTTAAAGAGGTTGTATTTAACATTCTGAACATCCATGTTGCAGCAAACATTGTTTTGCCATGTTAGGAAACAGAGGAATGATATCTAACAAATGGCTGGATATATTTTTAACCTATAAACTTTCATTGCAGTGCAAATTTGGGTAATAAAGACACAAATACACCATCATTTTTTGCACGGGAAACTGTGGTAGCCATGTTAGCTTTGAGCAACTGCTGCGACATGGAGCACAGCGGCTGCACCGGTTGGCAGTTCGAACCTTGACTCCTTCATGTGCTGTTGAAGTGTCCCTGAGCAAGACAGCTGCACACTGCTCACACTGTGTGGGAGGGTTAAAAATGTAAAACCATGGGTTGAAAATGCAATGCGAGTTACTTTGTAGGTGTGATTTAGGATCACACCTGCAAAAAGGCGAGTAATTAATAATACATTAAATTCTTAAACATCTACACCCTGTTCAAACTTATAGGGACTTGCAAAAATACATATTCATTCATTAGAGCTCTTCTGTCATGTTTTGTATGATTTATATTAAATCTTGCATGAATAGAAATACATTAAACTCAAAAATGGTCTGCTGACTGATTTTCAGTCTTAACACGCGACTTCCACGACGGTTCACGGATTTCCTTAATTTGGTGTTTCAGGTGTTGAGTGACTCACGGCGTCGTGCCCCAACATGACTCCCAAACTTTGGGCCCTTCTGGTCTTTCCACCTGCTGTCTAGTCCCACCCACGTGGCTAAAAAAAAAACCTCCACCATAGTGGGGTAAACAAGATAAAAAGAACACCGGACAAGAACTTGTTTTGTGCTGTGAAACTCGCATTGTATCCGCTCCTGTTATAATCAAAACCCACCTTATCGTACTTCCTGTCCCTGTGTGTGTCTCCGGGGTTTTGTTTTGTCTAAGTGGGACAGGGAACTGGAGGACACTGATTATAACATGAGTTCTGTGGCTCAGAAAGAGTACAAGGAAAAACAAGCAAAGCAGCCACAAGTTGATTTTCTGTTGCTGTTGGAGTTGTGCAGATGGCTTATAGGAGGAATATGATGTTTGCTTCATCAGACTTCATCAGTTTATTCGTCCAATTGCCATATTTTCTGTTCTTCTCCATCTTGTGCAAACACCACTGTTGCATATATCTCCAACCCTCTTTATGGGGAAAATAAGTGATGATCCGAGGACATAGACGCAACATAGCCGTCCACATGTGGACACAGTCTGACTCTCACAAACACACCCACACACACACACACACACACCTTGCCCTCCTTTGGCAAGCACACTCCTACAAAATAAGGCGCTGCACACTGAGTCACTGCCTGGGCATGTCTGAAAGTCTCCACCGCAAAATAAAACCTATATATGAACACATCACAGGATATCACACACACACACACACACACACACACACACACACACGGCAATAGAGAAGAGCCCCTGACACAAAGCGGTGGTGAAGTGCACCTCTTCACCAAACAGAAGCAGTTGTGCTTTGACTCAGACTCGGTTGACTCAGAACACACGTGTGGTTTCCTTTTCGTTGGAAGCGGTAATCTAGGCGCCACATCCCTCTGCACCGCCGGCAGACAGCTCGCCGTGCTCTCTGAAGTGATTCACCGCGGTCACGGCTTTCTTTCTAACCCGTGTGGGCAACAAAGTGGTTCGAACCCAACGTAGGATCACCTGGATATCTGCATGAGGACTTGATCAGGCTTGAGGCCCAGCTTGGAGGTGGCAGGTGTGATCAATGCAGTGATGATGTCACCTCATGTGATGACCCCCTTCCCTTCTCATGTCCTTCTTAAAACACATCATGAAAACTTAGACGTTTTTGTAAGTAATGCAAATGTCTAATTTATTAACTCAAATTGAATTCACCTTAACATTTGAATTTGATCTTTTGACCTGAAATTGTTGAGTTGAGTCAGAGCTAAAAGGACTTGGTTCAGTTTTGTCTCACAAACACAATATTCCAAGATGATGGATTCTATAAATACATGATTCTTTTTTAGAAGCCTTGTTTTTCTTAATAATAATAATAATTATTATTATTTTGAAGGTAGGCAAATCACACAAGTTTAAAATACAATTCAGTCCTCATGCCCATATTTAATGACCATTCACTGAGTAGCTTTTCACTGAGCTCTTGTGCAGGAAAAACAGCAGGTCTGTGTCTAAATAATTATTTAAAATAACATGCTTTTTTTTATTTGTAGCTGCTTACATGCGTGTGAAACAGCTTTGCTTGAAACCCAGCAGATCCAGGAATGTTTTGGTGTATTTCATCAGCTTGAGATATACAGACAGTAATTGTGTTTGTTATGTAAAATACCACTGACTGTAAACAACCTTTGTCTAAAGTATTATCTTCCGCTAAAATGGATAGTTATATTAAAGGTTTCCCGTTTTTTTTTTCTGGCCGTTATCATTTTAGACTGAATCATTCACTGCACAGTCCGCAAACACGTGTCACCACAGTGGGATTAATAATTAACACTTTTAATCTGTAATTAGGTCCACGTTAGGACTTCCTCTGCCCTTGCCCCCCCCCCCGTCCTCCCCGCAGCTTCCGCCCACACGCAGCCTTGAATTACTCCACCGGCAACTGTTGCGTTCCCAAGTCATGTGACATCACGTGGGGGAAGGGCGCAGGCCAGAGGAGCCTATAAAAACGCTGCGCTACCTTGGTCCATTCACAACGCTACTCTGGATTACCAACGGGCTCAGTAGAGCAGCGCCTCCTCGGACGACACAGCAGAGGGAATCAAGGTGGGGGGGACGTTTCATCAGGGGGTTCACAGACCAGCCCGACGTAAACAATGAAAATGTCCGCGGCGGAGATCAGCCAGGTGCTCAAGGAGGGAGAGCTGGAGAAAAGGAGCGACAACCTGCTCCAGTTCTGGAGGAGGAAGACGTGCGTCCTGACCACGGACAGCCTCAACATCTACGCCGACACGCAGAAGCGCAACCGGGGCAAGGAGCTCAAGCTGCAGTCCATCAAGAAGGTGGACTGCGTGGAGCGCACCGGCAAGTTCGTCTATTTCACCATCGTCACCACGGACGATAAGGAGATCGACTTCCGGTGCTCCGGGGAGGAGAACTGCTGGAACGCGGTGATCACCATGGCTCTGATCGAGTACCAGAACCGAAAGGCCATCCAGGACTTTAAAACGCGGCAGGACAATGAGAGCGCGTCGCCCGGCCAGCAGGAGCGGCGCATGGCGCGTGCGCCCTGAGGCGCGCCGGGGACCAGGCGGCTCCTAATATGGTGAGGGGCTCCGGCACGCGTGGCTCACAACGTGTAATGAATGAGAGAACACAGCAGCAGTGTCTTTAAACGCCGAAATTAACGTTTTTTTCCCTTTCTTCCAATGTCTTTCTTTTTTATAGTGTCGAAATGGACCATACATAAAAAATACGCGGACCAAACTGAAGACGAGGTCACCCGGTCCAGAGATGAAGGATTGTTCGGGACTGAGCTGTCGGAGAGCAAGTTTTTAGAAGCTCCAGAAAGCGGACTGAACTATTGACTTTTCCAAACTATGTCAAGTTTGATCTCCTGGGAGGAATGACTCCTCAGACCATGATGTTAATTTATTTGTTTCCAGGTTATGTTGTTGCCGACAGACAGCTGGTGTCGTTTAAATTATTTACTATTTCAAAGTGTGTTGAGTGTATTTATTTGAATAAATATTCATGAATTTTTAACAGAACGTTGCCCTCTCCTGTACTTTTGTTACCACAACTAGAACCTTGTGTACTTCGTATCGGTGTCCGGTGGTATCTTATTACAGCCTCATGGAGTAACCGTAGATTGGACACGAGGGAGCACTTTTCACCAACTGCATTTCTCAGCAAATGACACACAGTTAAAAAAAAGGGAGTGGAGGACCGGAAAGTCCCTTTCCCTTCTGCTGTCAGGTGGAATGTGCCTCTTTTTTTATGGTCACTAGGAAGGACTTCCGACTTGAGTCATAACCCGATAAGCAGATTCCATCAGCAGCACGGTGAACTTAACAGCCTGGGTGGTGCCTTTGACCACACCTGAAACCGCTTCGAGGTGTGTTGGGGTCATAGGTCGCCACGTTACCAACTTGTTGGTTGTGTTTTGGACTACGAGCATATAACAAAAGCTGAACATGGTGTCAACACTTTGACTTCTCCACCGTCTTACCAGGTGCCTCTTGTTCCTGTTACAAAGAAGAGAAAACGCACACTTGACTGTCATGACATAAAGGCTTTATCAGTGACTATAATGTGACACAAAGGAGACGCCTATTCAATTATTGCTCCACCCAACCAGCACAGCGTTAGTCATAGTACAGGAATCCTTTTTTCATGGCCTTCGAAAGAGATATGACAGTACGATTAAGGTTATGAAATTGAAGTGACATAAAAAGTAATAGTTGTTAAGTAATATAAGTGGCTGTTATTGGTTAAATTTACAAACGTTAAACTCCAGGGTTGTTTGTTACCATATAAAAAGACTTACAAGTTGCCTAACAGATGCACAGACAATACAATAAAAATGTTTTCTGTGAATGGGAATAAAGAACCGACGTGACGTACTGGTTTCTGATGTGCTGGAGCTGCCAAACGTCGACAGTTTTCCCTGAATGTGGACATTTAACTGAGCCAGCAGCAAATAAACACCTCTGGTTATGGATCCTGTGGACTGGAAGTGTGTTATGAGCACAAATGCCCAGAGGTCAAAGGTGGCAGAAAGCTGAATCCCTTGGCTGCAGTAATGAAGTGTATAGTGGAGTCACGCTCCTCCCGTCCCATCCGGGTGCGCAGCTTTGAAGTAGGATGCCGCTCCGATGAAGGCATCAAAGGGTTAGGCTGATCTGAGGAGTATTACCGGAGCGGACGGGCCTCCTCTCTAAAAATACTGCTTTAAAAATTGGTTACACTTTAATGTCAGACACGCGTACACACACATCGCCCCCGAGCCAAGTGCCAAACACTTTTGTTTTGTAACCAGTTTATGATATTTTCTTAACAATTCTTACACGGAAGCAATGCTCTTGTTTGAGCATTTAAGGTGACTGAGCAGTTGTATCAAGAGCTGATGAAATACGTCACAATCCACTGGACATCTGGTTTTGTTCTTTATTTCCTCACACACAGACGTCACACACACACACACACACACACACACACACACACACACACACACACCGTGTCTTCCTCGCTGATCTCAGGCTGTATAAACATCCTCTGATGCAGCACAAGCCCCATTCAGCCCGTACTTGTGGCCTCAGCGTCATCGCGCCACGCAGGCGGCCCTCATGGTGACGGATCAGTCAATGCATTGTTACATTCTGGAGGAAACTGTTCACGCAATAAACAGAGGATGTGCGCAGGGCCCGAGACCTGTACACACATCTTCAGCTAGCGGGACCGAATGTCTGATTTAGAGGCGTTTGTCGTGAATGAAGGTGAACAGCTGAGCAGGGAAGCTGTGTGGCCCGAAGAAAAGTTGTGATTCCCCTAATCGTCTAATCATGAGACCAAATCTAA
The DNA here is from genome assembly GCA_021346845.1 of Apeltes quadracus. Lineage (NCBI taxonomy): Eukaryota > Metazoa > Chordata > Actinopteri > Perciformes > Gasterosteidae > Apeltes > Apeltes quadracus. The sequence continues at coordinate 7,648,923 of CM037935.1, read as the reverse complement.
CCGTGTGTGACGTTGCAGCTTGTTCAGAGCATGTCTGCGCATTTAAAATAGCTTTCAGCAGGGTTGGTTGCACGGCCCTTAAGACGTGTAGCAACACTTCCCCTCCCAGCATTTACGAGTTCGCTCAGCTGTGCGTCACAGCTCAGTATCCCTCCTCAAGCCTCAGTAAAGTATCTCTTTGATTCCTGTAAGTCACTATTATTCCAGAAGTTTCTTAGTTTCTATAGAACTTGTTGTGTCATTTCCTCGCCGGCTTTTCCGCCCAGAATCCAATCTGACGCCATCAAGACGCAAAACACTTGCGCTGTGTGTAAATAAAAACTCCAATAACCCAAACAGTCGAAGCTACTAGGATATTTTGCAAGGACTCAGAAGATTGTCTGATTACTAACAGATCTGTTTCAGACATGATCTAAAAATCTGGCAGCCGTGTTCCTTGTCCTTTGACCTTTTTTTATGAATGGGATTATTATTATTCAGGCCACGTTTTACTGGAAAGAACCTCTTCAGGTATCTCACCATGCGACGCATGGCTCAGGTGAGTGCATACCTGAACACATACCTCAGTAAACACCGACGACGAACAGACAATCGTGGGAGTAACAATACAAAGTCACTGCTTATAATATAATTGGGAGAGAATCTGGTCATTTTTTAAAATAAGCGTCAAACAAAAAGGTTTTTTTTTCTGTCTCTGCGGTCCGCGACCACTGGTTGGGATCTCCTGCTGTAAAGGTCAAAATTGCTCTTTCCCATTCATCATCCCATCCAAATAAAGGCCACCTCATTCCCACATCCGGCCCTTCACATCCATTTGGACAAATTTCCCCATATCTTATCCACAATGGTGTTGTTCTTCCAATCATTTGTAGCCATGAGAACAGTGTTTGTTTTTTGTTGGAAATGCATTTCTGTCTGGTGAGTCACAGGGAAGGAACTACACACGTACGCATCTTCAGCTCTCATGTGTGCCTTATTGCACTGTGACGGTCGCAAACTAACCTCTAATACTCAGAAGCTGGGGTCCAAATGTGTATGAAATGTATATGAAGTGTCACATTGAATTGGACGGAACCACTTTCCTTTTGAGACATTTCCTTGGTGCAACATAAAAGCTTGTCCAAGACCACATCCGCTACCAAGATGGAAAAAAAAAAGATAAAAAGGCTGCAACATTTAGCAATCTCAACATGTTTGTGGGACTATTTACCCCAATAACTCTTTGAAGGCACTTAAAAAAAAAGAGAGAATCTTACCAATGTGGCACCTCTTATGTCTAAGAAATGTGTGTGTATTGAATGGGCACAACTTCACACATACACACAACGCGTTGGCATGGACTGCCCCGCTGAGCGCGGATCATGTTGCTCAAGACCCAGCTGTCCACAGAGACGCCTCAGACAGAGAGAGGAGACGCTGTCCGGAATGTCTGCGAGGAAGCGAGGGGGCGGACGGCTCCGCGTGCCCCCGCTGGCCTGAGGAAAGGAGGCAAAGATGAGCATCTGGTTGAGTCAAACTTCAGAACCACGATAGTTGGGACAGGCCAGCTTTTACCGGGAGTTAAAAGACACTAAGAGTTTTGACCTTTTCGATCTGTGACTTGAAAGGGTTCCAATGCGGCGCGGTGTTCAGAGATCACTCGGCAATCTCCAACCTGTGACTTGACTCCAGCTCAGTAGCATCTATTCCTATCATGCTTAATGTTGGGATGGCTGTATGCGAGTGCCTAAGTGTGTGTAAGTAAGAAAATACACAACAATATTAAATCAACTAAAATGTTTTTAGTGGGGTAACCTTTGTGACGCGATCCTCGATAAACGCATCCTCTGGCCAAAAGTTCAGCATAGCCCCAAAAACTGTCAGTGTGTAGTCTAGAGAGACAATATGGCGGGGTGCTGAAGTCTGCAGTGCGATCCCGCTCTGCTGTAACTGGGCTCCTGAGGGGGGAGGTTAAGTTACCAGCACCTGCCCGAGTGGGTGTGTGAAGAGATGACCGAGAACAGATTACAATAACAACATCTTTCCTGGCCTGGAAGTCGAATAAAAGGACATCATTCAGAAACTAAATACGTCTTAATTTGTTTTCTTCTGTTTCGCTGTGTGTTTGTGTGTTTCATCTCGGTGTAGAAAAGTTGTTTTTTCACGTGCGGATGTCGTCTGACGTGATGTGCTTGGTGTTTCTGCCAGCAGCATTTTCTGGGCAACAAACAGAACAAACGAGAAATAGCTGTGAAACTTAATACTGCCACTTAACAGCTCTCAGCAGCTTACGGTCACTCACGTGAATTACAGTAAGTTACATCAGATGCAGCAAATAAAGGAGCGAGATGATGAACTTTGCCTGACAGGAAAAGGGAAGGAGTAACGGATGGCTGTAATAACCTGTAACGATGACCCCGGGTCCACTGCGAATGAGTTCACCGTATATAGCACACAGGAGGAAGGCGATAAATGAGCACATAATGGAAGGCTGGGAGGGAGGGGGGGGGGAATTCCAGAGCAAAGAATATTGCAAGTAACACAGGAAGAGTTTGCTTAGGAAGAGAAACGGAAGCTGGAATTCCCCTGAGACCAAAGCCAACAGCGTACCAGGTGCAATCTAATCAGCGGTTACGCAGGAGGGATAATCGGCCCTGAACAAGCACTCTGATAAGGGCTTTCCAAACCTTTCGCTCATTTACAGGAAAGCGTTTGACATAAACATGTATGGATTTAACATATTTCTAAGATATAGTCACATGGGAGGGATTTAGCCTTTTGTGTACAAATCATAAAGACATAAAGGTGATCCAAATCACTATTTACTTTGGGAGAAACCACACATGTCTTAATTATTACTTAATTGTGTATTCTTGGATTCATTTCTCACTGGCCAGAATCTAGAATATCAATACTACATAATTGTATGGTGTTTCACACCCGTCTTTCACATTCCTTTGTTTAGAGAGTTTTGGGGGAAAACATTATATTTCACTTGATATCAAGTGTCCAACAGGGACATTACGGCTTTGTCAGAGTGAAGTGAGCTCACGAACAGGTGGTGCATTGTTCAAAGGCGCAGCCCAGGGCGCTTAATCACGGCTGATCTGGGTGTGGGCTTGTGTTTCCGATCCTGCATGCCTTCGCTGAGGTGATGTGACACCCCCCACCCCCCCTTGTCCAGGAGCTGTGCGCCTGTGTGGGTTGATCTGTGAATGGATGAAGGGCGGGGAGCTCTGTACAAAGGAAACAATACACGTCCATGCAGAGGTCCATTTGTGTCCCTTTACAATCCTTTATGCCTTCAGGAATATCCGGAGTATAAAATGGAGCATTATTTCCACTTTCATGTCACCAACCAACTATTAATGTAGTTCCTATATACTCTTTTTATTCCTTAGTATTAACTACATAAATGCTAAATGCCCCATCAAGTAAAACACACCATGATCTTCTCCTCAGTGGCAGGAAGTGTACAAAAGATGTATTTTTACCAATGCAACGTTAATCAGGTAAAAATAGCTGCAGTATAAATGATGAATAAAGGGCCCACCTTTATCACAGTAAAGTCAACAGCAGTAAATTCAAAACAATGAGGTAACAAATGAAAATGATGATTACAGCTGAGCCAGGTGATAATTATCTGTTAACATTTCAACCATTCTTAATATAAAGGTTGATTACAGAAAGTAAAAATACTTGTTTAATTCCCAACGTCTCCATTGTTTGCAGCTGTGTGATAGCCAAGGGTCCAGTGTGTCAGTAGTGTTTTAATATGAACTAAGTTCTAAAATCCAGCTGACAATCAGTACTGAAATGGAAAAGTCCCAATAATGAGAATAAACGTTGCTGTTGGTTTGTGGTTGAGCTGAACAGCTGGAGATCTTTCATTGTTCTTTCTCACAGCAGACAGAGTCAACGGGGGAACTGATGACTTCTGATTAATTCTGATTAATCGCAGCTCTGCGTTTCATCTTATGACAAAGTCAAAAGTGCTTCCTGTGAGACAGGTGTGTTATTTAAAAAAAGAGGCAGCTTCCAACAAATCTGAAACAAGACTCATTAAACCTGCTTCTGCCCAAAGCAGAATTGATGTGACATCACAGAGCCGTAAGTGGCTGCTTTGTAAACCCCCTTTGGAAGAAGGAAGTGGGAAAACCGAGGCCTGAAATCAGAGGAAATCCTGTTTGTCATGGCTCGAGGCTCTTTCCCAAGGAGCAGGGGCACTCACAATGGACCGCTCTGTCCTCACCCTGCCCCAAAACCCAGCACAGTGGCAACCTTTTGCCAAATAGGCTGCGGTTGTGTTGGAGGTCAACATTAATCCGTTCAGACGGTAGTTTGAAAATGCAGCGCGGGCACTCTTCAGCGATGTAAACACAGGCATTTTACACCTACTACATCTGCAAGGGCCTGTAAAGTGGCTGACTCGGGCCATCTGAGCGGCAGGGGGAGGGGGGGGGGGGGTGAAACAACAAGGAGCACCTGTTGTGTGCTGTGCGGTGTCAGTATACAGAAAGTACTCCAGAGGGATGAAAGCCGTGGCCGTGCGAGTCCACCACCACCTGTTCTTTCAATAGAAATCTGGCACCTCATCCATGAAAAACATCCTTCATTTTTAACAACCTTGCTGGCAGATTACAGCATCTGAAATTTCAGTCTTTAGTTTTAGTCTCCACTAAAGCCTCCTTTTTGTTCTCCACCAGTCTGAAAACTGGGCGCGGACTGTGAGCCAGATTGTAATCTGTTTACGTACATTGGAAACATTTTCCATGAATGCAGAGACAAATAATTTGAATGTTTTGTAAATGTTTGTAAATTTATTTTCTGCTCTTTGAGCTCCAGACATTTCTTATGGATGTAGTCTTTAATGAGCGAGCTGCACAGACGCACCAAGCAGTATGTTAAAAGCATACACAATTGCTCAATCCTTGGCGCAGATGTCTAGTTTTGTCCCCACGAGGTTCACAGCTGTGACTTCAGACCAGTTAAAAGTGGCGGTTTGACTTTGAGGTGTAGTTATACACAATCCTGGATGAAGCGTGAAGAAATGGCTCCAGCGGGAGAGATGGAGGCCGAGATTAGGATGTCAGGTTGGACCATTCAATTTGAAAACTTGTTCCACGTAGCTGGTGCCGTGAATGTGCATTTATGCATACTGACAACAGTAGAACATCTACACACACACACACACACACAGACACAGAAGTCTTTCACAGGGGCTCGGTCCACAAGTCCCTGTTGCACTGAAACAGAATCCCTTTTCTTCAGTCAACGCTCATCAAGTGCGTGTGCGTCTGCTATCTGTGCCAGAGGACAAGGGGCAGGAGCTGGGACTCGGGCGAGGACGGAGATATTTGGAGGGTGAAGAGGACATGCAGAGCGGATGGATTGTTGGGTAATGAGTCACTGGAGCCTCCTTCAAAGCCTGCTCTCCAACCCCTGACGCCCCCTCCAACACAAGAACAGGGAGGTCCGCTGGAATCTGGACCCTTGGATGCAGAGTGAGCAGGCCACAAACACTGCGCGCACACATGGACACGAGTACACACACACACACACACACACACGGGGGCACTGTCTCTCTAACTAGGGTCAAGATCTCGCCGCAGACAACGTGGACCCTGCAGCGAAAGCTTCAACTGTGGAAAATCTGAAAGTACAGTGTGTGCAAGTGCAGCGCAATATCTTCCCACAGTGAAACTGTGGTTCATAGGTCGGTGTGTGTGTGTGGCTTGACATACTGTGGATGAAAGTGTTTCGTTTTTTGTCAATGTCGGTACCTTCATTATCGCACTTTATCTCTGGAGTGTGCAAGTTTAAAACAACAACAACAACAACTCTTGCTCGTAGTCACACCTCTGTGTTAATGCCGACGGTGATGCCGGTAGCAAGTAGGATGTCTGTATAGGATTTCAAAGACACACACGTACATGCACAGACCAGCTGTGACCTCTCGTCACAGCTTTCACTCTCGCGTTTATTAGATCACCAGCAACTGTTTGACTGACGGATGTAAAAGGGAACATTAGCAGAACATTCCCTGATCTAACTGGCCAATGGTGAAAGGACAGTGCAATGACACACAAAAGGGGGACAGCAAGCACAGATCCGTCAACAGCAGCTTACAACCTGCATAAACTAAATGTACATCAAACACAAACATAATATTGTCACCACGTAACTATATTTAGATACGATACGAATTGCACGGATGCCACATGGGTCGAGCAACACGTCTCCCGTGACCCCGCAGCTCGAAAATGTTGCGACAACGTAACTGATGTAAGAAAAGTGAATGATCGCTCTCTTTTTGTGTTTGGACCACGGCACACAATGGCCACAATTGTTTTCCGAGGAGAAGGTAAAGTGCAGATGGGGCGTGTGGTGGTAAACCCTCTCTGGGCGAGCGTGTGTTTGTCTTGTTGAACTGAGCGCTTCGGGACAAGACCAGACAGGAGCTGCCTTTCTACGTGGAAACCCGCAGGCGGGCTGCACCGCCGCCATGGCAACAAATCAAACTGCTAAAGGCACAACCGGTAAAAAAAACGCATCTGTTTTTTTTTGTAATTGCCGCTTGTTGCAAATGTCTTATGTTAGAACTTAAAACGTTGCTGTTCGCACCACTGCTTTTGGGTATTCCTTTCACCACATCTGTGCATCAGAGTTCTTTCGCGAAGGGAGGTGAAGAAAGAGGAGGAGCGTCTCTAAATGAGACTGAGAGTGTTCTAACAAGCCATGTCTACCTGTCTGCACAAGAGGACCGTCCCAGATCCGGTTCTTCGCCATTACATCACATGAAGTGGGTGGTTGGCACAGCAACAAACCAGCAGGCATTTGCTGCAGCCTCAGCAACAAATGGGTACTTGGCCTGAAGAGTTTTCCTTTCACAGTCAACCTTTTGACCATCAAATGTCAAGTTTAATGAGTTGATGGATGAGAGTTTGAGTTTGGTTCAGACAGAGGAGAATGTCAACACTAACGATGTTTACAACGTTAAACTTCTTATTATCACACACTCCAGAGTCCAGAGCGCTGTGGTCAAAAATCCCAAATTCAATCTACATAATTATTGGGATAAGTGACATAAAACTAAATGACATTAAAACTTTCCAGAAAAGGCTTTCAGAGAAGATTGAAATCAAATTGAAGGATTTAAAAACATTTTTCTTTCTCCTTCATTAAAATGATCTCGCTCTAGGTCCACTAGTGGAAGAAGCTGTCAGGAATATACTTAAATGTGGCAGTACCACCCTGCAAAATCAAAAAACTGCGCTAAAGAGTGGAACTTTCTTTAGTTTTAAAGCCAATGAAGAACTACTAAAGTTACAACAGTGACAGTTCTTTGACAATGGGGAGCTTAATTTGCTGTTTCGTTAAAAGTGTAAAGTAGCATGAAACAGCGATGAAGCAACAGGGCTTTAAAATGCTATATAACGCAGGCTCTGACACTAATGCAGGCTATTCAGTGACTTTTCAATGGCACAATCAGAATGAGTTGGAGGCTTTTAATGGTTTACTTAGTGGAGTTAACCTAAAATGCATTTCCACGGTTACATGCTTGAAATATGACCTCTGGATTGAACCATTCTTAAGCACGGAGGATGCAGCGGGCACATTGTGAACAGCTCGAGGAGCAATTTAGGGTTCAGAATCTCGCTCAAAGGTTCTTCAACATGTTGACTGGGCGTCTAAGCGCCGGCCGTGTAAACACAACATGACCTGCTGTACCCTCTGAGGTACAGCTGCCACTGCAATTGGCCCTGAGCAGAGATAAAGAAGCAGACACATGACAGACATTGCCCCGGGGAGCACCAGATGCCAGACTCCCTCCCCTCACTTCTCTCAAAGACAAGTCCAGGCCAGTCATCCGTCTGTGCATATCCGGGTCGGACCTGAGCTGCAACGGAGAGCCGGCGAGCAAACGTCTGACCTGAAACAAAGCAGGGCACTCCTCGTGGCAGTATAATAAGTGTGGTCTGGTGCCAAAAGCTCAAACCCGTGAGAGCCACTCCAAAAGATTTTTAGCAGAGACAATTACGGCCATTACAGAAAAGCCTTTAATTTGTTTTTGTGATTACTTTAATTGCGCAAGATGAGTTTTAAATTGAAAAGAGTGAACGTACACAGTTAGATGAGTCTTCTTCCATGTCTGCACGCAACATTTGAAGCTACAGCAATAGTAGCAGCAGGCTAGCCTAGCCTAGCATAAAGACGAAACGGAATCAGAATCTCAAATGCTTGGTTGGTAAGTACGTTATGCACATGTGATTAATGCATAACGATAAACTTAAGTCATTCATAATAGGAAATATGAAAATGCAAGAAACAGACAGAAAAACAGCAAACATATTTCCTAAAAGGTCAATGTTACATTTTCAGCTGGGAGAAATGATTTCCCTCAGAGTGTTCTTTGGCGCTGGAGGCGTGCGAGCAGTTTGCATCCCTTACTCTTCCAGTGCCAGAAGACACAAACGCGCTGGGAAACGGACAAAGAAGGAATCAGGGCCGTTACAAACTCGCTCATCCAAACTAAAAGGAAGGTCCTTCGGTGGAGGGCTCAGTGCTTGGAAGATAAACACTCTCCTGTGGCCCAGTTGGGGCTGCTGTCCTCCCGCCAGCCTTACACATACATTCAGACAGCACAATGGCTCAGTGTGCACCCACTCAAAAATCCAGTTAACTGCAGAACAGAAACAAACCACGTGGGATGAGAATGCCCCCTGATCTTTGCCCGGCTACCAATGTGCCCACGCGGCTTCTTCAATGGAAAACAAGACACGTGACTTAAATGTTAAGATTTAACAGATCGTTGGAGGAAATGCGGATCAGTGGTCTGATTTAGATCTAGTTAGATCTATACAGATCATATCAATAAGAGTACATCCAGGGGGCATATTTTTAGTTGTTTTATCATTCGGCCTTAACTCCAAGTTAAAACAGGTGTTTTTATTTGTCAGAACCTCTGTGGAATACATGTGGGAAGAGGAAAGCTAAATGGACCAATCGAGACCAGATGTTCTTTATGGCAAAGCTCTAACAACTTGTCAATAGCGGCGTTGTGCTGAAAGTTGCAAGAAACTCAATTTTCTGATTGTTTTATGCTCAACTAAAAAATAAACTTGAATTTTTCTTTTTATACATGATGAAGCAATAACCCGTCCTCCTTTGCTTTGCATCAGATGTTTGCCTTGACTCTTGTTATTTGACCAGTTATTCGAATGGGCCATGCTTACTGGCTTGGAGTAACACCCCCACGTTGGGTTCAGGTGGGAGGGGGAGGTCCGCTCTTAAATTTGAATAAATGTGTAACGTGACTTGTATGTGTCCCCAGGAAAGAATGTTGGAGCAAATGTAATGAAAAAGCTTGTCATAAAAAAATATATATGTGTATATGTATATATAAACAGTATTGTGTCCTTAAAAAATGTAATTTGTAAATGCCTAGTTTTAAAAAGATAGGGTTTAAAAAGATAATAGTACATAATAGTACATCATAAAAGGTCAACTTACAGTACGTCAGAAATGTAATAGCATTGTCAAAGGGGAAAAAAGTAATTGGACTGAATTTGATAAAAAGTTTGATTTTTATCCCATTTGATATGCAAAGTATATAATGAAAATCTTCATCATGTCAACTAATGAAGTGAAACATAAAACATTTTGCTCTGAAATATATTAAAGTAGAAATAGTAGCTTATGATTATACTCGAGTATTAACTTGTGTAAATGTATAAAGTTACTTTCAACATTTGTTTGTCACCATCATCAGTGGCAGCTCAGAGACTTTACACAAATCCACATCGCCCCCTAGTGGAGCATATCTGCTACTGCATAGCTGGAGCAAGCACATAGGAGCAAGCACATAGATGTATGTGTATGGTATATTACATTAATGACAACGAATGACAACAAAATGCAGTGACAGGGTTAAAATGTTTTACTGTTGTGCTACAGTACGCAACGAGTATGAATGAAATCATCGGGCAGCTTTATTTTCTCTGTAGTTTCATTCAATATGACAAGAATCCCCACAACGTGGCAGTAGAGTAGAAAACAGGAAAAGAATGAAAAGAACAAACGACTTAGGGTGTAAATAAAAGCATTCAAAGTCGACTTCCTTCTTGTGCTCGTTTTCTCTAGTTGGGTAAATCAACACGGAGACTAAAATTCAAGAGTTAAAAACCAGTAAAAACTGAGATCACAGATCTGGTTTTGTATCGCACAACCATAATGGCCCAACATGTGCTCTTTAACACATTCACGAACATACAAATGGACAGACACGCGCACACACACACACAACAGTGGGAGAGCAATTGTCCCGGGTCTCTGTCCTCCAAGCTGTATTAGATTAGGAAAGTCAAGGTTAATCACCCAATAAATACATTCTGAAATCTCTTTTTCAAACACAGGCCTCCAAACAAATATATACAAATTGATAAAAAAAAAAAAAAAAAAAAGATCAACTCATTACTAAGTGTTAACATCTTTAAACAGACATTTGAAAGTGGTGTGGACAAGGACGCAGACACAAACCCCTTCTATCAGGCCAATGTATGGAAATTATTTTAGTGTATTTTCACCTATTCCACCTTTCTTCCCACTGATTGTACACACTAGTGTCGTGGTTTGGACCAGAAGCAGTGCTGTGCCGTTATCCCTTCCGTTACAGCACCACAGGCACACAGATACAAAAGACACTCGTTTTGTGTGTCCGCCCCTTCCTCCTGCCCGTTACCCTTCCTACGTGCCACTACAAAACACACACAGTGCTCCGTGTAAACAAGTACTCTTTGTCCTTTCGGATTGTAAATACTGTTTTGGTAAAGTCATCCTCATTTAAAGACGGAGTGTATTTGAGTGTACATTGATACAAAACGCACAGAATTGCACTGTTGGAAGATATTCCTTCTACATTTCTCTTGCTTTTTCCTTCTTTTTGGCTTCAGCATTTAAGGCCCAAATCTGGAGTGGAAAGTGAGCAGGAGAAATCCAAGTGATGCGCTGCCTGCGCTTATAGGGCCTACTGTAGTGTAGGTACTAACAACGCACATACAATTACTAACGGATAAACAGTATTGCAGGGAAATATAAAAAAAGATTCTAAGGAATGGTGAAACATCCTCTTTGTCATTTCTTTTTGCAAAATCATTCTTCAGCTTACATTTCATCTTTTTATTGAAAATCCTTGCAGCGATGCTCGTCTCTGATCCCTCATTCCCGGTCCGAGGTGTGTGGGTGCTGGGGCTGTTTCCGTCTGGCTACACTAAGCGGTGCTGCTCCTCTCTGCAGGACACTGACAGGCGGAGGCTGTGGCTGTGTTTATTGCTTAAATTGTCCATGCTCCTCCCTTCGCAGAGGGAACAAAAAAAGGTCCCTCTACACGAAGCGCCCCTCAAAAACACTGATCTGAGATCTCGGCCCTCGCCCGCTGATTGTAGTCTGTGCTTTTTGGAGGGATCTGATGCCAGATCAGTGCTGGAGGGGGCTCAGGTAAAAACGTAGTTGAGGAGGAGCTGGGAGACAAGCAGGACACAGAGGATGAGACAGTGGCGGCCCGTTAGCGACACGCTGTCGTCTGTAGCGCTGCGACGAGTCAGCTGACGACTCAGGGCCACCAGGTTCCTGTGGAGGGAACAAAAGGTTCAACAATAACAAAACATCACAAAAGAACCATCTTCCGTGTGTGTGTGTGTGTGTGTGTGTGTTATCCTCACCGCTGGATGTCCTGCTGGGTCCTCTGTATGGATGTGATGGAGGCCTCTAACAGGGCAATGTCCTTCACCTCTTTATTGCACCGTGCACATTGGTTTGAGAATCCTGTGGACAAAACAGGAGGGGACATAAGACGTGTGCCGTGTCCATTTCATAACTCAGCAGGCTTTGGTTGCGCTCGCGCCCCCACCTTCGTTGTCCGAGGACTCGTGCGTAGGCTCCTGGTGTGGTGCTGCTGCTCTCCGTGTTTTGGCTGCAGCTGGACGGCTGGCTGCTCGCCTTCCTTCGTTTTCCATTCATCTCCGCCTAGGACACGGTGAAAGCGTCTTGAGTGCAAGTTATTCAAGCTTCACTGCGGACACGATTGACAATGGGCATGCGAGCTGCTGCAGCAGGGAGGTGGTTTGTCTGACCACAAGTGAGGAAGAAACGGGCTGATCACGCTAGCAGCCAAATATCTGCTGCAGTGACACGCCCATCTCTGATAGATGGACACTCTGGCGGCTTGGCTGCGCGCGATTGGTCTGGCTAACCTTCTGTTGGCTGGCCCAGCTGTGGCTGTAGGAGAGGCCGTTGTGTCGCCTCCGATCCTTCTCGTGCGTCTGAACTACTCCGTCCTTCTCGAACTGAACCAGACAGCGCTCAGGGTCCCACGGTCGTGTGCTGAGAAACAGGAAAATGTCGTAAGCTGCCGAATCATTCACGTCTGGATACATCATTAATGCCATGCGTTTCCTCTCCTTGCTCTACAGCGAAACAGCTAAAGGGGTAAAGGCTCAACAGTGTGCGCTCATACTCCATGTGCCTGTAGGTCCACTCGGAGGTGACCGGGTCCTGGTGGAAAAGTTGGGAGCTCCAGGGTTTGTCTCCTCTTTCCTTGGCCTCTTTCCGCTGAGCTTCCTCAAGCACAAACTTCTCCTGGGTGGCCCTCAGCTGGTCGCGGTCCTCAATGGCACTGGTCACATGCTGCCAGAGTCTGTGAAGAGCATTTCAAAAATGACCAATCAAGCGTGTATATTAGACATTTACTTAAGTCACTTAAGCCCACAGTAGTTTTGTTATTGTTAGTATGCAATCTGGTTCAGGTGCTTTCTCACTGGACTTATAAAACCATGACCAATGGCTGCATGAAAGCATTATTATCAATTATCAATTATCAATCGCCCAGCAAAAAAAGAATTGAGATTTCCTCAAATGAACAACCTACAAATTTGCAATAATAGTTGAGTGATTGAGTTTACGATACACGTGATACATGAATATTCTTGAGAAATAAGGATTTGGGGTTTACCTCTCGGACTCAAACTCTCCCTGCTGCTCTATTTGGACCACTTGTCTCTTGAGGCGGCTGCTGCGGATGTCCGAGCTCGGGTTCCACAGACTCTCCTGCTGGCCCGAGCGCTTCTCCTGGATGAACACCTCGTTGTCCTGGATGCAGCGAAGGCAACTACAATGTTTACTCCCATCCCGCGGGAAAGCATCGATTGTTTTTGTCAAGTTTCCAGGAATGCAGCTGGAGAAAAGCTCTCACCCAGTGTCCATCAACGGTGGCCTGTAGCTCTTCTCCCACGAAGATCTTTCCACTGATCTGATTCACGGAGCAGGCGCCTCCAAGAAAAGGCTGCGGTCAAAGTGTAAACATCTTTATTTGGCCTGCTGCCATCTCAGAACGTACGGTATCAATTTCCACTTATCAAGCAACTATCACAGTATAAAAACAAAAACGCTAGCCAATGTACATTTAGAAATATTACTGCTATTGCTCGTGGAAAAGTGTGGATGTCTGCCGAATCCATGGATAGCTGCTAACGGTAGTGCTACAGCGACTCCTACATCCACCATGCTCCGGTACCTGCCGGACCAACTTCTGGAACTTAACACTCGACTCGTCCCATCAAACATCTCTGCTCTCAAGCACCTGGGCATTCTTCCCCGACCCCGCTACGTCCATAGAGGGTCACGTCGGCGTCTTGTTTTCTTCGAGAGCATTACCGAGAGCTCTATTCCAAGCATGTGGACAGTTGCTAGCACCGGTGCACATCAACGACGTCATCGGAGCACCTGTGGTTCAGGTTTCAAAAACTATAACCAACTACACAGGCCCCCTGCTGGAGGAACTACGCACTGCGCCCCCTGAGAAACGCAGAGTTGACTCTACCGTGCTGCGCTCTCTGGTAAAGTGGACTCCATCTTCAATGATTAAAATGGAACTGTTAAACTGTCAATCACTTACCAATAAGGCATCTTTATCCACAAACATATATTTGATCAGAAGCTTGATTATATGTACCTCACTGAGACATGGCACAAATCAGAAGTGTATTCTGCACTTAATGAAGCGTGTCCCCCTGGCTACACATATCTGGAAAAAGCTAGGGGCAATGGACGTGGAGGGGTGATTGGCAGTTATTCATCGTTGTGATTTCCACCTATCTTCTGTGACCTTGCCAAAGCTGTCATCATTTCAATGCCTGTGTGAAAAACCCATCCCAATTACAACCATCCTCATATACCGGCCCCCTAAACCTATATAAGCTATAACCTATAATAAACCTCACCCATGTTTTATTTCAGAATTAACTGAGCTACTCTTGTCAGTATGCACCACATCAACCAATGTGGAAATTCTTGGAGATTTTAACATCCATGTTGATTCTCCTACAAGTCTATATACTGCAGAACTACTTCAACTCCTTGATACACTCAATCTCAGACAACTCGTCACAGTCCCTACCCATACAAAAGGGCACACATTAGACCTCATCATAACAAACTACCCTGTTGACAATGTTCAAGTAAATGATCTTGGCATATCTGATCACAATGCCATATCATTTGACTTTTCATCCTTGACCTCGCTCAATAAGCCTAAACACAAAATTTTCTTCCGCAAAACAAAAAGACATTAACCCTGAACATCTGTCTCATGACTTACAAAACTTGGCCACATCCGTCCATCACTCTGCTACCGACAAGCTTGTCAATCCATTACAATACTGGTCTGCGAGAGATACTTGACGACCATGCTCCCCTCAAAACACGTACTGTAACATTTACACGCTCTGCTCCGTGGTACACTGGTGCGCTGCGTAGACAGAAGGCGGCTGGGAGGGTCCTTGAGAGGCGCCATGTTGCCTCTGGGCTGACTGCCCATAAAACTGCTTATAGAGATCACCAAAGATCATATTCCAACCTACTTAGTCTGGCACGGTCACAATACTATTACAACATCATTAACAATAATCCCGGAAACGCAAAACAGCTTTTTAAAACAATAAACCATCTTCTCAGTCCACCTCCCCTGAGGCAACAAAACTGTACCGACGACGAGTGCAATAAATTCCTTGACTCATTCACCACAAAAATAACTACCATCCGATCCGCTCTAACCTAATACCTGGCAATGTCATTCCATCCATCCCCCCAACCTCAGTACCGGTGTTCTCTCACTTCATTCCCCCTACAAACAGACAGTATGAGACCCTCAACCTGCTCATTAGATCCTTTTCCCACTTCCCTGATCAAATCAAATACGACTTTCTTAAGCGCGCTCATCACCACCATCATAAACTCCTCCCTGCAATCTGGCCATCTCCCAATCTCTCTGAAAACTTATCAACCCTCGGCTTAAGAAACCCTCCCTCGATTTCGATATTTTATCAAACTACCGGCCCATCTCTAACCTTCCATTTCTCTCCAAAGTCATCGAAAAAGTAATTGTCACCCAAATCCACAACCACCTTCATTCACACAGTCTCTATGAAAAATTTCAGTCCGGTTTCCGCTCCGGCCATAGTACAGAGACAGCCCTGGTCAGGGTCACAAACGATCTGCTTGTGGCTGCTGACCAGGGCTCACCATCTCTCCTCCTGCTCCTGGACCTCTCAGCCGCCTTTGACACTGTTGACCATGCCATCCTACTCCATCGTCTTCAACACTTCATCGGCATTTCACACACAGCACTTCAGTGGTTTCGGTCCTACCTGACTGATAGAGTTGCGTACGTGGCCCTCGGGGGAGCCAGGTTGAGGCCCCACACAGTTACATGTGGGGTACCTCAGGGTTCGGTTCTCGGCCCTACTCTTTTTTCAATTTATATGCTCCGCTTGGGCCACATCATCAGCAGGCATGGAGTTGCTTTCCACTGCTTTGCTGATGATACGCAGCTCTACGTCAGGTTGGAACCCACATCCTCTGCATCATCACTCTCCACGCTAACTGCCTGCCTGGAGGAGACAAGGGCATGGATGACTGACAATTTTCTCCAGTTAAACAACTCCAAAACCGAAGGTCTCCTCATTGGGACCCCACACCAACTTCGATCTTCCCCCTTGACTGTTTATTCATTCGCTGGCCATAACATTCCACTGACATCCTCTATAACAAACCTGGGGGTTCGATTTGACCCACACCTATCATTTAACACCCACATCCAACATATCTGTAAGACCGCATTCTCCGCATATTCCGCATTCTCCGGAATATCTCAAAACTCCGTCCCTCCCTCTCTCTTCCTGATGCAGAGTAGCTGGTTCATGCCTTTGTCTCCTCCAGGCTCGACTACTGTAATTCGCTCCTCATCAGGATCCCTGGCAGGAGCCTGCAGTATATTCAGAACTGCGCTGCCAGGGTCCTGATGAGGGTGCGAAAATCTGAGCACATCACACCCATCCTCCATAAACTTCACTGGCTTTCTGTCAGGTTCAGGATTGACTACAAGATCTGTCTCCTGACCTATCAATGTGTTCACGGCAGCGCACCATTGTACCTTAAAGAACTACTCACTACACATAACCCAACCAGTCATCTCCGCTCCTCCGACAGCCACAAACTCCAGGGTCCCCAGATCTAAACTCTGCACCATGGGAGACAGGGCCTTCCAGGTGACTGCGCCTCGACTGTGGAATGCCCTCCCCGACCACCTGAGGGGGCCACAGTCTTTAGAGGTTTTTAAAAACAAACTAAAGACCTATTTATTTTTTATTGCTTTCTTTTAGTATAACTGTTTATAGCTACCTCCTTTTTTATGTACTTTTAATGTTTTTGCTTGTGTAAGCACTTTGAGATGTGTCCTCACATGTAAAGCGCAATATAAATAAAACGTATTATTATTATTACCTTGAGTTTGAACTCCAGCTCTGTGAAACATTTGGTTTTCTCACACTCGATGGTAACCTTCCCACCCAGCTCCAGTGTCATGGTGCCGTACAGGATACCTGCAGGAGCCACACACAAGATCAACAGCATGAGGAGAATAAACAAATTACTGTTGGGAGCCCTGAAGCATAACCTTCCCAGTGAGGACGTACGGCTCAGGAAAAAAAAAATTCCAAATTGTATTGTTATCGACATAACAGGATTAAAAAGGCACATCAACACCAAAATTGACCTTTTGTTTCCACTTAGAAAGTTAAAATAGACTATGGCATTAAAAAAAGCAGTTTTCTTGCAACCTAATACCATGTTACACAGAAACAAGGACATAGATAAATAATGGAAATAGTCAAAAACATTCACTTTACATCTTTTACCTTTGCAGTGAGCGTACGGCATGGTGATGACATACTCCTCGTCCCGGCCCAGGAACAGTAGCCTGGCTTTGCCATCCAGAATAGCTGACAGGGAGTTGCCTACGACAGAAGGAGGACAGTTGTGCACCAAATCAATACCACAGCAGCTACAACCCTTACACTTGGGATTGTCCCTTTTTAAAATGATACACAGCCCAAGCAATGAGCAGATTGCTGTCCCCTTGCAGTGCTTTAAATGCATGTGTATTGGTTACATTGGACAAAGAGATTTCATCTTGTAGTATGCTGTGTACCATAGAACTTGGATTTGGCCAGGATGCTCCCGCTGATTGAAAAACCATCCTTCCTATTGCAGACATAAAAGGCAGAGATTGGCGGGTGATGAGACACCTGGAAGGGGAGAGAGAGAGACATTTGAGCAGCAGTGTGAGAAAAAAGGTATCAGATACCGGCGCACGTATTCATTTTCGACTCCACAGGTTTGTGCTCTGTGAAACACTTAAGACAAGGGATAGTCCATTGTCCTGTGCATTTACACGGATGAGATACGAATCTGGTTTCACCTGTTCGGCGATGTAGAAAGTGCAGCTGTCGGTTTGGGGATGAAGCCAGCAGCAGCGAAACGTTTCGCCCAAGATTGGGTTGTACGGCTTCTTCAGGCCCTGGAAAGTGCAAACACATATAATTCCGTTAGTACCAAAGTCAGAATCTCCTGACACAAGGACAGCTAACCGATCCCCTATGGGGAGGACCAATTACATTGCAGATAATCACTGGATCCAACTTGCTTCAGCATTCAAGATTATAAAAGTTGAGTCAAAGATAATAAGCACCACGAAAGAACACATCACCAATAAATAAACACTAACATTAAGAGAAACTTTCCCAGCAATCACAAAAAAACAATCACAACTCAAGGCCGAACAGTAGAGATTCTGCTGCTGACCTTGGATGACCACCACGCTATAGTCATTATCTCTGCCATTTGATTCATGCAAACACTCACGTGTGTGCATGAGCAGGTCTGCACGGGCTAATTGTTTAGCATTTACTGTCATTTTATCTACTTATTCTCATTAATTTAATTAATATAAATGAATTTTTATGTAAAAACACTTTGAAGAAAGTCTTACCTTGGGCTTCTTGTAGAAGCCAGACAAGTACCATCTCAGCACCTGCTTGATCCGACCATATCCAGTCTCCTCCAGTACAGCCCTGTGGCAGGAAAGATGGAGGCGGACACATTTATTATATGGAAAAATCAGTAGGATAGTGAATCCAGGCTTCATCTGGTTCCATGTGCACCAAACATGTACCAACCTGTCACATAACACTAGGCTGGTGTGTTTAGGTGTGTTTCCCCATAAGACCAACAGAAGATCCAGAACAATAAAATACAAAACACTTATTCACTGTGAACTTTATTGTAGTCATCAAACAATTATAACATAATTATAAATATAAAGTTAGTCATTATTGCAGCGCAAATGCCCTGTCTCCTTAGAACTGCCATTTATTTCCCAGAGACAAAATTACTGTTGGGTGACATGACTTCTTATTCGTTGAGTAACAATCTTGACGCCATCAGCTATAAGGAAAACATGGCTCTGCCAGATGAACTTTCTTGACATTATTAAGTGTGAAACTGCCAATCCAATATATATTTTTAATCAAATGCACCCTTAGGGTCTTTGCGGCCCCCTTTCAAAGTCATAGTATAGTGACTTTAAATACTGACTGTGAGAGTAGATCAGCGTGGTAGTAGTAGTCAGACAGCTTGTCCAGGAAAGAGCGAGGCTCCAGGATGAAGGTGGGCAGCACCACCTTGGACAGGTCCATGCCCGGCCGCAGCTGCTTCAGCAGGCTCCAGATCAAACCCTTGTTCTCCTCCGATACGGTCTCTACCTGGGACGCCACGCCAGCCTGAAGTAACACAAAGTTAAAAATCAAGCCTGAGCGGGTCAGATAAGGCAACAAATGGACCTGTGGTGGATACAGTATGCCTCGGTATGTTTCAGATGAATTCATTTTTACATCATATTGCCGTCGTCAGGAAAGTAAGAAAGGTAAAAATGAGGGTGAGGAAACTAGGTGCATAAATACTGTCAAGGTGAAACCAGCGACTTGCCTCAGCCATCTCCTCTGTGCTTTGCTCCACATAGGCTGTGGCCTGTGGCCCTGGGGAGAGCTCGTCTGATTGGTCCATGTCGCTCTCCTCCGTCAGCCTTCCGCCGTTCTCATTGGTCGCGGTGTCCCAGTCATCGTGAGCCTCGCGCTCAGACTTGTCCGAAAAGCCGTCCTGCTCCATGTGGTGATTTCCCAGCAGCACACTGTCATTTAACCTAAGAGTAAGAGAGGAGAACCCCGTGCTGAGCATTTAGACGAGCATCCCTGATATCAAACAGCTTACATTCCATTTCTGGAAATAATGTAGTAAATTACAGAAAAATAATAATCACAGGATCCAATGAGGTAGATTCCCATAAAAATATGTTTGACCGGTTTTTGATTTTTGATTTGATCTAAATAGACTGGAATTGGTATCGTTATGATATTATATTATAAAAGCTACTAACATAATAATATAAGTCATTACAAGCAATTCATCAATTGGAAGTAACTTTTAGTTAAGTTTTAAAGAATATTATTGAACATTCAAGCTGAGTAATGTCACATGACATTACAGAACATCTTATTCAGTTTCATCTTCACCGCAGCCGAAGCTTTGTGGACTGCTTCACCATCAAGGCAACCTTCAAACAGCTCACGCAGAGCAGAGATGTCGGAGAAACACTGAAATGACCTGGTGAAGTTCCCGGAGGCTCTGAATGTCCTTTAAGTGTGATTATTCTATTCGGAAATAAAATCTCCTCCTCCCGACTGTATGTGTAAGCCTACTGCGTCAGAGCCCATTCACTATAAAAATCTGGCTGACCTGGATGTATTTCGCTAACAGTCTAGTTGCCAAGACAACCCCAACACACCTCAACAGATCACGCCATCTGGCCCTGAATGCGACATGCAAAAACTCTGGGTAAACAAAACAGGGTGTAGCTAAAGCACATACACATACGAACAAAGTTGAAAACTCGATCCAATGCTGATCCATTATTTTCTCAATGTGGGACAAATCAAACCCAGAAGGCAGATCTGTCAGCACAGCGACCAGATCAAAGTTGAAACACAAAGAAAGTCCCACATCAGCTTATGGAGAGCCAGAAGACCGGAAAAACAGGGAGGGAGAAGAGGAAGTGGGGGAGGGGAAAATTGATAGCTAATAGAGAACATCGTGGACCTAATCCTTCAACCGCTGTTCGAGTCAAACAGTGAGTGTTTGTGCACTCTGATGGGTGCAAGTGTTGAAGAACAAACTCAAACGGACTTACAAGTAGACAAGAAGATGCACATTCAAAAAGGTTTTACAGCAGATATTTCACAGATCCTGCACAGTGTTTGATCCCAACAAATACAGTCAGGCGTTGGGAGTCAGATTGACGGTACACGTAGTGCGTCTCGGGATATCAAACTGCATTCAGCTACGGATTTGAGGTCTCAGAAAACAACTGAACAGCTCATTAGCCCAAACCACAACGTGGTGGTTTGTTTTTTCAAAATGCCCGAGGGCTCGACAGACAAGCACAGTCACATTCTGGCGCACTCTGTAGATCACTTACTACCCAACTGCAAACGTTATTTATTAACACAAACACGCCTCGGTGCGGAAGCAGCTTTCCTTACCTCAGAGACACAAAGCCAAGAAAAAAAACCTCCTCAGGAAACAAAACACCAACGAGGATCTCAGCAGTAAATCACAGCGTCCGTCCTCCTCTGCTCTCCTTCGAGAGTGGGAATGTTTTTGATCCAGTGACGACTAAAAGAGGTGCAGTTAGGTTCCCATGTCTTAGACACACCTGCTTCCTGCAAGTGTGTGTGCGTGTGTGTGCATATTTCTGTCTGTGTGGCAATGTGTCGGTATGTGTGTGTCTGTGTGAGATTGCGACAGCTGTGTCTGCCCTCTCTTTCTGCGTGGTGTACGGCTCTCGTTCGACTTCATCTTCCTGCTCCTCTGTCAGTCACGTGATCGTGGGGGCGGCTGTGACTGGCTGGGAGATACACGGAAGAGGAGGGGGAGCTGGGATGGATGGCCAGAGGGAGGGTACGGCCATAGAGAAGGGGAGGAGGGGATGTCTGATGTCGAAAGCAAACGGCAGTCAAACAGCAACGCGCACTTTCAACAGGGGATGCAAATAACTGTAATGGGGTAAATGAGTTTGACAAAAAGGCACACACGGTTGCATTGCATTGCTTTTTTGTTACACAGGTCTTCTAATCAAATCCGTATGGTTACTGACCACTGGTGAGCTGCTTTAAATGCAGATTAAATGCTAAGGATTAATCCTATATTCTTAATGTCAATGTTTAGGAAAAAACGTCAGTGTGTAAACAAGCCTTGTAGGACTTAAACAAACCTTGTACATAATCCCTGTTTGGAATGCATTCATATTCTGCTTGTATAATCAACACACTATCCAGTGCCCAATAGAGCCGATTTCCACAAAGTGTTACTTTATCCACTCGATGGAGCCAAAATGATGGGAGTTGTCTGACCGGTCGAAGCGCTGCACCCTTGAAATGTGGACGACAGGAGTCCGAGATCGAACCGCAACAGCTCATTTCTCTTCCTCTCTATTTTTGTATCACACATATCCAGTATAAACACACACACGCGCTTCAGAGCTCAGCTTCACGCACAATAGAACAGAGGCTAATTTTAGCAAATGCATTCTAAATTTGGATAGTTTTTTCCAAATGCTTATGTTCTTCAAAAGGTCCAAACCTGGTTGGCAACTGGCTAAACATTCAGTCAAGGCATGAATATGATTACAAATCACATTGATTTGACGGCATTTTTCAGAAGATAATAAGACAACAAATCATATTTTCGTAATGAAGACACATTTTCTGAAGGAAGGCTCTTGAAGCCGCTTGAGTCCAATATTCCATCAGACACACTAACCCCTGTGTAGCGAGTGACTATCGAATACAAATAAAAGTCAAAAGGTCATGTCTCATATGGAAGAACGTGTGCTGCAGTGTGTGAATGCATAGAAAGGCCTCAAATCGACTTGTTATAACATTAATAACAATATTTTACATATATATTTTACAATATAGTTTACACATATATTTTATTAGTCTTATTTTTATTTTTTTCATTTCTATTTCTTTGGGTTTCTATTGAGTCCTGTATTATTATTAACTGCACAACAACTTGGGGTTTGATTACTTGAAACACAAATCAACCATTGACAACTAATAAATGTAAGATGGAGATAAAATATGCCTGAGACATCTGTATGGGTGTAGTACTCACTGTTGCAGCTCTGCATCCGTGAGCGCAGTAGACTGCAGCAGGTGGAGTAGATGGGTGGACTCTGAAGATGTGCATATATCTCCTTCCTTGCCACCTTTGCCTGTTAGCTTGTAGAGACTGGAGCAGCTGAGAGCCAGCTCCAAGGCATCCATCCAGCATCGGCCTGGAGACGGGAACATTTTAGCGACGGGTAGGAGCGCATTCAATAAATTACTTTTGTGAAATTGAATAATAGAAAATGCTACAATGTACATCTCCAACCAAAACAAGAAGAAATACGCCTCACCGTCGGACTCAGATGCTGCTCTGAAGATCAGGGAGTTGCTGGGTAGAGGCTGCGTGATGGAGCCAACGTTCTCTCCCTTGGGACCCTGAGCATGCAGATGAAACAGTGAGTCACGCTTAGTGCCATTTTTGTCAGGTTGCGCCAAACAGAAGAGAATGACTCCCTGCAGTAAAATGATAACTTCAAAATGTCTAAAAAAATCTACTGTGTGAAACAACAAACAAAGAGGTGAAAATAAGAGCATGACAATCTGAGCGTCAATACGCTGACATTTCTTATATTTCTATTAGGTCTTGTTTAGATCTTAGTCGGCCTCAGTCTGATGAGTAGTGTGGCAGACGGAACTCTGGAGCCATTGGCATCACGTTGTTGTTGTTTTTTAAATGCCAGTGAGCCGGTAAACATGTCTGACCTTGAAAGCCCAGATGGATTTGTCCAGAGGGTGATAGAGCTTGAAGCAGAACCCGTCCTTCTTGGAGGGTCTCTCGATCAGCTTGCAAGCACTGAGCAGGATGGTGCCCACCCAGTGGTCCGCCTTGGGGGTCTTATAGATCAAAAGAACTCCGGGCTTCAGAGCACACCACAGCTTGGTCCAACCCTTTAAAGAGCCACGGATCTAAAAGGAGTCCAAGCGATGACATGGAAAGAAATCTTAGTAACGGACAATCATGGGAAGCATCATCCCAAGGAGGATGCTTGTGTGATCCATAGTCCACCGCTTATCTAGGGCCAGGTCGGGGGGCCATGTAATGTTATTATTATTATTTAACAGGGAACTAAAGGACTGACGTACAGGGTGCAAAAAAGAATGAACCTAAAAACAGTTCTACGAATGTGTGTGCAAATCACAAGAGGATAACTAGCAAAATGCATAAATTACAGATGACACAGAGTCTGAATAGTGTACCTCTGCAGATACCGTTACTCTATGTCAGAATAGTAGCTCTGTCTAATGAAGATCCCCACACCTTTAGCCAGTTGGACATGATCACAACACTCGGATCCTTTAGTGCAGTAAATAGTTCTTTAGCCGCCCGCTTCTTTTCTTGCCTATAGTTCTGCTTTTGGAGCTGTGAAACAGAAAAAAAAACAACACATGAATGAGTCATCCCGCTTACTGGTGACGGCGATCTGACAGTACCAACACTAGATGGTAGTAGAGTTAACCAGATGACAATCACGCTGTTGTCTTTGGTAAATTATTAACATGAATCACTGTGGATCATTTGAAAAAAAACACATTTAAAATACTACTAAAATACCAAGAGCAAAATTACGATACTTCCAATTGCTCAATAAGGCTTGACATTTTTGCACAACGGTCCGGTGGAAGGAAGTGATGTGTACCTTTAGAGACTCCTTACGGGCCAGCTTCTCTGTGGGGGAGGGGCAGTCCTTCTCGACACCATTAAACATCCTGGACTCGGACTGAAAGAGGGAGGAGAGGAGGCGGTCAACGAGGATGAATAATACATACAGAGAGATTTGAAAAAACTAATACCTTTAAATATTGGAACTTCAGTTTTTTTATGACCAAATCTACATATTAGGATCATTTACAATTTTAATACAAATGTATTAATTAACATTTAACCAACTACACTGCCTTACATTATGAACCAGTTATTTAATTGTTGGTTTTAGCCACGTAGCGCCTATGATTTGTGTCAGTGTGTACGAAGCAGTCGCGGGGGCCCTTTCAGTCGCAATCGTTGATTTAGCTGTCCTGCTGCTGTTTAGGTGTTGTGACCACAAACTTCCTTTTTAAGCGATCAAAGAGCACTTACTGTTTGATGGCCTCCACTCGGGGGTAAAGATTAGAGTCTCGGGGGTAAATCATTCTGTGGTGTCCACGTGATATGTAATTTCATTACTGCTGGTTCTGTGTGCACTAAATCTATGACTCACAATTGGTGAGCCAACACATAGTCGTGTGTATTTGTGTTAAAGGTAGTCCTTCTAAAAAGCATAGTTCACTGTTACCCTGTATTAATGACATCACGCGGGCATACGGCAGGGTGGAAGGAAGGTCAAAGGGCCACAGACGCAGCTGCGCCAGTGAATTAGTCCACATATAAATAGGCGGTATTGCGAGGCAAAGCGAACCAGAAAAGAAAAGCCAAGACAGGATGAGATCACCCCGTTGCTGCTAGAAACATTTATTGATCTCTACCAATTAGTATTTCTAAAGAACTGGAATAGGTCGTTAGGGTCCAATACAGTGGCTTGTGGTTGGGAAGACACAGTTTCCACCACGACCCAGACTTAAATCCACATCCTTTTTTAGGATTGTGTATTGGCAGAAAGCGGAAATGAAAAGTAGTATCAATATTATCATTTATTAAAGGGCCGTCCGCATCATTCAATATCATAGGAGTACTGCACCGCTAAGATGGGAAAGACTGTCTTGTATCCAGCTTAGACTACAGGAGGAGAGGGGCTCACCTAGAGAGTGGGGATCTGGGTTCTTACCTGGCTGCCTGGTGATTGGGCCGGACTAAGTTCATTACTCAGCATGGAGAGCCCGTTCCTGTCTGTGTCACTGCCAGCTGGGAAGCAACAACACACAGTCACACACAAATGAACGGCGCGAATCAAAGCATGGCAGCCTCGGGAGCCGCTCATGAGCAGCAGTTGAGTGATAAGTGCTGTGCGACACGCACACATCCTTGAAATATCATTTGTTATATGTCATTCCACGGCTTTGAGCGGGAGGCGTTTTACCTGGGCTGAGGCTGTAGAAGTCGTTGTCTCCTTCATAAGACAAGTTCCGGGTGAGTGTGGGAGGGTCGATTACAGGGGGGGAGGTGGCATTGGGGCTCAGAGAAAACCTCCGATGGAACAAATTCTCCTCCTTCATCCTGACAACGTGCTCGTCCTCTGCAGGGGAGAAATGGACGGGGAGGAAGATTGGAAGAGGAAGGAGGGATGATTTTTTTTAATTAGATTTCCGCATGAATAATGTTCATCTAAAATTAGGACTTAAAACCTGTGGAAGGGATAAAACCTGGCTTTGCAGCTCTTCTCCTTTTGATAACAGTACTTGTTGCATCTCTTACTGTAAAGGCCATCCTCGCCTCTTCTGTTTGTGTAAATGTATTGGCGTGTCTGGACCCCCCCCTAACACTAACAAAGACTTACTGTACCAGAACACGTCAGCCTGTCCACATAACAGCAGCGTGCGTGGCAGTGACAAGCACTTCAGACTGCACATTGTCAATGTGTATGACAGACATTGTCTCCCAGCAAGTCCAGTCCCTCCGTCCACAGGGAATCGCTGTCCACAGACCACCCCCGCCCTCATGGCCACTCTTCCTCCGTCCTCTCTGTCGGCCTGCAACAACAGGCTTCCCTCAAAATACCGGAACAACGAGAAACAGGCATACGGCACGCATACTGGAAGTAAAGACGGAGCTGCAGACAAACAGTCTTCTGAGAATCTGCCTGATTATGTCAATCAGTTTTCCTGTATACTCCTCATTCCCTCTTGTGCCTCGTTTTCCCCTCTACTGAGCTCAGCAACTATTGACAAGCAGGAGAACTATTCTTGTCCTGTTATTAACACGTGCTGGGGAGCCCGTCTACTACCAGACAGATTTAGACAAAATGCTTTTGGTTCAAATAGGTGTTGAGCTGATCATAGAGAACCTCATGTTAATGCCGCTGCACCCAAACGTCCACGCGGTTTACTCAGACCAACATAAGCCCTTTTCTCTTGTCTTTCAGTTCGCCCAGACGTACTGACTCCAAGCCTAGGGAGCAGTCTCGCTTACGAGCCCTTAATTGCAACACTCAAGAACTAAATCACGTACACAGCATATTTTCACAGAGCGATTCATCATTAACTCATCGTTCATTATTCAGCGGTGATTACAGTAGTGCACGAGGACAGTGCCGTGTCTCAAAGTGTGCACACTACTAAGCGATAGAAGTAGAACCTGAAAAACTGTACCCTCCCTGTAAGGTACGTGCACAAGCGCACTCACATCCACACTCGTTACACCGCTGGTTGCCTCGCTTTTGTTTTCCACTCTGTGACTCATTCTCTCAGCCTCCCGACTCCCTCCTTATATTGGATCTTGCAGTTTCCTTCTCCTCGCCTCTGTTCCTTTCAAAAGGAGACAGCCATGAACAATCAAGGCATGAGGGGGAAAAGATACGTTCATTCATTAGCTCCGAAAGGAGCCTCATTTGTCCTGGTGGAGCGCGTCTATAAATAGTATGCCATTGCTGCAGTGCTAGCGTGCATCTGCAGCACAGTGCTGAAGCCTGAGTGCGGGTCAGGCTGAATGGATGAAGAGCACCACGCTTTAGAATTATACAGCAGTAAACCCAACAGGCTGCCAAACTGTATCGAAACCGACACAAATGGGGAATTACTACCACTTACAGTGCAGGGCCCAGGGGCAAGTGGGCAGACATGAAGAAACCAATCACAGCTGGTTCTCCCAGCTGCTGGGCGGAGACTTGCCGGCAGAAGGATTGTGCGTGTGTGTGTGTGTGTGTGTGTGAGAGCATATTACGCCGTCTAGACTAAGAACGGGTGTGGAGTCCACACCACTGGATGTGTTTGTATCCTGTGGGAGGCCGAAAGCATAAAACGTGAGCGTGTGGATGGAAGCACGTGGCTGTAAAAGCGTGCTTTCCTTGTTGCTGCAGACGGTAGGGAGCAGTACACATGCACACGATGCAGCGCCAGAGGAGGGAGAAAATGCTCCTCTCCGGTCCGAGCGGCAGGGGGGCAGTGGGGCGGTGCGTTAGTACACAAGCACAATGACACAACACACATTGTTGTGTTGTCAGTGACAGTATTGCAAAATCAAAGGAGGAACATTCCAGGTCCTACTTATAAGCATGGACAAGTTTAGGAACAATATTATATTAAAAACTTTGTGTCCAATTATGACTGAAAAATATAAAAGCTTCAGTGACATTTTTTTTGTCATTCTACCCTTTCTACCCCGTTTGACTTTTGAACAATACTGAAGCATAACAAGCAAATGTGCTAAATCTCAACTCTCAAGAACTCACGCAGCACCTAATGTTTGCCAAGCTAAGCCAACATTTGTTCCTTTGCAACTGCTGTGCTACAGCTAATATTTATTCAGTGATAGGAACAACTTGTAAGGAAAGATAGGTAGGAGCACCAGACCAGTCAATAACACACATTCCTGTGTCACACATTGGCATTGGACTGTGAGAAAAACAGATAAAACAACAACAAAAGTTATCCGACCCACAGTGACCTTGTCGAGGGGAAAGCACTTGCTCGCTGGTTTTTTACTAATCATTACACCTCCCGGGAGAAGTGAGGGAAAACACAGCGGGGGAAACATGTCGACATGTTCCAACTTGTAGACTGTTAGCACGCGTAAAGGATCAAACTGGCATTAATCTCCGTCTCTCAGGGACTCACTAAAAGGCTGGGTGGCAGATGCAGTGGACTATAGTAACCTTGGATAGTTTGTATCATCACATTTCCATACCCAACACAAATTACACCAAAGACAGTGTAGGCGAATATATTCACATTATTCGCAAACCGGAATTTTTTATATATAACTGACGCAGTATTTTGTCTTGAAACACAGCGATTAAACCCAGTGAGAGAAAGCAGATTAACCAGTCTGTCACGCTTTGTTTATTATTACCTGCAAGAGATGAGCCTTTTAGATTCTTTGTTAAATTCACACTTAAAGAGGTGCCCAATTTTGGTTTACACAATGTCCAGTAATCCTAAAGTATTCATCGACTCAATCTGTCAACCCTAAAGCTAAATGTCACACGTCATGTCAATACAAAGTGCCCCCGATTGAGTGCCAATGTCGGACATTCACCCCGTCTTTTCGGTCATTCCCCGTACGGTCTGATCCTCTGGTCTCTTGTTTGCCTGTGTATCCTGTGTGGGTTGGTGCCGGCCGTCTCCCACAGCAGGCATGCTGTACATAGCGCTGTGCTGGATTGCAAGTAGGATGTTACTTCGTTTTGATTTCGGCTTGATTTGATGTGCGTGATTCAATACCGCCGTATTAGTTTGGCCCAATACAATTTCAACGGGAAAAGAAACAATAGGCAGTTGAATCTTTTGACCAGAATGAATAAAAAGGTGGCTGATTTTTGGCCTTCGTGCAAAATGCACGGCGCTCGGACATACTGTTTAGGAGGTGCACATCGGGTCTCTGCAGCTCTGTGCTACTTCAGTAAAATAATCTCTGTGGCTATTCAGAAAGCTCTGCCAGAGCTCTGCCGCATGAAAGTTGTATATCTGACCTTTATTCCAGGTGTGACCTTATGCCAGCAGGTGACAAAGTCAGGCATAGTCAGAAAAGGCTTTGAGTGCAAATGTCACCCTTATTTTGAATGTAAAGCATAAACAGGGATTACCTTCACAAGTACAGTGCACGTTAGTTTAAGCAGTTTATCGAAATTTTTAGGGACAGGAAATCAGCAAACAGCTTCAAATTTTAGACACACCGCTTCAATTTCAGGTCAAGCAAACATAACACAGGGCAAACAGCAAGCTGTCCATGTAGGTGTTTTTTTAAGCTATAATAAAAGATAATTCGTAATTGTCACGGAAAACATTTTAAAGAAATTGCCCATGTGCATATACATAATTTAACAATTTCTAACCCGATTGAAACATTTTGCAACATATTAACTTGCAACGATGCAGTTGGATGACTTTGAGTTTAGAACAAGTGTGAAGGCATCTTATTGAACTTTCACAGACAACCTGTGTATAAGCATGTCATAGACACCCGTTTGCACATACATCCTTAACAGCTACCCCAAAATCTCTACCTAGCTTATGACAGTGGATCACAAGAGCCCCAAATGGTGTGAAAAAAAAGGTAAGGAAGTACAGCATTCTTGGCCAAATAACCTTGGCCTTTATCAGAATGCCAATATCAGCCTTAACTTGATAACTGCATTGTGTTTGTGTGCGTGCGTCAACATTTGCACACTACAATACGTGTATGAGAGTGTGAGAGCATTGCAATTCCAACAACCAGCATCAAGCCAGCTGTTGCTAATATGATGGCACAGATTAACTGCAGACACTCTCCATCCTTCCATCCCTCCATCTGTCCTCCTTTCAGCACCCCCAGCCCTGTTAACCCCCACAAGACTAATGGACGGCCATGTGACCTAGATATACACCAATAGGCTTGCGACAAGTACAGTACGTGAAGCAACAACAAAAAACACATTATAATGTGGCAGACAGAGATGAACATACAGCCAAAATAGTGTGTCAGACATACAAGGAATTTGACTTGGCGGTTGGTGTATGACAACAGATGACAACAGACAACAAGACAACATAGGGCAAGGAATAAAATAACGCAGCAGGAAACAAAGTTAACAACAAAAACAACAAAAAACATGAAGCACCTAAACACCATGGCAGCCATCTGACATCTTGGAGCGACAACCACAAGAAACGAGCTATAATGTAACTTCTCATCTACTGACCCATCTTAATAAATTATTGCCAAGAATCACAAAAAAATAGGAAGCAGAAAATGTTCTCTCTCAACAGTCATTACTTTTCAACAAATATTAAATAAATAATTGCAATTATGGGTGATAAAACAACCTTTTTAAAACATGAAAACTAACTTAAATATCTACTTAACAGGTCAGTCGTTCGCTTAATTTAGAAAAAAGTAACACTGACTACTTAAATTACTGAGTGTAGTTGACAAAATCAGTCAGCATAATTACAAACATCTTTAAAACTCAAACCAAATTAAATCAAATGAATAAAAAAATGCTGTGTGTAAGAGCACATGAAGAAGAAGTAGGTCAATAAGAGTCTAGAAAGAAGGCTAACTCTGACACTGTGGGAGGATGTGTGGTTTAGTTATTTCTATTAGGAGTCTTGCGGGGGGGGAGGGGGGCGCATGTGTATTTTAAGGATCTCACATGGAGAAAATGCCTTCCAGGCAGACTTCCCATTTGATCTTACTCAAAATAGGAAACTCCCCTCTTTGTGTGGGAGCAACACTGGTCCATTGCCATGGTAAACATTGAGCACACCCACAACGTGTAACCATGATTTCCCCCCTGTTCTACCTAGCGGGCCCCTCCCTGATGCGGCAGTGGTGTCAATAATTACTCCATCACGTAGTTATTCTACAACCATCTATTAACCTTCTCATTTGATGGAGTGTTTCAGCCTGTATGTAGCCGAGGCACGTTGTCAGAAGTCCCCCGAGGTCTCGCTCAGCTGTGACGCCAGTGCTAGGGAGGAGGAGGAGGAGAAGCTGAGCATTCGTTTATTGCAAAGAGTGGCTGCACTGTTCGGTGTTTCAGGTTGGACTGGCAGGAGACACAACCTCCCTTCGTACACAGAGCCGGTCTCCGGACAACAGAGTTGTCTGTCAGAGAGAAGGGAAAGATCAAGGTAAATATAGCCTGACGACGAGACCTAGGATTCCCTACACCGGGGGGTGGGAAATGAGCTCAGATTCTGGTGCAAGCAGGGTGAAAAGCGAGGAAGCTGCAAACGGGGGCAGAGAAAAGACTACCAAAGATCCAACGCAAGCTTAGGGCATCTCTTCAAGTATTTTTCCATCTATGCGCCTCTGCCTAGTGTCCTTTCCCAAATCACATACCTACCCCCCCATATTGCCATGCAAATAGACTGATACACCACCCCCCCCCCCACCCCCCACCCCCCACCCCTCCAATGGCACTGTGTAAAATTCCCATTGCAAGCACCCATTACAGCGGAGATACCACTCACCTCACTACTGATCTTAGTGTTGTTTGACAATGTAATTTCTAAAGCATATTTGTATTGCACCATGAATCTCTCAACACACATTGAGTCATCTTAAAGTGATAAGACAAATGTCCCTAGTGGAAAGTCAAGCCCAGTCAGCCCACTGACATGCACTCTGATTAGACAGAGCAGTCACGGTAGGCCCGAATGAGAAAACCTCTGCATTCATTAATCTATCTTTCCCAACGCTGAGACCACATTTGCTCCTGTAGACAGACGATGCCAGCTGGCGGTCTGTACTATTGGATACAGGCCAGTGGTGTCTGTGCGAGAGCTCCTCCAAGTCAGGCCTAGCCAGGCTGAGCTGATGAATACAGTGCTGCCAAGCATGGCAACTCTAAATTCAAAGTAATCCATCCAGAAGCAGACACAAAAACACATTTGCATTATTTGAGCGTGCAATAAGTACCAGAGGTACCGCAGGCTGCATGACTTGGATTTGAACCGGCACACGTATGTGACCATTCCTATGACCTTCAATATACAAACTTACAATATAGTGCAGGCGTACTGTTCTGAGAGTTGGATGTATAGGAGTGCGCTCAC
Source organism: Apeltes quadracus (assembly GCA_021346845.1). Classification (NCBI taxonomy): domain Eukaryota; kingdom Metazoa; phylum Chordata; class Actinopteri; order Perciformes; family Gasterosteidae; genus Apeltes; species Apeltes quadracus. The sequence goes on along the minus strand of CM037935.1, from coordinate 7,616,695 downwards.
TTAGGTATGTGCTGTACAACATTTGCCACATTGCCTCCAAATTTAACATTAATATTGCCTTTCGTTGTACCCTTTAAACAGGATATTTTAAGTGGTGTGGCCAGAGGGTCATGGAGCATGGAGGCTGGCTATGAAAGCAGCAGAGGGAAGGATTGCGGGCAAAGGTTACAAAGGTCAGGGGAGGGTCAAAGAAAAAATGTCTGCTACACAAGGGGCTCTTTCTTCTAGATTTTCTTCTTGCTAAGACTCAAATTGTGACCCCAGTGACTTTGAGATGTTTGGTTTACATGGCTGCAGCCTTTGGAACGCCTAATTGCTAAGACGACTAGTAAAAGAGTTATTTTGCCTCCCTATCTGACTATCTTGTATCGTAGCCCCTTCCAACCTCCCCCCTCCCTCTCCAGGTCTTGATGTACCGTTTCCATTATGTTACCGGAATGACGGACACAAGATGTGGCGGCACGAAAAAACTTTTCCTAATAAAATCAGAATGAAAGTAGTATATAACTGGGTAATACATGACATGTGTGAATCATGTGGCACCCTAAATGACATATAAGGGTATGCAAAGTCAATTGTTTCTCGTGCTCTACTTCAAGTTGCTGGAGCGATTGTGACGGCATGTTACATCATGATAAGAACTTTTCTTAGGCTGCACGACAAGAGAAGTAGATACAGAAGAAATGAGAAGTCAAATCAGCCCGGGCTACAAGCTGGGCAAAGAGTGGGCCGAGGTGAGTGAGTGTGTTAAAGGCATGGGCTGTTCTATTTCTGCTCGAGAGAGAGAGAGAGAAAACTGAGAGGTCCTCACTTGGGGAGATCCTTGAGCCGCCTCAGCAATGGGATCTTAACTATTGTTCCCAGCGACTGGCAGGGACAGAGGGAACAAGATATCTGCACGCTGTCACCAAACGTTAAGCCGCTCTCACCTGGGATGCAAGAAACTATTACGACCCAAGATCAATGAATGAATGCTGCGACAGCAAGACGTGGATCAATCTGCTACAAGTGCAAGTTCTGCCCTTTATTCAAGCAGCCACTTGATAGTCGCGTCGCACGCCAGCCCGTGAGCCATTTCCACCCCAAAACCCAGGTGTGTTTTCTTTAATCAACAGACTGATTAGACTAGTGGTTCTCAACCTTTTTTCAGTGATGTAACTAACCTTTTGCTGAATAATGGCGGAATTTAGAAATTGTATCAATCCAAGACTGACGGATACATGGGCATTTACTCGCCTATGTGTCATAGAATAGCATAAGAGTGCTTAACATACGTACCACTCCTTGCAGCATATGGGAAGTTGGATGGCAAAAGGTAATCATTTTCCTAAAGATGCCACTTTGCTTGACATGTATCATCAATCTGTTGGCTATACTGGCTTGTTCTTTGAAAGTTAAGCTTTAAAGAAACACAGGCATTCACTATTGTGGTTGCAACTTAAACAAAACTAAATGTCTTTGGAAAACTTAGACTGGAATTATAAAAACCCACAGGAAGGCTCCCAAAATAAGGCTTCCCAATAAGTACAACCAAATCATATTATTTTCCCGGTCTTGAGAACTCCAACACAGAGACATCAACAGCCCCGTCATGAGATGGTGATATAGATTTAGACTTTTGCCGTCATTATGCCGTTTCAGAAGGAATAAGACGGAAACCTGATCGGTTCCACGTGTAACTAATACACAGTAAGAGTCTGCGTTCCAACAAAAAGATCTTAGAGAGCCAATCAAAACAATAAGAACATACTAAAAGGACTCAAAGTAAGATTTATGTTTATTTAGATAAACATAAATCTTTCACTTGCTCCCTTAGTGTCTATGTCATAAATTTACAAATGAGACCGCTGGGTAATTCATCTTCTACAATATTCAATAAAGATGTTATTTAGCATCAATAACACTCCTTTTAATTCTGTTCTGCCCGACAACCAGTTTGGATCAATTGTCCTTTAGATTCATGCATATGCATGCATAGTCCATCATGAACCTGCTCCAGGCTCTGGACAGCTCATCCTGTCTCTGTTCCTTAACGCATATTTAAGCTACACTACATGAAGCATTGTATTAATTAAAATGATAACCATTAAAAAACAGTTCTGCTATAAACAACTTTCTTATTAGTATTCATGACTTTCATTCAATAAACCACAAGCTTTAAAATAATTTACGAGGTGAGACGGTGGATACATTAAACATGACATTTCTGCGATTTCTACCTGTGTAAACAGAATTGTGACCACGATACTGTTGGTGTGACTTAATTGAAAAAAAGAGGTAGTGACTCACTCCGGAAGTGATTGGAAACACTCAGAGAATTAAAGACACCCTCCATCACATTTTAGATTCTTCACGCAGTAAAAGGACACTACATCATGTGCACTAAGCCTAATGGAACCCAGAACAGATAAGGGAATTATTTATCTGAACATCACGGGCATCACGTAGTCTAAACGTGTCGCTCTAAAGGCAGACAAACAGATTGACACAATAGTAGCCTGGGTGTGGGCTGCTGGGTACAGGTTGAGTTATTTTGCCTGGTTAATGGATAATTTCTGTTTCTGTTAAACCTGCATGCGTCTCCCCGCTGTAGACTCATGCCAAAATCAACAGCTTGGGCCAAGGCTGAACCCAAACGCTTCCTGACTGATACAAGAGGGCAAGTGGGTGTTTTTCCAAGGCTACCACAGCACAGTCTCTTGCAGGAATAGGGCTGGACGGAATAGCAGAGTAAACACAGCTCCAGGATACTGAAAGCAAACAACACTAATATGTTACTTTTAAATCGCTATGATTCCACCACGGTAGAAAAGAAAGTGACAAATTCATTCGAGTGAGTAAAACAAACGCCTGGTTTCAATCTTTTCCCCCAATGCACAGATGTGCAGAAGAGATGGCCGTGTCGAGGGTTTGGTACACAACTTGAGACACTAGTGCCCTTATTCTTTGCAGAGACCCAAACACACAGTGTGCTCAGAATAGAAGAGAGAAAAAAAAATCGTAACTAGTCATTAGACTTCCTCTTCTACTGAATGAAAGAAGATCAACATGTGCTGCCGGAAAACTGCTGAGTATTTACTTCTTCAAACCAAATAAATCGGACACACCCTGTAAACTGCTTCTCCTCTTTCGAAGGTGCAGAGAGCTCCAACTTTCCTGCACAGCGTCACAAAAACGGCATACATGGAAGCTTCTGAGCAGAAACAGATCAAATAGCTGCAGAAAAATAAGTACCGGTACACGTAATATATAATAAAAACTGGCATTAACAGGAAAAATCATCTAATTCTAACACCGTAACAGACATTACTTAATTCTTCCACTTAAAAAGACATGTATCCCTGCTGAAAACTGGGTAGAAATGTACTCTATAGGAGAAGTTTTTTTTCAACTTGTAAAAGTACAATGCAGCCTGCGAGACAACAGGTTCAGAAAAGGAAACCCTAACGTTTGACTGTAACATGTGACTGGCACATGCACACCATGTCGTTAACTGAAGCAAGAAGAGATAGCTGTCCAAGTCAACTAAGTGTATGCATTATTAAGTCATTAAAGAGTGGCCCTGCAGGTGGGAGCTCAGCTTACCTTTCATTGTAGCTGCAGGAGACACCGCATCCAGGAGCCTTTGTTGGAGCAGCCCGTCTCACCTTGTGAGACACAAAAGTAAGAGTAAGGTTTCACTTTAACTTACGCAGCATGAACAGACAAAACCTCCTCGGTCCCTGTGTCGGCCCTTCCCGTGAGCCTCCTCCTCCTCCTCCTCCTCCTCCTCCTCCTCATCACACCACTGTGTCAAGGAGGGTGGAGCCCCACCTCGCTGTAGAGGGAGCCGCGGACGCCAAAGGCACAGTCTGAACACACACAGCTCTCCGAGTCGGGTCACAGAGCCGTTCAGTCTGTAGCCACAGTCGACAGTGGCTTAAGAACTAGGTTCTGTTTTTCCCAGAACATAGTTCTTACTATAATGTCAGAGGCATCATCCAATCCAATAATAAAAGCTCATTCGAGGGAAACTGATGGCACTCTCAGTCCTTTCCTACGAAAACAAGCAGGATTCTGTTCCGTGTGTCTGTTTACTGAGTCAACAGACATTACTGAGGTGGTTGGACTTCAAACACAAACACAGAGACGCACTTAAACACTGTCACTCATGGAGGACTAATGTGGTTTACTAGTACTACTACGATAAAGAAAGGTAGACTGAATCACAAATGACATTTACAATCAGAATTGAGTGTTGTCCATTGTTTACAGCTACAATACTAGGGTTTTTTTTCTGGTGTTACTAATTAAGCATAATTCTGCGCGTGCAAAGAGCAATGTATTCTCGGCTGGGATGTGTAATATGTCATCGAAAAATCAAAGCCAAGCACATCAACAAGAGGTCCCCCGAACCACCGGGCCACAGAACGGTACCGGTCACGCTACACTATTTTGACGTCGTGACAAAGTCAAGAAAGAAGAAACACACCTTTATGTAACCCTGTGGCGTGAAACGCTTGCGTCACGTTTGGTGTGAACGCACCGTTACAGTTGACCTAAACGTGCAGGAATGTTCTCAAGGTGTTCCTGGGAGATCACGATAACGGGGCGGACTTGTGGTCAGTGTGACCCTGACCTTCGACCACCTAAAACAAATCAGTTCATCACTTACTCCCAGTGGACAATAGGTACCTTGAGATTTGATTCCTATTCATAGGGCTAAAATAAGATGATTAACAAATGCATTCGCTTCCATTGCTTTCTCTGGTAACAAATAGAAAAGATTGGTCAGTGCCAACAAAAAGAGGCAACGCAACGAACCTAAAAGCTCACCTAAAACCTGAAACGCAACCATCCCAGCTAGTTTTTCAACCTGGGAACGCTTTGGCCAAAGCGTTCCCAGGTTGAAAAACCCTAAGGCCATGGCCGGGAGGGCCCAAGGTGTGATTCCACCGTCGCCCCGCCAGCAGTTGAACAGCTATCACGTCTGTTGAGTAGACAATTGAATAGATCCCCTCATTCTTGAGATGTCACATTAACAATGCATCTGTGAGGAGTAGAAAAAAAACTGTGCCATGGATTTTGACAATGACACCCTATGTTAATGATCTGACGGCATGCCAAAAAGTACCGCTTGGCTTGGGCACAAGAGATGGACTCTGGGCCTTTAATTCCCGCCACTGAGCGAAGGAGGAAGCACTTCAGTATGTCTAACCTAAATAAGAAGTGAACTGAAACATGCTCGAGGGCCAAGAATGAAGGGGGAAGAGGGGAGGCAGTGCGTGGGAGACATCAGCCAAATACAGACAGCAAGTAGAGGCAAAGAGAAAAACATGGAGAAGAGAAAGTGATGATCCAAGATCCGCTATAAAGGCCATGCCATCCTCAAAAAAAAAAAAAAAAGCCACAAAAAAGGATTTGAACATATGACACAATAACGCTGTACACAGAGTAAAAGGTGACTGAAGATACTGTGACCCAGAAGGTGGCGCGGGTTGGCTGGAAGGAGTCCAAAACTACTCCACTTATAATACGTACTCCTGGCTGTCCTACATTTATCCATTGAGATCACAGGTTTAGTCTCTTCATGGGACCAATTCACACGGCCATAAAACAAAGGTCATGCCATGTAGAGATGCTAGATGATTTAGTGTGAGGTTTGCATTCGCCATATAACCGGTGCTCCTTTTTTAACTACACTATGCGATCAAACAAAGCACCAATTGCTAACAAAAAGAGATGGATTTTCCTTAATAGATCACTGAGAGCCAGTCAGGCAGAAACTGCTGTTCCCTGGGACCTACTTTCATATTGTACTCGTAGCGCTGTGAACGCTATGTTAAATAAATCTAGGGAACAATAAGCCACACACGCCCTGCAAGGGAAAACGGTATGGTTATAGATTCATATTGTATAACCAGTGCTGTTCATGGCGCTTTGCAAGTACGCAACTGGGTAACATTTATATCCACAAAGCTGGCCAACTTTCCCAGCGGAGAGCCAAGTCTGATTCATAGGAGGGGAAGGCACAGGAGCCTGCACAATGATTTATAGCTGCGGCGCAAGCTCGATTAAGGGAAACAATAGGGAAGTCTGAGAATATTACCAGCACAGAAGGAGTATATGCTCGAAATGGGAAATGTACTAGTGGCTTGAAGCTGAGGAGTGTCTGGAATGGGAATCATTTATCTATTCAAAATAACCCCAAACCTGAATGTGATACACAGTCCTTGCACGGCTGCATCTGTCTAGCTACAGTGTTTAAGTAGCGATGTGCAGAATGTTCCATTCCTTTGGAAATCTCATTTGAAAATCCTACTAAATTCTTTTAATTCGGCTTCATCTGTCCAAGTCGTTCACAGATCTTTTACTTCGGCGTAAATCAGGGGTCTCAAAGTCATTTCAGGTTTGACTTTATATCTATGTATTTATGTTACATTGTCTTTTAATGAAGTTAGAGGTTAAGCTAGGTTCCCTTAATGCATAAATAAAGAACCAAGTCAAAGGTTATTAAAAAATAAAAATAGCCGGTACTTAAAGCCCAATGAGAGGAGAAGCATTTGGATTGGTAAATCCATATTTAAAAGATCCCTTCAGGTGTACTGGGATGGCTTTCCCAGTAAATCTAAGCCAAACACTCACTGCTCAACTTTACAGCTGTTAAACCTTAAAGGAATGACACTAGGTCTAAAGGCATTTAACAACAAGAGCACTCAAATGTCTGCCATACCAATTAATGGTCTTCACGCACCCTTTTTCCCTGGCTCTTGTTGTGTGGGCCTTTGGTTTTAACTTTGGATCAGCGGTGAACGGCAGCTATATCCAATGTTTTTAAACAACAGAAGGTGCCCTAATGATAATGAAGATAATACAGAATACACCAAATTATGAAAGATTGTAGTGAAGTAAGAGAAGTTGGAATTTAAGGTAATCCAACACACTAGACCTGGAATGGTCCCAGGTCATAGAAATCCTCAAAAGATCTAAACCGAATGTCTTTCTTAAAATGTTGAGGGGATTTCTTGGTAAAGGGAGCTACAACTAAGTGTCACAAGTATCATTTAACACTGTGTCACTTTCTCCTCTCAGCTGACTACTCCATTAGGAAAACGTAACCAACGCCTCCACGCTACACAGCCTTATGGATACAATGCTGAATTATGGTATTCCTTTTCTGAGAAAGCAAAGTTGTGACATTACATTCACCGTTACTGCCATGAGAGGAGAACATTAGCAGGCAGATGCCTAACAAAAAGCCAATCTGACAGTCTGCCCCGAGCACCATAATGACCATCTAAAAAAGGCTTTGACAGGCTGACATTAAACCCATGACGTAATCAGGCCCATCAGCATGCACTCTTTCATAATAAAATACTCAATGTATAAAATAGTATCTCAGGAACCGGCAGACATCCAAGCTATCATCTCTACATATGCATTGCAGTTCCTCCCTTGAAGCTGCAGATTATCGGTGCTCGTCACAGGGTCTCCCCGGTGCCAATCCTTCACAACCACTGGACAAGGTCCTTATGGAAACGCCTGCCATTCAGAATAAAAGCAGAACATGACAAGGATTTTTATGTGCTTTTGCCTGCTTGTACAGTAAGAAATTGGCAAAAGACGAAACAAAGCATACATATTATGAATTACACATCAGTAATACTCTTATATTAGTTATTAGCAGACTAACAACTAATTACATTACATGTTACTTAGCTGACACTTTTATCCAAAGCGACTTTCGATAAGTGCATTTCAACCAAAAGCATACAAACCCAAAAGAAAAAGAAACAACAAATGTCATCATATCAACAGAGATTTTAAGTACAATTAGAGTGCTACAATATCTATTGTTTTTAAGTCAAGGTCTAGGCTGAAGCGGTGTGTCTTAAGTTTGCGGCGGAAGATGTAAAGACTCTATGCGCTCCTGATGTCATCAGAGAGCTCATTCCACCATTTAGGAGCTAGGACAAGCAGTTTGGGAGATGCAGAGCGCAGTGTGCGGGTTGGGATGTAGGGTTTGACCATGTCCTGGATGAAGACTGGACCCGATCCATTGACAGCACGGTACGTGATTACCAATGTGGGAGAACTTAGGAAGTTTAAAGACCAGCTGCATTCTGGATGAGCTGCAGAGGTCAAATGGCGGTAGCCATCATCATATTCCATGTACACAAAACATGCAGGCATTGTAGCATGTACAAACACAAGCATTAGAAAGGTACAAGATCCAAGATTGATAGCATTTCAATGGCCTCATAATGCGTCAATGTCAAGCGAGCTGTTCATAGAAAACGGCGCGCCAACAATCCAAATGGGAAAAGTAGTGACAGCGTCTACCTGAGGAGAGACTGGGGGGTGGGCGCTAATAAAGTCAAAAAGTGCTCCTTTAAATTAAACTTCATTTTGCAGTTGTATGATTTTCTGTGAGCTCTGCAACTTAATACAGTGTGCGGATCATTTGGGTTTAGAACAAGGCTGGCAGCCTTTTACACAAGCAGAAGGTGCGCACATCGAGCTGGAGATGAGTGAGAGGTGGATATTGATTGCAGAGGCATCAGCTACCGGCAAAACCTTCCAACCGCAGGTCCCTGTTTAAAAAAAAAGTAGAGCAGTGGACCTGTGGTGTTCAACTGTCTCTATAAATACATTCACAAGCTACCCGGCAGCCTAGGTACACATGTCAAGGGGTCAGGAGGCTAGTTACAGCCCCTATATTTAGTGTGTGTGTGTCTGTGAGTGCGTGCACAATTTGGATATGGTAAGCAAAGGAAAAAGAATGACGAATAAAGAACGTGTTTTTCGTGTTTTTCTGTTTAAGGAATATAAATATTAAAAAGTATTATTTTAAGACAGCATTAGGAAAATTGAAGGAGATAACGATGGTTTGTTAGAATGTATTCTAATGCAAATACCAGCACTACCAATACCAAAACCAGCACTACCAATACCAGCACCACCAATACCAGCACTACCAATACCAAAACCAGCACTACCAATACCAGCACCACCAATACCAGCATTACCAATTCCAGTGTCCAGTCATAAAATGGTGCATCTGAGCCATACGATGGTGCAGCTAATAGTGTAGCGGTAGAAATTAGTTACTTTCCTTCACACAAGTACAACAACGAGACGTAACGTCTTTTTACAATGTAATATAGGAATAATGCCAGAGTTGTGGCGACACCATGTAGTATTTACTAGTTGGTACAGTATTATACATTAATTAAGTATGAATTCCATTAGATGTCATTTAGCTGACGCTTTTATCCAAAGCAACATACAATAAGTGCATTTCAACCATAGGGATATAAACAAGTTCAATTTCATAAAATGAGCCAATTTACAACTTGTTATAGATAAGTGCCATTATAAGTACAATTTAAGTGCTACAATTTGTAAGTGTTTTTAGTCAAGGTAAAGGGAGGTGTGTCTTTATTTTGCGGCAGAACATGTAAAGGCTCTCTGCAGTCCTTGTCCTTGCAGTTATAGCATAATACTGGAAATGTCAGCTACTGTTCCCACAGATGAGGTTTCTCTGGGAAAAACTGACATTCTGTGAGAAAAGGACCCACTTTTAGACACAAAGGTTACGTGACGTTGGAGAAAAACACTATGCAAGACCATAGGAGGAGAAGGGAATCTTGGCACAATAGCCGATGCTAAAAGTGACTTTGCTCTCTGGAGGCACAGGAACAGATTCAATATGGAGCCGTATTAACCTGGATTCCCCCAGTAGGCGTCGATGAAAGCATTTTTATCTCAGGCGAATAGGTACTGCATTAAGCCATTCATCAAAGTATGGCTTAGAAAACAGCCATTTTTTACACTTGTCGCATAGTAATAATAAGTAGGTTTTTTTTAAGTCCGCTTTTGAATAGTGTGAGGCGGCACTATTTGACATTATGTAAAATGAAGTCCTCCTGATATTTGTTATTTTTAAATTCCCCAAAAATTATCAAGGATCCACAGCGCACAATTATAGAAGCAGGATGATTCATATGATATGACAAAAAAAAAATTTTAGATCACATTTTGTCATCAATAATGTCGTAGAAGGGACGTAGAAGGGATTGTCCAACCTGTTGAATGAACAGGATGTCCAGTATAATACAATAAAATTGAATACTAAAAAGTTACGGTTCAGAGGGATTCGATCTGCTAGGATCCCACTTTCAGCCAGGAAATCCTCACATTTCAGGATTTCCTGGCTGTCTACACTGGCACATGTTCAAATGAAATTTAAAAGAAAGAACGAATGATAATTATTCCAATAATTATAGCGATTTAAACCAATTACAACTCCCAGCACTGCTAAACTCGGATTCCAAAGAAATAAATGGCAACAAATTCACCCATCATTGGGCTTTTATGCATTCTGGCAGTGGATATTAAAAGATTAGAACGGAAATGATCAGATGACATGTGACAAAGGTCCCAAGCTGGACACAAACCAGTGACATTACAGTTGGCGTCTTAAACCCCAACCCCGTGGGTGGCTTCTCCTATAGAGTCTGATCAACAGCATGTTGGGGACATAGTGCTTATTAAGGGTTTCTCGCAGCACAGCTTGGAGGCTGGGACATCTGTGTCTGTCTCGCTCTCTCTCTCTCTCTCCATCTCTCTCTCCTGGAGAAAGCACAATTAAAAACAGCACTAACCACCCACAGTAACGGCTCTTCACATTCTTAACGAGCCTTTTCTTTTCCCTTCATTTACTGCTACTCTCTCCCAGTTTGTCATCCAGGGCACAGCACAAGCAAAGCTTAGCTCTAGTTGATAGGCTTAAGGACCCACAACATTAAATATCCCAACCTCATTAGGAAAAGGTAGAATGTCACATGGTAGGACCAGACTCTGGGAGTAGAGAGATCAGCACAGAACACCCGTCAAATCATGATCAAATCAAACAGAGTATTTAAAGCAACACAGACTTGTTCAAAATAGGGTATGCAAATACGAGCACATTCTTGGTATCGATTTCATGACCTATTTCTAGTCAAATGACCTTCAGATGCCTGATATTTTTTCCATCCCTGCTTTAGTCTGGCCTATTTCGGTCATTCAATACTAGATCAATTTTTGTTCATTGCCAGTCTAAAAAGAGAAATCTATAAGGGTAAATCAGGCCTTAAATGTTCTGTACAACCTACGCAGACAAATGCAGCAATCTGAAATTAAAGCAACATTAAGATCCACAAAGCGAGGACTCAAACAGAAAGAGGGAAACAAGAGGGATTCTATTAAACTGTCTCCTCTCAGTCAGCTGCAATTTCCCAAACATCCCCCGGCATTTACCTTCCAACAGTCAGGTAATCATTTCCTCTTGTGCTCGGGTAGCCTTCTTTTATTCGTTTTTTATTTCTATTTTGAGTGACACCAGAAACCTTTGTAACTAATAAAGTGCACTTCTCATTCTCATCTTTAGCAAACTACACATAATAGCACACAATTAAACATGATGAGCTCTTCTATCTCTATCTGCACTGGGATAGACTGAGATGGACGAGGCAAAGTGGCAGGGTTTTTCAATCTTCTATTTAGTTAAGTAAGTTCAACCCATATAGATAGAATGGCCAACAACAATGTAAGTATACGTTGCTATGTTTTTTATACACAGAACATGAAAAAGAAATAGACAACGCGTTCCTTGAATTAGATTTATATATAGTTTTAAAAAAGTAATGCACTGTGCACAATCAAACAAGTTTCTTTATAGTTATCTAGTAAAATATACGCTGGTACCAATATGTCTGCAAAAATACAATATATATCACACTTAATGATATGCTTAACGTGTAGGACGTTTCGCCTTAAATGTGCATAATCCATTCTACTCAGTGCTTTTAATACAAACGGAGAAAGCGGTCTCTAGAAAAGCTGGTTGATAGTCATAACGAGCCGGTGACGAGCATGTGAAAGGGCTACAGCGCTGCCCTTGCACCGGAAACTGGATTGAACCATGCGGAGGGGAGCGTTGGGGGGTCTCGGCCTGTCCGAACATACCGGTATTTGACATGTGAATGTCCACTAGCCTCACAACGCCGTACGTACACACCACGCATCGTGCCGCTACACGTCACGCGCACTGCTGGACTTTCCCCGCGGTGCCGCGGCACCAACTAGTACCATCCGTTTGAACGTTTAAGTAACCGGATCTCTGAAACACTAAGATCGATCCTATGGGCGGGTCTTTGGGGAGACCAGTAAACGCGACCCATTTTTCACCGGTTAGAGGTTATTTACTCAGAGCCGGTGTTGGACGAATGGGGAAACCATACAATACCCCAGGGAGTCCCCCGAAAATTGGGTTGGGGTTGGGCGGGCGGTTGGGGTTACTTGCCCCTTGCTTGCCCAACAGCAGCCCTCGACATAGGCTTCGCCTGAGGGTTGCCAAGCAAACAAGTGACAGCCAGTGTGCGGCCGCATGGGGATGAGGGTTCCCTTCAGGTGGCTCTTTAGATCGCAAGATGCGCACAGCCGCGGGATTACGTTACTATGACTACGAACCGAATTCCTCCAAATATTGCGGCGAAATGACACTAAAATGAAACGTCCAAAAAAAGGGAAATCCTCCCACGTCGACCAGTCGATGCTATCCGAGCCCAGCTAGCTAGCGCAAGTTAGCCCGCACACACGGTGGTAGTTAGAAGAAACCGTTCGCTAAAACGCTCCGGTTCGCTCGGTCGATCGACGCGTTAGCGTGGTGTAACGTCAGCCGCGGGAGAGCAGATAAACGCAACGTTAAAAACTCACTGTGTCCACCGGAGTGTCGCCGATCCAGTTGTGTCCGAGCTTCCTGCCCACCCCAGCGTCATAGCACGGGGAGGGCTGTTGGGGAGCTGTGGCGTGCGATAGGAGGAGGAGGGGGAAGGGGGGTTGGCCGGGTCGAGGGGAAACAGCGGGCGGACGGTTGGTAGTCGGCCTGGAGGAGAAGTCTCAACATGCAGAGTGCGCAGCGGACCGCGTCCTCCTGCGGCTGCGGTTCGTTCGTCTGGCTGCCGCGCGTCGCACGGGGAGCCGTGTGTGGCGACCCCTGCGGCGGCAGCGGGGTACGACACCTGCTTACTTTAAATGTTGCACTACGCAAAGTGAAGGTCCTACGTAAATAAAAATGGTAGACCAGACTAGAATAAAACTGATAATATTCATTTATTTTAAAAGTAACAAACAAGTCAGTTTTAAGCGCATAACAAAGACTGGTGTAATCCAAACCACGCCTGACCCAACTGTGAAGTAAACGTTTAAAGCTGAAGATAATTGATTTTGTTTTTGTAAGTATACATACCTTCAAATTGTATTTGAGTACAGATTGTAAGTAGGTGCTACGTTCCTCCATTGCTAAAAGAGCTGAACTCATCATACATAGGTCCTTTTCCCTATCACAAGACATAGGTAAACATTTTCGTTGCAAGGTGTAGTGTCTGAAAGTCTTCATTCTGCTACATTGTGAAGTTTGGTGCAAGAACCTTGTATAGCTTTGTGCTAGAGCATAGCAAACTAAAGGCAATCAAATGCCGCATCTATTTATAGAAAAATTGTTGCTCGCAGAACCGACAAGCTGACATGATGGCATTACCTCATCTTACCAACATGCCAGGAATGCCCTCTGTGTGGAAAGGATTGCCCTGAAAAACGACTCCATATTCCACCATACCCTCTGCCCCCTTCCCCCCTCTCTGCAGGCCTGATGTGAGCTGTAAAAATAGAACATTTTGAAGTCTGTGTATGAGGCTTTCACCTCATGTAGTAAGAAACAGAAATGCATTACTTATTCATCCTTTGAGAATACACTTAGCTACCATCAACATCCAGTTGTTCTGAATAATGCAGAAGTGGGCCAGCTCAGTCTTCCTCTGCAGCATGCAGCCTTTTATATTGTTTGCTTCTTTTCATCTTTCCTTTTCACTGAAACTATTTTCATCATGAAGATAGCAGCTATACGGGGTCCTGTGCAGCTCTCACACATTTAGGGTTAATTTTTAAAGATTTTTTTTTGTTAGATGGTACACAACACAGATAATGCAATATTCTCAGTGACAGTATCTCAGATTGGACAAACAAACATTTGGGATGGAATTTAATCATGGGTTAAACGAATAAAATAATAAACAAACATTATTTACTGAATATCTAGGTTATGGTGCATTGGTCCAGTTAAGTTTAACATATGGAACTTCTGCACAATTAATGTTATAAACTTAATTAGTCATTAGTCATTTATATAGCGTATCACATTTATGGGTGGTTAGATGCATGCCTGATGCATATTTGCCGCGAAGGATACATTTGAGCGGAACAGCTAGACAATGCAACTACAACAATTAAAGAATAAACTTCATGCAACTATACACACAGACACCAAATGTCAAGTTAGACGATGTAATGTTCTGAATTATATAATAATTGGTAACATTATTCAAACTGGAAGGGAAATCTAGAGTTTGTCAACTATTCGTGATACAGAATAGTATTCAAAACCAATAATAAACAAGCACGTTACGGACTAGGCTAAAGAAAGTGAATCTGTTTTATTTTTAATCTGATTATTTTGTTTGAGAGGTTAAGAAAAGTTAAATATAAAAGCAAATTGGCCCTGTCCATTTTTCTTAATTCAATTTATTTGATGAATGGCTATCTGAAGAACCATACATTCACTATCCTTATATCTTGAAATATACCAATAATTTGTCCAAAGTCCAAAGCATAGCTAGTGAAGACAAAGGACCAGATTTTACATTGTGCAGCGATGAGTCCTGTAATCTGAGCTCATAACACATCTCAAAGCAAGTGTTTTGAGTGGGAAACAAATTTGTAAACGTTATCACCATATTCTAGCTGAGAAAGATCTGTAACCAGATGCTTACATGAGGATGGAGAGAAATGCAACTTCATACTTGTTTGTTGGCAAGACTTCCAATGTTATGCTTGAAATTAAAATTAGCAATATAAAATATATCTATACCTATGAAGAAACTCAACACCAACACCTTTGGGGTGTTGCTAAAGGGGAGGAAACTTTGTAGCCTATCTATAATCCCACTTACTTTTACAGATTCAAGGGTAGACAAATAATGAATCTTCATTTTACATTTATTTGCATTGCACCAGCAAGCATCTCATAAAGCATTTAAAAAACACCCTACAACTTTGTGACTATTTGTTTGTTTTCTTTAAGTGCTTTCAGTAAACATTCATTAAAAAAATCTGTACAGGCTAATTACATAGAAAGCGTAGCTGCCTCATGGAACATTCTGCACCTTAAGAAGCAGAAGAAATAATGCATCTCTGACACGATATGTGTGGCAGGAAGTGACATGACATGGTTGTTTCTTTGAAGAATGTAAATTGTAGAAAAGGACATCAACAAAACAAAATCAACAAGCTGTGTGACCTTCTTCAAAGTACAAATTATGTTGCATCGTGTTCAGCTGTCTTTTTTTTTAATTTCCTGAGTTTCTAGAATCTTGAAGAAAAAAATAAAATTGGAAAATATTTTTCCAAAATTTCAATTGGATTTTGAGCAAATAGCGGTTTTGCTAATAATGTCAGCGAAACAGTTTCATAAAGCTTTGGCCAGAATATAGTTAACAATACAGGTTAAAAAGTGGGCAGTCTATAGAAATACCAATGCATCCAGTGCATTATTCATTACAGTGCTTACACATACAAAGGTTCTACATCAAACAGCAAAGGAAACTCCTTCATTAAAAGACCTCGCAAATTTCCAATTAGCTTTACATGATAAAAAATAATTGACTGCATGATCTGACAGACTTCAATACAATACATGTTGTATACATTTACAACCTAAACAAGGAAATATCTAAACACACTCACTGTTTGCCTTTTTCATTTTAGGACAACAAAAATGGAGTGCCACCTAGTGGCACTAAAGCGTACAAGTTTTGAAAAATATTTACACACTTCGAACTTATTACCTGAGCAGAAAACTCAAAATATCATCTGTAAGTCAAAAACAAGGTGAAATAAAAAGAGTAATAAAATAAACTGCAGTTATACGCGAGGGAAAGTTTAATTTAATCCTAAAATCATTGGTCAGTCATTATGCCCCATGTTTTAGCTCCAAGATCTTACATTTTCAATTTTAAATACCACAAAATGTTGGTTTGAATCCAGAAAGCTACACGGTTCTTAACAAAAGCGTGACAGGTGTACAGAATATTAAATATAGCGCAATTGCATTAAATCATTTCTTTTGCATGTTTCTTTTACTAAGAGTAAAAAGAGAAGTACAGGACCTGAGTGTTCTCTTAGTTCTATGCACGAACGCAACCTGTTTTTGGATCTATATTCTCATAAATAGACATTGCAGCTCTGTTTTGGTAAATTAGATCCACATTGTTTCCAGTTCTTGATCTGATGATGTCCAGGGCACACTGGTTTAAGAACACATACTGGTCCTGCAGGGAGATCAAATATACAGGTTCACTGAGGTGCAACACACTTAATGAATTTTTCACACATTTTATACGATGTGTGCAGTGCGACCATTTAAACCAAAAGCTATTAGACCGTGCCCCACCTCTGTCTGCACCATAAGGGGCCGGTGCATGCGCAGATTGTGGACGATGCCGTACACGTCCACAACATTTTCCCTTTCAATCTGGAAGATCAAATGGTCGATGGTGATGAAGGTACCTGTGCGTCCAACACCAGCACTGAGTGTAGACAACGTAGACACACAGACAAGGAAGGGATGAGAGATGGACGGAAGTTTAAAATGTGTGTGTGTGTGTGTGTGTGTGTGTGTGTGTGTGTGTGTGTGTGTGTGTGTGTGTGTGTGTGTGTGTGTGTGTGTACGGGTCAAACCTGCAGTGCACCACAGTAGGAGAGTTACTGGAGTACTGGTCCATGTGCTCTCGGACCAAGTGTCTGAAGCTGATGAGGAGCTCTGTGGTTTGTGGAACCCCGTGATCTGGCCAGGCCGTGAAGTGGAATTGACGCACTAAACGGGTCTCTGCTGTTTTTACCTGAAGGAACGGCAACACATATCCCAAATATGCACAGACTCTTGAAAATGTGTAGAAATTTAATTTGTTAAATTGTAAAAAAAATGTTTTTAAAAATTTAAAAATTACAAACACAGGCTGTATATGACTGTTTTTTACATGGTAATGAATTGGTTGCAATGATTCACTTTATAATACAATTTTCACAGGGTGTACTTTGCGAGCTCATGAAGTTGCTTTGGCTGTAGGAAAAGTTTTTCAAACTAAACTTAGGATGATGTTGTCTACTGATGCTCAGTGTTATTTGCCATCCTAAAAATATTTTTTATTTGAAATATTAAGCCTTTGGCTTACATTTTTAATGTGAAAGTCCCTGATGGTCCAGTCGTCAAGTTCAATTTCAGAGGCTGTTGTCACAGTGATGTTGTCAAAGTGCTTTGTGCCATGATCCCAGTATTGCTCGCATTTCACCTAGAAAAGTAAGACAATTTTCTCATTGTAACAGACTTCAAGTACTCTTAAGACATCTTTATTGCTATTTCTTTTGATTCAAGCCATTAAAACTGGTTAAGAATAACGAATAGTGTGAGATGTGCAAATGTATCATACATTTGATATAATTTTTTTTCTTATTCACCTGGTTTAAATTTTGACATGTATGAACGAAACCTCTTATATGAATATTAATGCACATTAATGAAGCAATTATAATGTAATGCAATAACTATATGCAACATCTTCACTTGAAAAAGTGGGCAAGCATATATCGATAATGGTACAGAACTGTTTTAAGATTAAGGATGTGTTCATGGAACGTGTTAGTGATTACATTAGGGACGAGATACATAACACTATGATGACTAACCCTAAGGATGACATGAAGTGTGTGTGTGCCCGCGTACGCAAACACGCACGCTGCTGCTACTCACTCGTCCCTGTTCATTACAGCGTGTCAGCATGACCAGAGTCTGTATGTTCTTCTCCCAGATCATCCTCCAGAACTCGCTGACTGTGGCGGGCAAAGGACCCTGAGCAGCGATATACTCCTTCTTGGAGTTGTAACCCTGTCAAATAAAACAGCAACCCAGAAGACACAGACATCCGTCGGGTTCAGCGTTTCAAAAATAACTTTGGATGGAGGGGAACATAGTTCCCAATAGTTGAAATATCATTAAGGCGTTGAGCAAAAGAATGAGAAGTTACATTGTTCAGAAGGGAGTTTGTTGATACTGAAGCAGTGGCTGAGGCAAAGAGGGGTTTTAAAGAGTGTCAGTACGCACCGGCATGTAGTTAGCATTGATGTAGTCCTCATATGGACTCCCATGGATAATAGAGAGTTTCACCCTGGAAGAGTCATCTGGGAGGTGAGAAAGAGAGTAAATGAAATGAAAGAATTGCCGTACGCAAGAAGGTATGTCTGCTCTGACCTGTCACTGTGTGTGATCACTTTTGTTGAAGTGGGATCCAGTTGAAAAAAGGCTAATGACAGTATATTCAGTGATGAAGGTTTGTAAAGGGTCTGATGTGTTATAGTTAAAATCAGCAGGTGGATTCAATAAGGATACCCACATGGAAGCACGTTGTTATAGCGGTTCTTTGGTTTGTTCTCCAAAGTCAGAGCTTGTATTTTTGACTGAGCTGTACCAACAATCTTCAGGTCCTTTTAAAAGAAAGGAAAAAATGGGATTGATGATCGGACAACTCACTTTATCACCCAAATGTTATGCTCATAGTATATCCAAAAAGAGCAACATAATATTTGCAAATATCACAAACATTTGTAGTTATCACATTTACAAAGACAAACTATTAAATTAGATGATTCAATCAATATCTTTTCAAGATCATTTCAATATTTTCTCATACACTTTCTAATGACAATAAATATTTTTCATATCGCAGGAGCCCTTGAATATTGCTGATGTTTTACCTCAAATTCTTCAGCAAAGCCACAACTTGAGTCTGCTTTCTGCTTCTTGTAGTAAGCTTCAAACTCCTCCACCCTCACAGCTATACTTCTGCTCAGATGGAAGCCAGAGGTCAGAGCAGGTTTATGACTTTCGTTTTATGTAAACATTTGTTAAACTTGATGGATTTGACCAAACTAGAGGTTACACTTACACTTTGGCTCTGGAGAAAGAAACAAGAAAAAGCAACGATGAGCAACATTTATTGAAACAATTGTCATTCATTTACTTTGAACATTACAAAAATAAAAACCTCACCTCATGGAAACAATCTGGATGTCGGGCGAATCTTTGTTGGATAAACTAAAGTACATGATTAAAGAGTTTAGAGTAAGCTGAATCATCTCGTCATTTTTTATCTACGATGGAGACGACTAACCTTTTCCAGTAGATAATAAAGCCGATGAGGATTATGAAGAGAACGGCAAAAATTCCCAATGTCACTCCAATAGCAGTGAAAATGATAGCTATAATGTTGACAAAAATGACAACAGAAAGAAAAGGAAAGAGGTCCGTTAGCGTTTCCTCTCTTTATGGGAGCATGTAATAGCAAAACCGTGGGCCATAAAGTGGTACCTGGGTCCTGGGGGAGTTCTACAGGATTATAGAAACTTGTTGTAGCCAACAGTTTACCATTCACCAAGCTGTTTTCCAGAGTAAGACTGGTGAACAACACGATAGCATATCTGCAGGATTTAACATTAGAACATTATTAGTTATGGGATTTACACACATATTACACCTTGACATGTTTGTGTACTTGTTTCCATTCTCTGCGACTTGTAATTCCATCAGAAAGAGGTTGTTAGAGCATGTTATTTGAGATTTTTACGTCTGTTTGCGTCTTACTGGTATTTTCCTATGGCATCCAAAGCACCATTAAAGTAGCCCTCCCATTTGGATTCGTCTCCTATTTCGATGTCCAGATATCCCTCTCCACTGCGTGCTGTGAAGCTGGTGTTGGCGACAGTTTTAACTGTAGCCATGTATACTGGAGTAGTCTTACTCTTCCACTCGTGGTACGTTTTTCCCACGTACTCAGTGAAACCAGAAGTGTTACCTGGAAGGAGAGGAACTACTGTCATTGGCTTTTGAGAGAACGGTTCTTGTTATGGGTCTAACGTCTTTATCATATAGCCTATGGTCTTTTCCACCCTAATGGTTTACAATATAATTACAACGGTTCATGAGATTAAGAAGGGAAAAGAAACCAACCAGAGAGCGTATCCGTCACCAGCACCCCAATATGTGTGATTGGCCCATTGATGCTGTTCAGCAGACTGCTTTTGATGTGAAGAGTGAACTTGTTGTATTCTTTGTTGCTCACCAACACAAGATCCTGATAGTTCTCTGGAATTGGTGGATCTTTGTGGGAGGGAACAGTAAACGATTAGGTTTAGACGCTCGAGTAAATATTATTTTCATAAAAAAGTTAATGTCCTACTTGTGATGCCTGTCCAGCAGACAAGAGACACAGGGGTGCTGGGTAATCCACAGCTTTCAGTCTCCACAGTCAGATAGTAACTGGTGTGGTGACGAAGGTTGGACACAGTATAATTACAGCAAGAGCGCGTCCATTCGACGACCTCGCTGTCCTTTACAGTAATCTTGTAGCCAGAGTTTACGTCATTGTTTTTTTTCCAGGACAGGGCGACTTGGGCGATTGTTGTGTTTGGACCATTACATGCCAAGTCTTTCACCGGGCTTGCATCTACAGCGTCAAACAGAAATGATCTTTAGGAAAATCACAACTGGGAACAACAGTGTTGTTCCCCAGTCCTCATGCATGCTTAGTTCCAGGACAATTTCATGTGAAAATATACAAAGCAAAGAAGCTGTTTTGTTCATACTTGTGCAGTTGAAATTCCATCTTGGAGCACCTTCGGTACCATCAGAGGTCTTTGTGGTGACACTTATATTGTATCCTTTGCCAGGAACCAGATTATTAATTTTATAATAGTGGCCTTCTGTGACGTTTGAAAAGGACTCATCTGAGCTCTGCCACCTCAGAATGTAAGAATAGCTTTTCTTGTATTCATCAGGCTTTTCCCACATGACAGTGATGCTCTTCTCTTCCGTAGAGGTCGTAAGACTGTTCACACTCAACGGTCCTAATTGTTTCAAAAAGATTTAAGAGACGTCAATGTTACTAGACAGTTAGGGTGAACCTTTACAGCTTTGTATGTTGGTTACATAAATAAGACCCTTACTTGTGGTGACCGTGATCTCAATCTTCTTACTCTTGAGATCCATTGCACCCACGGTTTCTACGGAGATATTGTAGGAAGTCCCAGAAAGCAGGCCAGTAAAACAATGGCTGGTGCTGGTGGTTTTGTGGTCTTCTTCTCTCCCGGGTAGTCGGTTGATCAACTGGTAACAGAACACTGCACCCGTCATCAGAGGTGCTTCCGTCCACTCAATGCAAATGGAGCTGGTTGTCTTCTCTAAGACGGTAATATTCCCGGGTGGATTAGGGACTGCAGGGGTGGAAGAGACCATCAAGACCAAAGTAACCAAAATAAAGGACCTACTGAAAATACTGTATGTTTTCTATTATGTTTACAAAAGCTTTTTCAAAACTGCACATTTTCCAAAGCATACTATAACAGTTTAATTTCCCAAACTTTCCACTTAACGATCATATGAATATCACCCTGCATAAATGTATAATAAGCTTGCGATTTGGGAAACTAAATATTCTGTTCATTTTGGGATTGGCTTTATTTTCATTGTGTACAATGATGAAGCTCTGAACAACAGGCGTATGGTTGCTGAGGTGTAACCGTATTCATTTGTGAAACAGTCACAAATCTTGAAAATATATTGACTTATAGTTATAGGATTTATTTTGGCAATAACCGCTCAGCCACTATGGTTACATTTTCGGGGAGGGGGGTTTGTAGGGTTGTCCTGTTTAACCTGGGATACCATATAAGTGAGAGTTATCATGTGAATGTGCATTTTATCCTTTCAAAGAACCATCAAAGTATCAGCTGCTATCACAACTGCAGTGCCATGTGACAACACTGTGATTAGAAAAAGCAAAAGGCAGAAAATGTCACACAACAACAACAACAAAAACCTTATAGTATGTTATGGAAAACTTAGTATACAGTATAGGCAGTTAGTTACTTTGTTGACATCTTCAATGTGAATGAACGTAAACCAAACGATTGGAAATCTAAGCTATGCATCAATTATCATACTTACAGGTTGCATTAGTAATAAAGTCCGATGAAGCATTGAATGGTCCACTAAATGTGGTGACCATGGCAGAGTAGAGCGTCCCAGCAGACAAGTTGTTAAACTGATAGTCGGTTTGTGTAGAGTTGAGCATGACCCCCTTTGAATCCATGGACGTGCTGTTTAGATGCACCTTATAATGCTCCACTCTCCCAGGAGGATTCATCCACAACACCAACATGGAACTATTCGAGCCGTTGCTAGAGAGCCACGGTTGCACTGCCTCAGGCTCTGTGAATGTGAAGAGCAGGAAGGATTAAAGCTGATCAATCACTTGGACAACTTGAAATACAGAAGCAGACATGACAGGTAATTGTCTCACTAGTGTACTGAGAGGTGCAGCTTGCTTCCCCCTCAATGCCATCCGCCGCCCTGGCATAAACACAGAAGGTGCAGTTGGTCCCAGGGGTGAGCGCACAAATCTCCACGTCATTTACTGCTAGGGTTTCGTTTTTGGAGCCACAGCCTGTTGTCTCAACCCGATATGTGTATTCAGGCTTGTACTCCAATGGTTCCGTCCAAACCAGACGCACAGAGGTTGTGTTTAAGGTTTCAAATTTCAACTGGCGGGGACTGTATGGACCTACAAACAGAGCACAACGTATTTGGATCAACATCAAGCCATTCTCTATCACATGTACAGCACCCCTTAGTGTTATGGACACAGTAATATAATAGAAATAAGTAATATTTCAATCCATTTTATGTATTTTTTCGATTTCCACGTACGTGTAAAGTAGAACACCGTCACCGGAGCTGCCTGAGTGCCATCTGGTGTCTGAGTGATGACAGTGAAGCTGTAGTTGGTCCCAGAAAGAAGTTCGGTGATTGTTGTGTTGTCTTTGTTGACTGTTTCAGATTGATTAACGGAGCCATTCGTTGTCTTCACAAGGTATGAGTAGTAAGATTTGTTCTCGAGCTGTTCCCACTCCAAGGTCACTGCATTTACGGTTATTTCTGTTTGTCTCAGCATGGTTACATTATACGGTCCTGAAAAAATGACACAGAAAGGAATAATAAATATTCAGAAATGGTTTTATTTCACTGATCAGATTTGGACAAAATAGCATAAATGCTAAACGAGGATTAATTGTAGAAAAATAATCAATTGTATCTCAATAAGATGTTATTATGTGCTTAATATGTCACCAGTTGCTGTCTTGTTGTTTTTGGCTCATAAAGCAGTTAATATTAGAATCCATCAGATAGATTGTGTGCAAAGGTTGCTGTCGTAAATCAAAAATAGCATTACAATTCAGTATTTCTTCTAAAAGTAGATTGAGAAACTGTTAGAATAATGTATTTATTTCACAAAGTATTCATATTTGTTTTGGCAAATACTACCGTTATATTAAAATACTGTTATACTAAATATTCTTTAAATGTCTGAATATGTAATTATTTATTATTATAATACAGGTAGATGAAATCCAGCGTTCGTCCAATGTATCCAATCCGCACCCAAAGTAACAGGTTAGCTTTTGCACAACCGTTAGTTGACATTTTAGCTTTCAGCTTGGTGGCGATCACCGAAAAAAAACAGGAAATCCAAAAATGATCAGTTTCGGGCAATGCGAGCTTTCGCAAACGGACCATTAAGGTGGACGTCATGAGAGATGAATGAGATGGTGCGGGACCCAAAGCTGTTTACATGCACGTACAGGGACTATTTTTTCTCTAGACTATCGAAATGAGATGCACCACGTTTTGATGGCTACAACTATTTTGTGCTGAAAGGCAGCTATTTACTTATTTATAATTTTGCTGGTAACCATATTATAAAAGCAATAAGGTACTTGAGGCAGTTGTCTTCAATAATTTAACTGTTCGAGCACCCTTGAACTCTCTCGTACCTTATTGCTTAATTAAACATTACATTTGTAAAAAGATAATAGTAATAAGATCATTTGTAATAAGATAATAAGAAAATAATTCGTAAACCAACACTAGACTTGAAAATAAAATAAAAAGATAAATCGAATAACCCTGATCATGTACATGTTAATCATACTCACTGGTGTAGTTTGATGTGGTCACTGCAGTGCTCTCATACATGCCTACAGTGACAACAGAGAGCATGTAGGGGCTCCCAGACTCAAGGTGTTGAAGCACATACCAGTTGTTTCTGGTCAGAGAGGAACTGTTAAGGCTGGACACACTGAAGTTGTACTGATTATGGTCCATGCCCTCTGGAAAGGGCCAGGTGAAGTTGATGGAGTTCACGGTCTGAGACTCCACCATGATGGGGCCAGGAGGGTTGGGAACTGAAGAAGAGTAAAGGCTCTTATTAAACACTATAGGTATTTCTAAAATAAATATTGGTCTAAATACATGCAGCACATATTCAATACAATGCATGTGTAATATATCATTTTTTTACTATGTCGATGTAACTCACAGGTGGCGTTGCAAACCCTCGAGGATGTGTTCCTAAAAGGTCCACTTGCGGAGATCACTTCCACACAGTAATATACTCCAGGTATCAGATCCGGAAACGCTTCTTTCGTAGCACAGCTGCTCAGCCCCGTGACGTTTCTCTCCACGTGATCGTCTATGAAAAGCAATACAGCGTAGGAGTCGACCCGTCCCACTGCTTGTATCCAGCTCACTGTCATCGTGGTCGTGTTTCCGATTGCCATGACGCCAGTAACCGCTGCAGGCTCTGTCAAAAAAAGATATTCAGTTTGACTTAATGTACATTTAGAAAATCCTTTAGTGAAGGTCTGCCTAAATACATTAAATCCGTTATTGGGTAATATGTAATACTTTTACTTAAAGCAATGATTGCACATTCAGCCAATGTATGAAAACATGCTGCCAGCATTGGTCAAGTCAACGTACTTGTGTAACTTTGCGTTTTTGCAGCTGTGGAATTGACCCCTTCTACAACGGTTAATACATTAAAAGTGTACAATGTTCCAGGGGTCAGGTGGAGGAAGGTGTAAGTCTCAGCGTCAGTCGAATGGTTCTGAACCACCGTGGTGTTCTGGAGAGCAATCGCCAGGTAGGAGTAGGAAGTCTTATGATCACTTTGTGTGGACCATGTCAGCTGGATGGACGTTGTGCTCCGGTTCTCCACTGTGAGGTTGGCCACTGCTTTGGGCCCTGTAGCAAATACAACAGCCGGTTATGTAGGACCAAAGGCCACAACAGGAAAAAGCGGTTTGTACATTTGACTGGCATCCTTAATGGTTTTGATTACACGTTAACGCTTCATCCATTCATTAATGTTCAAATTTAAGACCTTACTTGTGTAACTGAATGTTTGTTCCACTGTAGATTGACTTCCCTCTCCGGCTATCGTTGTGACGTTGATATTGTATCTAGTTCCTGGTTCCAGTTTGGTTACCTCAGTGCTGGTATTGCGGACTGTTATATTAAACAGTAATCCCGTAGCACTATTGGTTTGAACCAAGTATTGGTAATATAATTTGTCTTCCTGCGGAGGTAACCATTTCACTTGTATTGAGGTGGCTGAGTTGGAGGTAGCAGAAAGGTTCTGCACAGGGTTGGGCACTAGAAGAATGACAAACAAGTGTAATGTTTACTGAAATGTAGTTAAAGTCCAAATTGAATATATTTATAATTTAAGTTCTCAGGTGCTAGCCAGTAAAACAAAGGGTTGTTGTGCAAACATTTGAAATTCTACAGTATAAATTCTTGATACTGCTCAAGCTCTAGTTACTCTGTGCTGTACTCACAGGTAAAAGCTGAATAATGGACGGCCGTGCTTGTCAATTTCTGAGGTCCAACTGTTTCTACAGTTATGTTGTAAGAAGTTCCTGAAGAAAGAGACGTCAGCTCTGAGGTGTTGGCCGAAGAGCTTTTATTTTGCACTTTGCCGCCCTCTGGCTGGTAGGTGATATAGTAGCTGATGTCTGGAGCACCCTCCATTAAAGCAGGGGTCTCCCACTTCAGATCGAGCAGGTGTGTTTGCTGACTTATGATGAGGGCACCAGGAGGGGTGGGCACTAAAAATGACAGGTTGAAATTACAAAATAAAAAGATGTTAGTAGAAGTATAAATTATTTTCAAACAAAATCATTAATTAATAATAACAGGGATATTAAACTTACCAGTTGCGAATATGGACGGATTAGAGGTCATATTGAAGAACCCAGCAAAAGCGGTGACATTGATGGAAAATTCTCTACCAGGTTTCAAATCAGTAAAGGAGACCGTGGTGGCTGCTGTTTTATTGCTATAGGAATACATCAGTCTTTCATTTGAGATAGTCACCAGGTAGTGATCAACCTGCCCGTCACGCAAAGTCCAGCTGATGTCCAGGTAGGTGGTTCCTCTTGCAGTAACCGTAATGTTCTCAGGTTTCTCAGGCCCTGTATAAGAGAAAAGCAAAAAGTGGGTTAGGCTCTTTTTCTTTGCGTTGAGAAAAAAATAAAAACTAAATACCCATTAATAAAGTGTATTGATTGCTTTGAATTGTGCAGCATCATCAATATATATCAGTATTTACATAATATATTAAATAAGAAACCAGGTGAACAATTCTTTATCACGATTGCAATTGTGCAAATGCTCACTTACTTGTGTATTGAGAAACTGTGGTGTTCTGTCCCTCAGTACTGCCTTCATTTGTCACTGCAGTAACTGTTATTTTGTACTGCACACCAGGAGTCAGGTCAGTAATGTTTATACTGGTTGTATTCACATTCTTACTGTGAGGTACATTCCCATCAGTCGAGTGTACTCTGTAGAAAGAGCTGCTTCCCTCTGGTTCAATCCACGTCAGAGATATAGAGGATGTTGTGATATTAGCCACAGTGATGTTCCTGACTACTTCAGGCTCTGTGTGCGTACAAAGAATACAAGAAGAGAAAGGATAGCAATTAAACACTATTTAAGTAAACTAAAAAATAATATGAACTTTTCAGGTTGTAAGCACAGTCATTCAAAAGAATTAACCCAGAGCAAGCGCCACTGTACCAGGTGTCCTCAGCACACAGAACTGCTCACTTACTCTAATGACCTGACTTCATCAAGCACATTTAAAAGCTCACTTACTTGTGTATTGAAAAACACTGGTGTTCTGTCCCTCACTACTGCCTTCATTTGTCACTGCAGTAACTGTTATTTTGTACTGCACACCAGGAGTCAGGTCAGTAAGGGTCGTACTTGTTGTATTCACATTCTTCCTGTCAGTTACATTTCCATCAGTCCACTGAACTCTGTAGAAAGAGCTGTTTCCCTCTGGTTCAATCCACATCAGAGATATGGCGGATGTTGTGATATTAGCCACAGTGATGTTCCTGACTACTTCAGGCTCTGTGTGCAGACAATGAATACAAGAAAAGAGAGGATAGTAAACACATTCATACACAGAGTAAACTAAAAACCACTGCAAACTTTGTCTTATACAAAAAACACACAAATCAAAATTGGAAAACAAAAGCGTGAGAAAATAGATACCCACATGTAAGAAAGGTAAAGCATGTACAAACCATGCTCAGGTTGTAAGTACAGTCATTAATAAGAATGAACCCAGAGCCAGAGAGCACTGCACCAGGTGTCCTCAGCACATTTAAATGCTCACTTACTTGTGTATTGAGAAACACTGGTGTTCTTTCCCTCAGTACTGCCTTCATTTGTCACTGCAGTAACTGTTATTTCGTACTTTACACCAGGAGTCAGGCGAGTAATGGTTATATTTGTTGTATTCACATTGTCCCTGTGAGTTACATTCCCATCAGTCCAGTGTACTCTGTAGAAAGAGCTGCTTCCCTCTGGTTCAATCCACGTCAGACATATAGAGGATGTTGTGATATAAGCCACAGTGATGTTCCTGACTACTTCAGGCTCTGTGTGCGCACAACGAATACAAGAAGAGAGAGGATAACAAACACAATTTGAGTAAACTAAAAAACAATACGAACTTTGTCTTGTACAAAGTCTAAACTTAAATCTGATTTATGACTAAAGAGCACAGGGACAAATCCAAATAACTACACACACCACAGAGCTGTAATACAAAACAAAGCAAGACTTCTTTACTTGTGACTGCGGTGAGTTGGTGAGCTCGTCCTTCTGTCTGATTGTCTCCGGCGACGGCAATGACAGAGATTGTGTAGCTGGTGCCTGGGATTAGTTCTGATATCACAGCAAATTTATCATATGTACACATGTTCCTCATATCTCCGTTACTGGTCCACTCCAACCTGTACTTGAACACCTCACCCGGAGGTGGGGTCCACTGCAGAGAGATGGAGGAGGTGTTTGTGGACACAATAGATGTGCCAATTTCACCAGGTTCTAAAGCAAAGAGGAGGAGATGAGAGCAACATTCTCTGTGAGTACAATCTGTATCACTTGTTGAAGTGACGATGTTTAAAAAAAAACATTAAATAAAGCTTAGGCGAACATTCAGTCAGGAAAACTGGACAGGCTGTGCTGTTCCCTGGAGATCTCCTCTCCCTGGGGGCACACAGCCAGCTGTACTGACTTTGGAGGTCAGTGGTTTCAATGTGAAAGTGTAAATGTCACATCAGGACTGTTGAGACATAGCAGGCCATCTGCGTTTTGGGGGTGTTCGGTCAAAGCCTTGGCTGGTTAGACTTTGGCCTCCTTTCTTCAGTTGATTCCAGGTAGTGACAATCAAGCGCAGTCATTACTATCAACTAAGGGTTAAAATTCTTTGCCTTGCTGGCTGCACTATTAGATTAGCAGCTCAAGGAAGTTTGCACCAAGTACGCACAGCATTCTGGTAGGGGCAGCTACTGCAACTGTAAACCAAGGTATCTCCATCCCTGACACTAATGGGACATTGGGCTGCAGTAGCCCCCACACTCACCATCATCAACATTGGGTTCAGGGAAACCTTACAAGGTCTGGTAAGTCAAGAATGTACTGATGTCATCAGTTTTCATATCTCTGGATATTTTGCATTTCCTTTGCCTTGTGGCCTGTTGTCGCAGTATCCTTCCTGCTGCATGTTTTAGCACTAAGTACTAGTCCCAGAATTTATTTAAGGGGATCTTCTCTTGTGTCTCTCAAAGTCCTATGCCAGATGGGGAGACTCTTTACAGGTCAGAAATTGCAAACCGGTTTAACATGACCTGTTTGCAGTTTCAAGAAGTAGTAGGTCTTCCAGTGGACCTGCCGAAACTGGGGTCATGAACAGAGTTATGATCTTCTTGCACTGCAGTCACAAGGTTGCTGTTAATGGCAGATGATATCTGCTTTTGCTATTGTATGGCATTTTAACCTCCCTATCTTCGCAGGTTGCACACCTGCAGTCGAGTTCGATGTAACCAGGGTTCTCTGAGCGCTCACTCTGGAGTCCAGTCACCGTGGCAGGTTTCTCAATGTCTCTGAAAACGCCAGTCTCCAGACGTCCTATCGCCGCCCATACAGCTCTAGACAACGTAACCAGGCTTAATTTGGCAGTATTTCCTAGGTTTAACATTGCTTAGCCTAACGTGTCGGTTTCCTGGTCTAAAGGGACCACATCAATTTCCCCAAAAGATGCCCGGATGGACCAGTCAAGCTGACAACCCTCTGTTTCGCGGTCTCACAGGACCAGTCAAGCTGACTACCTTTCCTCTTCGCAGGTCCCGCGACCGGTCACTATAGATAAGAGCTGGACCAGTCAAGCGGCTCAGGTCCGTGACCATCCGTTTCCCGGTCTGAGCGAACCCGGTCAAGTTCTGTAAGGGGCCCTCCGCAACTATGTCTATTCTGCGGTCTCCCATGACCCTGACTGTCCTGTTCCGCGGTCTGCAGTGAACACAACTATCTTGTCTGCGGGCTTACACAACCACAACCTGTCCTCGTCAAGGGTCAATCTCGACCCCAACCTATCCTGTCCTTTGGTCTAGCAGACCCTCTCTTTTACTTCGGGATCTGTTGAAACCCCACCATGCCTTACTGTACTCCAGCTAGACCCTTGCTATATCCTGCGGCTTCCATTGCCTCTGTGTTCTTGTCTGTGCTTCCATGAGGCCTTCCTTGCCTTCCTTGTAAACCTCTGCCTCTGTTGGCTCTACTCAACATGACCTACTATATGTCCCCTACCAAGCTAACCCTTGTCCCACCAGCTCCAGATAAAGTCTGACTAGGACCTACCATCGGCTGTAAGTATTTATTTTATTCCTTCATGAAATAAACCTTGTTTTGGGGGATATGCCTCATCTCGACTCAGCATCCTGGCCCCTGGTCTATCCTACAGCAGGATGGAGTCCAAGCCCCAAACACATTGCAATATCAATATTCATGCTTGTTATAATAAAGCAGTGTTCAAATTTCAACAAGTCTCTCCGGATCTAAATATAAATAACGCGATTGATTGTATTCAATGTGTTTTCTTTTGTGTTATCAGCATCTTTCTCGTGACGTCATTGTGTTGGGCTCCCACCATGGTGTAAAACGAAGGCTGGCTTTCGAATGCATTTCTGCTGCAGGACATAAATCCCCAGCAAGGAATTTGTCCTCGCACTCAGATGTGAAAACACATTCAGAGTAAACTAAAAACCACTGCGATCTTTGTCTTATACAAAAAACACACACATCAAAATTAGAAAACAAAAGATGACAAAATAGATACCCACATGTAAGAAAGGTAAAGCATGTATAAACAAATGAATACAAGAAGAGAGAGGATTATAAGCACAATTTGAGTAAACTAAACGCCAATACAAACTTTGTCTTGTGCAAAATCTATGTACCATACAAATGTTGCTCAGGTTGTACACACAGTCATTAATAAGAATGAACCCAGAGCCAGAGAGCACTGTACCAGGTGTCCTCAGCACATTTAAATGCTCACTTACTTGTGTATTGAAAAACACTGGTGTTCTGTCCCTCAGTACTGCCTTCATTTGTCACTGCAGTAACTGTTATTTCGTACTTTACACCAGGAGTCAGGCGAGTAATGGTTATATTTGTTGTATTCACATTGTCCCTGTGAGTTACATTCCCATTAGTCCACTGTACTCTGTAGAAAGAGCTGCTTCCATCTGGTTCAATCCACGTCAGAGATATAGAGGATGTTGTGATATTAGCCACAGTGATGTTCCTGACTACTTCAGGCTCTGCGTGCGCACAACGAATACAAGAAGAGAGAGGAAAATAAGCAGAAGTTGAGTGAACAAAAAAACAATACAAACTTCGTCTTGTACAAAAACTATGTACAAACGTTGCTCAGGTTGTAAGCAAAGTCATTAAAAATAATGAACCCAGAGCAAGCGCCACTGTACCAGGTGTCCTCAGCACATTTAAAAGCGTTCTTACTTGTGTATTGAGAAACACTGGTGTTCTGTCCCTCAGTACTGCCTTCATTTGTCACTGCAGTAACTGTTATTTCGTACTGTACACCAGGAGTCAGGTCAGTAATGGTTATATTTGTTGTATTCACATTTTTACTGTGAGTTACATTCCCATCAGTCCACTGAACTCTGTAGAAAGAGCTGCTTCCCTCTGGTTCAATCCACGTCAGAGATATAGAGGATGTTGTGATATTAGCCACAGTGATGTTCCTGACTACTTCAGGCTCTGTGTGCGCACAATGAATACAAAAAGAGAGAGGATAGTAAACACAATTTGAGTAAACTAAAAAACAATACGAACTTTGTCTTGAACTAAATTTAAACTAAATCTGATTCATGACTAAAGAGCATAAGGACAAATCCAAATAACAACAAACACGACAGAGCTGTAATACAAAACAAAGCAACACTTCATTACTTGTGACTGCGGTGAGTTGGTGAGCTCGTCCTTCTGTCTGATTGTCTCCAGCGACGGCAATGACAGAGATTGTGTAGCTGGTGCCTGGGATTAGTTCTGATATCACAGCAAATTTATCATATGTACACATGTTCCTCATGTCTCTGTTACTGGTCCACTCCAACCTGTACTTGAACACCTCACCCGGAGGTGGGGTCCACTGCAGAGAGATGGAGTCGGTGTTTGTGGACACAATAGATGTGCCAATTTCACCAGGTTCTAAAGCAAAGAGGAGCAGATGAGAGCAACATTTTCTGTGAGTACAATCTGTATCACTTGTTGAAGTGATGATGTTTAAAAAAAAACATTAATTGAAGCTTAGGCGAACATTCAGTCGGGAAGACTGGACAGGCTGTGCTGTTCCCTGGAGATCTCCTCTCCCTGGGGGCACACTGCCAGCTGATTAGGGGCGGGGTCGAGTAGTACCATCTAACCAGACGTGGGTGACGTTACCGTAAACCAATTTGCCGGCAGAAGCTGTACTGACTTTGGAGGTCAGTGGTTTCAATGTGATAGTGTAAATGTCACATCAGGAGTGTTGAGACATAGCAGGCCATCTGCGTTTTGGGGGTGTTCGGTCAAAGCCTTGGCTGGTTAGACTTTGGCCTCCTTTCTTCAGTTGATTCCAGGTAGTGACAATCAAGCGCAGTCATTACTATCAACTAAGGGTTAAAATTCTTTGCCTTGCTGGCTGCACTATTAGATTAGCAGCTCAAGGAAGTTTGCACCAAGTACGCACAGCATTCTGGTAGGGGCAGCTACTGCAACTGTAAACCAAGGTATCTCCATCCCTGACACTAATGGGACATTGGGCTGCAGTAGCCCCCACACTCACCATCATCAACATTGGGTTCAGGGAAACCTTACAAGGTCTGGTAAGTCAAGAATGTACTGATGTCATCAGTTTTCATATCTCTGGATATTTTGCATTTCCTTTGCCTTGTGGCCTGTTGTCGCAGTATCCTTCCTGCTGCATGTTTTAGCACTAAGTACTAGTCCCAGAATTTATTTAAGGGGATCTTCTCTTGTGTCCCTCAAAGTCCTATGCCAGATGGGGAGACTCTTTACAGGTCAGAAATTGCAAACCTGTTTTAACATGACCTGTTTGCAGTTTCAAGAAGTAGTAGGTCTTCCAGTGGACCTGCCGAAACTGGGGTCATGAACAGAGTTATGATCTTCTTGCACTGCAGTCACAAGGTTGCTGTTAATGGCAGATGATATCTGCTTTTGCTATTGTATGGCATTTTAACCTCCCTATCTTCGCAGGTTGCACACCTGCAGTCGAGTTCGATGTAACCAGGGTTCTCTGAGCGCTCACTCTGGAGTCCAGTCACCGTGGCAGGTTTCTCAATGTCTCTGAAAACGCCAGTCTCCAGACGTCCTATCGCCGCCCATACAGCTCTAGACAACGTAACCAGGCTTAATTTGGCAGTATTTCCTAGGTTTAACATTGCTTAGCCTAACGTGTCGGTTTCCTGGTCTAAAGGGACCACATCAATTTCCCCAAAAGATGCCCGGATGGACCAGTCAAGCTGACAACCCTCTGTTTCGCAGGTCTCACAGGACCAGTCAAGCTGACTACCTTTCCTCTTCGCGGTCCCGCGACCGGTCACTATAGATAAGAGCTGGACCAGTCAAGCGGCTCAGGTCCGTGACCATCCGTTTCCCGGTCTGAGCGAACCCGGTCAAGTTCTGTAAGGGGCCCTCCGCAACTATGTCTATTCTGCGGTCTCCCATGACCCTGACTGTCCTGTTCCGCGGTCTGCAGTGAACACAACTATCTTGTCTGCGGGCTTACACAACCACAACCTGTCCTCGTCAAGGGTCAATCTCGACCCCAACCTATCCTGTCCTTTGGTCTAGCAGACCCTCTCTTTTACTTCGGGATCTGTTGAAACCCCACCATGCCTTACTGTACTCCAGCTAGACCCTTGCTATATCCTGCGGCTTCCATTGCCTCTGTGTTCTTGTCTGTGCTTCCATGAGGCCTTCCTTGCCTTCCTTGTAAACCTCTGCCTCTGTTGGCTCTACTCAACATGACCTACTATATGTCCCCTACCAAGCTAACCCTTGTCCCACCAGCTCCAGATAAAGTCTGACTAGGACCTACCATCGGCTGTAAGTATTTATTTTATTCCTTCATGAAATAAACCTTGTTTTGGGGGATATGCCTCATCTCGACTCAGCATCCTGGCCCCTGGTCTATCCTACAGCAGGATGGAGTCCAAGCCCCAAACACATTGCAATATCAATATTCATGCTTGTTATAATAAAGCAGTGTTCAAATTTCAACAAGTCTCTCCGGATCTAAATATAAATAACGCGATTGATTGTATTCAATGTGTTTTCTTTTGTGTTATCAGCATCTTTCTCGTGACGTCATTGTGTTGGGCTCCCACCATGGTGTAAAACGAAGGCTGGCTTTCGAATGCATTTCTGCTGCAGGACATAAATCCCCAGCAAGGAATTTGTCCTCGCACTCAGATGTGAAAACACATTCAGAGTAAACTAAAAACCACTGCGATCTTTGTCTTATACAAAAAACACACACATCAAAATTAGAAAACAAAAGATGACAAAATAGATACCCACATGTAAGAAAGGTAAAGCATGTATAAACAAATGAATACAAGAAGAGAGAGGATTATAAGCACAATTTGAGTAAACTAAACGCCAATACAAACTTTGTCTTGTGCAAAATCTATGTACCATACAAATGTTGCTCAGGTTGTACACACAGTCATTAATAAGAATGAACCCAGAGCCAGAGAGCACTGTACCAGGTGTCCTCAGCACATTTAAATGCTCACTTACTTGTGTATTGAAAAACACTGGTGTTCTGTCCCTCAGTACTGCCTTCATTTGTCACTGCAGTAACTGTTATTTCGTACTGTACACATATCTCTTTTCATATCTCTGGATATTTTGCATTTCCTTTGCCTTGTGGCCTGTTGTCGCAGTATCCTTCCTGCTGCATGTTTTAGCACTAAGTACTAGTCCCAGAATTTATTTAAGGGGATCTTCTCTTGTGTCCCTCAAAGTCCTATGCCAGATGGGGAGACTCTTTACAGGTCAGAAATTGCAAACCGGTTTAACATGACCTGTTTGCAGTTTCAAGAAGTAGTAGGTCTTCCAGTGGACCTGCCGAAACTGGGGTCATGAACAGAGTTATGATCTTCTTGCACTGCAGTCACAAGGTTGCTGTTAATGGCAGATGATATCTGCTTTTGCTATTGTATGGCATTTTAACCTCCCTATCTTCGCAGGTTGCACACCTGCAGTCGAGTTCGATGTAACCAGGGTTCTCTGAGCGCTCACTCTGGAGTCCAGTCACCGTGGCAGGTTTCTCAATGTCTCTGAAAACGCCAGTCTCCAGACGTCCTATCGCCGCCCATACAGCTCTAGACAACGTAACCAGGCTTAATTTGGCAGTATTTCCTAGGTTTAACATTGCTTAGCCTAACGTCTCGGTTTCCTGGTCTAAAGGGACCACATCAATTTCCCCAAAAGATGCCCGGATGGACCAGTCAAGCTGACAACCCTCTGTTTCGCGGTCTCACAGGACCAGTCAAGCTGACTACCTTTCCTCTTCGTGGTCCCGCGACCGGTCACTATAGATAAGAGCTGGACCAGTCAAGCGGCTCAGGTCCGTGACCATCCGTTTCCCGGTCTGAGCGAACCCGGTCAAGTTCTGTAAGGGGCCCTCCGCAACTATGTCTATTCTGCGGTCTCCCATGACCCTGACTGTCCTGTTCCGCGGTCTGCAGTGAACACAACTATCTTGTCTGCGGGCTTACACAACCACAACCTGTCCTCGTCAAGGGTCAATCTCGACCCCAACCTATCCTGTCCTTTGGTCTAGCAGACCCTCTCTTTTACTTCGGGATCTGTTGAAACCCCACCATGCCTTACTGTACTCCAGCTAGACCCTTGCTATATCCTGCGGCTTCCATTGCCTCTGTGTTCTTGTCTGTGCTTCCATGAGGCCTTCCTTGCCTTCCTTGTAAACCTCTGCCTCTGTTGGCTCTACTCAACATGACCTATATGTCCCCTACCAAGCTAACCCTTGTCTCACCAGCTCCAGATAAAGTCTGACTAGGACCTACCATCGGCTGTAAGTATTTATTTTATTCCTTCATGAAATAAACCTTGTTTTGGGGGATATGCCTCATCTCGACTCAGCATCCTGGCCCCTGGTCTATCCTACAGCAGGATGGAGTCCAAGCCCCAAACACATTGCAATATCAATATTCATGCTTGTTATAATAAAGCAGTGTTCAAATTTCAACAAGTCTCTCCGGATCTAAATATAAATAACGCGATTGATTGTATTCAATGTGTTTTCTTTTGTGTTATCAGCATCTTTCTCGTGACGTCATTGTGTTGGGCTCCCACTATGGTGTAAAACGAAGGCTGGCTTTCGAATGCATTTCTGCTGCAGGACATAAATCCCCAGCAAGGAATTTGTCCTCGCACTCAGATGTGAAAACACATTCAGAGTAAACTAAAAACCACTGCGATCTTTGTCTTATACAAAAAACACACACATCAAAATTAGAAAACAAAAGATGACAAAATAGATACCCACATGTAAGAAAGGTAAAGCATGTATAAACAAATGAATACAAGAAGAGAGAGGATTATAAGCACAATTTGAGTAAACTAAACGCCAATACAAACTTTGTCTTGTGCAAAATCTATGTACCATACAAATGTTGCTCAGGTTGTACACACAGTCATTAATAAGAATGAACCCAGAGCCAGAGAGCACTGTACCAGGTGTCCTCAGCACATTTAAATGCTCACTTACTTGTGTATTGAAAAACACTAGTGTTCTGTCCCTCAGTACTGCCTTCATTTGTCACTGCAGTAACTGTTATTTCGTACTTTACACCAGGAGTCAGGCGAGTAATGGTTATATTTGTTGTATTCACATTGTCACTGTGAGGTACATTCCCATTAGTCCACTGTACTCTGTAGAAAGAGCTTCTTCCCTCTGGTTCAATCCACGTCAGAGATATAGAGGATGTTGTGATATTAGCCACAGTGATGTTCCTGACTACTTCAGGCTCTGCGTGCGCACAAAGAATACAAGAAGAGAGAGGATAACAAACACAATTTGAGTAAACTAAAAAACAATACAAACTTTGTCTTGTAAAAAGTCTAAACTTGAATCTGATTTATGACTAAAGAGCACAGGGACAAATCCAAATAACTACAAACACCATAGAGCTGTAATACAAAACAAAGCAACACTTCATTACTTGTGACTGCGGTGAGTTGGTGAGCTCGTCCTTCTGTCTGATTGTCTCCGGCGACGGCAATGACAGAGATTGTGTAGCTGGTGCCTGGGATTAGTTCTGATATCAGGGCAAACTTATCATATGTACACATGTTCCTCATATCTCCGTTACTGGTCCACTCCAACCTGTACTTGAACACCTCACCCGGAGGTGGGTTCCACTGCAGAGAGATGGAGGAGGTGTTTGTGGACACAATAGATGTGCCAATTTCACCAGGTTCTAAAGCAAAGAGGAGGAGATGAGAGCAACATTCTCTGTGAGTCCCCAGCAGGGAATTTGTCCTCGCACTCAGATGTGAAAACACATTCAGAGTAAACTAAAAACCACTGTAAACTTTGTCTTATACAAAAAACACACAAATCAAAATTAGAAAACAAAAGCATGAAGAAATAGATACCCACAGGTAAGAAAGGTAAAGAATGTGAAAACCGTCCCCAGGTTGTAAGTACCGTCATTAATAAGAATGAACCCACAGCCAGAGAGCACTGCACCAGGTGTCCTCAGCATATTTAAATGCTCACTTACTCTAATGACCTGACTTCATCAAGCACATTTAAAAGCGTTCTTACTTGTGTATTGAGAAACACTGGTGTTCTGTCCCTCAGTACTGCCTTCATTTGTCACTGCAGTAACTGTTATTTCGTACTTTACACCAGGAGTCAGGCGAGTAATGATTATATTTGTTGTATTCACATTGTCCCTGTGAGTTACATTCCCATTAGTCCACTGTACTCTGTAGAAAGAGCTGCTTCCATCTGGTTCAATCCACGTCAGAGATATAGAGGATGTTGTGATATTAGCCACAGTGATGTTCCTGACTACTTCAGGCTCTGCGTGCGCACAACGAATACAAGAAGAGAGAGGAAAATAAGCAGAAGTTGAGTGAACAAAAAAACAATACAAACTTCGTCTTGTACAAAAACTATGTACAAACGTTGCTCAGGTTGTAAGCAAAGTCATTAAAAATAATGAACCCAGAGCAAGCGCCACTGTACCAGGTGTCCTCAGCACATTTAAAAGCGTTCTTACTTGTGTATTGAGAAACACTGGTGTTCTGTCCCTCAGTACCGCCTTCATTTGTCACTGCAGTAACTGTTATTTCGTACTGTACACCAGGAGTCAGGTCAGTAATGGTTATATTTGTTGT
This sequence comes from Apeltes quadracus, assembly GCA_021346845.1. NCBI lineage: Eukaryota > Metazoa > Chordata > Actinopteri > Perciformes > Gasterosteidae > Apeltes > Apeltes quadracus. The sequence continues at coordinate 7,578,342 of CM037935.1, read as the reverse complement.
ATTCACATTTTTACTGTGAGTTACATTCCTATCAGTCCACTGAACTCTGTAGAAAGAGCTGCTTCCCTCTGGTTCAATCCACGTCAGAGATATAGAGGATGTTGTGATATTAGCCACAGTGATGTTCCTGACTACTTCAGGCTCTGTGTGCGCACAATGAATACAAAAAGAGAGAGGATAGTAAACACAATTTGAGTAAACTAAAAAACAATACGAACTTTGTCTTGAACTAAATTTAAACTAAATCTGATTCATGACTAAAGAGCATAAGGACAAATCCAAATAACAACAAACACGACAGAGCTGTAATACAAAACAAAGCAACACTTCATTACTTGTGACTGCGGTGAGTTGGTGAGCTCGTCCTTCTGTCTGATTGTCTCCAGCGACGGCAATGACAGAGATTGTGTAGCTGGTGCCTGGGATTAGTTCTGATATCACAGCAAATTTATCATATGTACACATGTTCCTCATGTCTCTGTTACTGGTCCACTCCAACCTGTACTTGAACACCTCACCCGGAGGTGGGGTCCACTGCAGAGAGATGGAGTCGGTGTTTGTGGACACAATAGATGTGCCAATTTCACCAGGTTCTAAAGCAAAGAGGAGCAGATGAGAGCAACATTTTCTGTGAGTACAATCTGTATCACTTGTTGAAGTGATGATGTTTTTAAAAAAAACATTAATTGAAGCTTAGGCGAACATTCAGTCGGGAAGACTGGACAGGCTGTGCTGTTCCCTGGAGATCTCCTCTCCCTGGGGGCACACTGCCAGCTGATTAGGGGCGGGGTCGAGTAGTACCATCTAACCAGACGTGGGTGACGTTACCGTAAACCAATTTGCCGGCAGAAGCTGTACTGACTTTGGAGGTCAGTGGTTTCAATGTGATAGTGTAAATGTCACATCAGGAGTGTTGAGACATAGCAGGCCATCTGCGTTTTGGGGGTGTTCGGTCAAAGCCTTGGCTGGTTAGACTTTGGCCTCCTTTCTTCAGTTGATTCCAGGTAGTGACAATCAAGCGCAGTCATTACTATCAACTAAGGGTTAAAATTCTTTGCCTTGCTGGCTGCACTATTAGATTAGCAGCTCAAGGAAGTTTGCACCAAGTACGCACAGCATTCTGGTAGGGGCAGCTACTGCAACTGTAAACCAAGGTATCTCCATCCCTGACACTAATGGGACATTGGGCTGCAGTAGCCCCCACACTCACCATCATCAACATTGGGTTCAGGGAAACCTTACAAGGTCTGGTAAGTCAAGAATGTACTGATGTCATCAGTTTTCATATCTCTGGATATTTTGCATTTCCTTTGCCTTGTGGCCTGTTGTCGCAGTATCCTTCCTGCTGCATGTTTTAGCACTAAGTACTAGTCCCAGAATTTATTTAAGGGGATCTTCTCTTGTGTCCCTCAAAGTCCTATGCCAGATGGGGAGACTCTTTACAGGTCAGAAATTGCAAACCGGTTTAACATGACCTGTTTGCAGTTTCAAGAAGTAGTAGGTCTTCCAGTGGACCTGCCGAAACTGGGGTCATGAACAGAGTTATGATCTTCTTGCACTGCAGTCACAAGGTTGCTGTTAATGGCAGATGATATCTGCTTTTGCTATTGTATGGCATTTTAACCTCCCTATCTTCGCAGGTTGCACACCTGCAGTCGAGTTCGATGTAACCAGGGTTCTCTGAGCGCTCACTCTGGAGTCCAGTCACCGTGGCAGGTTTCTCAATGTCTCTGAAAACGCCAGTCTCCAGACGTCCTATCGCCGCCCATACAGCTCTAGACAACGTAACCAGGCTTAATTTGGCAGTATTTCCTAGGTTTAACATTGCTTAGCCTAACGTGTCGGTTTCCTGCTCTAAAGGGACCACATCAATTTCCCCAAAAGATGCCCGGATGGACCAGTCAAGCTGACAACCCTCTGTTTCGCGGTCTCACAGGACCAGTCAAGCTGACTACCTTTCCTCTTCGCGGTCCCGCGACCGGTCACTATAGATAAGAGCTGGACCAGTCAAGCGGCTCAGGTCCGTGACCATCCGTTTCCCGGTCTGAGCGAACCCGGTCAAGTTCTGTAAGGGGCCCTCCGCAACTATGTCTATTCTGCGGTCTCCCATGACCCTGACTGTCCTGTTCCGCGGTCTGCAGTGAACACAACTATCTTGTCTGCGGGCTTACACAACCACAACCTGTCCTCGTCAAGGGTCAATCTCGACCCCAACCTATCCTGTCCTTTGGTCTAGCAGACCCTCTCTTTTACTTCGGGATCTGTTGAAACCCCACCATGCCTTACTGTACTCCAGCTAGACCCTTGCTATATCCTGCGGCTTCCATTGCCTCTGTGTTCTTGTCTGTGCTTCCATGAGGCCTTCCTTGCCTTCCTTGTAAACCTCTGCCTCTGTTGGCTCTACTCAACATGACCTACTATATGTCCCCTACCAAGCTAACCCTTGTCCCACCAGCTCCAGATAAAGTCTGACTAGGACCTACCATCGGCTGTAAGTATTTATTTTATTCCTTCATGAAATAAACCTTGTTTTGGGGGATATGCCTCATCTCGACTCAGCATCCTGGCCCCTGGTCTATCCTACAGCAGGATGGAGTCCAAGCCCCAAACACATTGCAATATCAATATTCATGCTTGTTATAATAAAGCAGTGTTCAAATTTCAACAAGTCTCTCCGGATCTAAATATAAATAACGCGATTGATTGTATTCAATGTGTTTTCTTTTGTGTTATCAGCATCTTTCTCGTGACGTCATTGTGTTGGGCTCCCACCATGGTGTAAAACGAAGGCTGGCTTTCGAATGCATTTCTGCTGCAGGACATAAATCCCCAGCAAGGAATTTGTCCTCGCACTCAGATGTGAAAACACATTCAGAGTAAACTAAAAACCACTGCGATCTTTGTCTTATACAAAAAACACACACATCAAAATTAGAAAACAAAAGATGACAAAATAGATACCCACATGTAAGAAAGGTAAAGCATGTATAAACAAATGAATACAAGAAGAGAGAGGATTATAAGCACAATTTGAGTAAACTAAACGCCAATACAAACTTTGTCTTGTGCAAAATCTATGTACCATACAAATGTTGCTCAGGTTGTACACAGTCATTAATAAGAATGAACCCAGAGCCAGAGAGCACTGTACCAGGTGTCCTCAGCACATTTAAATGCTCACTTACTTGTGTATTGAAAAACACTAGGTGTTCTGTCCCTCAGTACTGCCTTCATTTGTCACTGCAGTAACTGTTATTTCGTACTGTACACCAGGAGTCAGGTCAGTAATGGTTATATTTGTTGTATTCACATTGTCACTGTGAGGTACATTCCCATTAGTCCACTGTACTCTGTAGAAAGAGCTGCTTCCCTCTGGTTCAATCCACGTCAGAGATATAGAGGATGTTGTGATATTAGCCACAGTGATGTTCCTGACTACTTCAGGCTCTGTGTGCGCACAAAGAATACAAGAAGAGAGAGGATAACAAACACAATTTGAGTAAACTAAAAAACAATACAAACTTTGTCTTGTAAAAAGTCTAAACTTGAATCTGATTTATGACTAAAGAGCACAGGGACAAATCCAAATAACTACAAACACCATAGAGCTGTAATACAAAACAAAGCAACACTTCATTACTTGTGACTGCGGTGAGTTGGTGAGCTCGTCCTTCTGTCTGATTGTCTCCGGCGACGGCAATGACAGAGATTGTGTAGCTGGTGCCTGGGATTAGTTCTGATATCAGGGCAAACTTATCATATGTACACATGTTCCTCATATCTCCGTTACTGGTCCACTCCAACCTGTACTTGAACACCTCACCCGGAGGTGGGTTCCACTGCAGAGAGATGGAGGAGGTGTTTGTGGACACAATAGATGTGCCAATTTCACCAGGTTCTAAAGCAAAGAGGAGGAGATGAGAGCAACATTCTCTGTGAGTCCCCAGCAGGGAATTTGTCCTCGCACTCAGATGTGAAAACACATTCAGAGTAAACTAAAAACCACTGTAAACTTTGTCTTATACAAAAAACACACAAATCAAAATTAGAAAACAAAAGCATGAAGAAATAGATACCCACATGTAAGAAAGGTAAAGAATGTGAAAACCGTCCTCAGGTTGTAAGTACCGTCATTAATAAGAATGAACCCACAGCCAGAGAGCACTGCACCAGGTGTCCTCAGCATATTTAAATGCTCACTTACTCTAATGACCTGACTTCATCAAGCACATTTAAAAGCGTTCTTACTTGTGTATTGAAAAACACTGGTGTTCTGTCCCTCAGTACTGCCTTCATTTGTCACTGCAGTAACTGTTATTTCGTACTTTACACCAGGAGTCAGGCGAGTAATGGTTATATTTGTTGTATTCACATTGTCCCTGTGAGTTACATTCCCATTAGTCCACTGTACTCTGTAGAAAGAGCTGCTTCCATCTGGTTCAATCCACGTCAGAGATATAGAGGATGTTGTGATATTAGCCACAGTGATGTTCCTGACTACTTCAGGCTCTGCGTGCGCACAACGAATACAAGAAGAGAGAGGAAAATAAGCAGAAGTTGAGTGAACAAAAAAACAATACAAACTTCGTCTTGTACAAAAACTATGTACAAACGTTGCTCAGGTTGTAAGCAAAGTCATTAAAAATAATGAACCCACAGCCAGAGAGCACTGCACCAGGTGTCCTCAGCACATTTAAATGCTCATTTACTCTCATGACCTGACTTCATCAAGCACATTTAAAAGCTTACTTACTTGTGTATTGAGAAACTGTGGTGTTCTGTCCCTCAGTACTTCCTTCATTTGTCACTGCAGTAACTGTTATTTTGTACTGCACACCAGGAGGCAGGTCAGTAAGGGTCGTACTGGTTGTATTCACATTCTTACTGTGAGGTACATTCCCATCAGTCCACTGTACTCTGTAGAAAGAGCTGTTTCCCTCTATTTCAATCCACGTCAGAGATATGGAGGATGTTGTGACATTAGCCACAGTGATGTTCCTGACTACAGACTCTGTGAGCGAGAGAGAAGATTGTTGAGAAAGAAATTTACTTTTCAACCATCAATAATGCAAAACATGACCATCAACTACGTATTTGATATGCCATTAAAAAGTAACTGAGGTCCTGAATATAATTGATTCAATAACATCATAAAAGTACACTTCTGGTGACTGTTTTGTTGCATTCTAGCCACAATCAACAAAGAGTAGAAGGTGAGGGTGAACAAGAAGAAAGAACACAAGAAATGAGCACAAATAGATTTTTAAAGAAGATCCAGTTTAGAAGAAATATTGTATTATTAAATTCATTGTGATGTAAGAACTATTTTTTTTTTTTAAATATGGCACAAAAAAATATCAAGAAACAGCACACGGGTACTTACCGTTGACGATCTCTGCTCGAGAGACCTGTGGAGATAAGGAAGAAAATTAAGTCAGGTGATATATGTTTCACCAGCAGAGGTCAGTATTGTGCTTAAAACAGCAGCACACCATCACCTGGAAACCCAGCTAGCTGTTCAATGTCAAAGGATATCAGCAACCAAGGATGATGCTGCTAAACAGGTCATATTTCCTTACCGTTTGAAGGGTCAAATATGGTTGGATTTACAAAACCAAAGAATGATTTACTCAGAGATATGCATCATTAAAGTATTGAATAATGTTTTGGGCCCAGATTTAATCACGTGTAAATTACAGCAATCTGCTTGGGAAATAAACCACCACGTTAATAATTGTATTTAATAATTAGAAAAGGTAAAGTTCATATCTCTTAAATTGCGGAAAGAAGCGTCCTGTTATTTATTGTATTTATTACTACATTCTGAAAAACAATACTCAAAAGTACTACAGGATAAAGTCCAATTGTAACAGGTAAATGTGTTTTCGATATGTTAGTAAGAATAAAAAAGTAGATTCGGTGGACACTTGACCATCGGTAATTATTCTGTGGACAACAATAAACTGCAGTTGGCAGTGCTGCCAAAACATCTACCATCATGTGTTGTCAGAGAACAAATACATCATGCATTACGCACTTAGGCATACAACATAATGTCAACACAACTCAAAGTGTGGTTCCACTGTGGTTATAATCTGCTTCCTGATAGCAGATCTTATTACTGATCAGATTACTTATTAGCCCAAAGTTGATCCGCACACAGACATGTTGCCTGTCAGTCCGTTCACTGCGCAGCTAAACATTAAACACATGGCATCATCTCTCAGACTTGAGCGGTTCTTCCACTGAATCATTAACTTCTTATCTTTTACGAAAGTCAGTATTTGATTGTAGAAAGTCAACGTAAAAATGAAAAAGAAATAACTTTAACTGATTAGGTAGTAAAAAAAAAGCTGCTGTGACACTGGGGGGATTTTGTATGTTTTAAGTTTACTTCTGCTGTTTGTGCAGAGTGTCACGGTGTCACGGTGACTATGCTTAAAACTATTGTTGTGTTACTGGGAGAGTTTCTCACTATCAACAATTTATGACACATTTACACTTTATCACCCGAAACACAGAAGGCCAAATAAGAGATGTCACACAGTGATAAAGATCCTCACTGTCATTAGTTGTGTTTGAATGGATAGTTTAAAGAGCTCCACTTTGGTTAAACTCATCAATCAAAATGTATTTATTCTAATTTCTTTAGTTCTTTAGTATTTATACTGTTACTAAAAACTTTCAAAAGATAAACATTTAATTGAAAGGGACTTAAATAGACGGATTCAATTATTTTATCAAGTTTTGAGGAAGGAAATCCAGCATTGAATGAGAAAATAGGATTAATAATATCAACAGAAATTAATTTAAGCAACATGCTATCACACTTTAAAAAGTATGTCTTAATATTTACTATTACTACTGTTTGAGTGGGATCACTTTTTTTAAATACATTTTTCTATATTATAATCTATCTTCTTTTAATTTTCTGCCAATTCAACACTGAACAATAACTGCAAACACTTCCTCACAGCATTACTATGGATGAGGCTATTGAGTGAATAGAGGTAAATGTGATGAATTTAGCTCACCTTTTGCTACATGCTAACAGAATTAAATTTAAAAAACACAAATGTTTTCATTTAAGAGATAGTTTGAATGGTTTGGCTGAGTGATTGGATTGATGGAGGGTACTTGTCACCTGATTAATGTCAGATAAATATTTTGGTACTGGTCAAAAGTCTTCTTTCCACACTCAAAGCCCATTTTGCAATGAAAGCAAGCAGGGGTCTTTGCTGGAAATGTGCAGAAACACATAATATGCATAAGTACTGAATCTCCAGCAACAAGCAGCAGATAGAGAAGAGACGAGCTGTTTAAGCTACCAGGATGTGATGAAAGTATTTTGAAGGTCAAACAGGTAGCATCTAAAAACCAAGATACTTTTTTTTAAGTCTGCTGTTTCAAGTTGGATCAGACGGTGTATTTTCTTTTGGTAAGACGAGATACAATCACCATTACAGCTCAGCTTTCAAGCATACCTGCCGAATATGATGTGGATAGCTGAATATCAAAAATGTCATGAAACTCCATCTGCTGATGAAGATCATGGGATCTGGTCAAAAGTTCCACAAAGTTACCAACAGGCTCTTGTGGTGAGTTTGTTTCCCGATTCAAGAAGTAACTTCTTTTGTATGATTTGTGATATATAAAAAGTAGGTGAAAGGCATTTTGATTTAGTGATATCCATAAACTTAAAGATTTACAACGAACCCAAGTTCGAACATAAAAGCAGCTGTGAAATGGATATAAAACTACTCGCTGTTGGACAAACTAAACCCCCATAACCTCTGCAAGAATATGCTAACGGTCACATACCAGCGAGGGAAAGCCAATTATGACCATCTCATGTTTTCATACAAACATTCATGTTAGACTGACCTCTAGGGATGTGATTCCTCTGAGCTATGATTCCCAAATGTTGTATTGCCCTTGGCGCACTTCCTAAGTATCGCTTATTTTCCTTCTGACTAAATAAATAAAACAACGTCTCAAGCCGTCAAGCTTTGGCACTCACTCAAAGAGCAGAAAGAACAACACAAGTCCCATTTGGGAAGTACTGCCCTCGAAATACCAAGGTTCAGCAAATGGACGTCATTTTTTTAATTAATCCCCTGGGACTCAGCTCCACCCGTCTGTTCCGTCCTCCCTCCCTTAACCTCTATCTGTCTCATTTCAAGACCTCATAGAATTCACTATGGGGTTAGTTGTAAACTGTGTGAAAAATCGGCTTATTATAGCTAAATGAAAAAAGGATTAACAACTTCCGCTATTGTCATTACAGTCAGAAAGTCAGAAGTAGCACTCGGCAATAAACCAGTGTTGAAATTTTAATAAGTGAATAGATATTGTGTCTTTCCTGATTTCAACGGCTTAAAGTGATGTCCTACCTGGCTGTTATTAATTACTTTTCCAATGTTATCGTTTCAATATTGTGTTAAAGCATCCACGGCCAACCCTACAATATTGATATTGAGGTATTTGGGGGGAAATATCAAGATACTTTATTGTTTTTTTTTAAATCTCTGTTGCGCTCTTTTAGACTCTCACTTAAAGAGCAATACTTAATTGTGCAACATACTTGGCTGGGACTCAGGCAATGGCCCTTTTACCCTGTGTGCTGTATCTGTGGCCTTTGACGTTGGCCTGTCTGCATGGGGAGGAGGAGGAAATGGCTGTACTGGCCACAATATAAACATTACATCAGCCCCCGAAAGGCAGCCGGCCCGCCACTCTCTGAATCCCGAGCAGGCCGCCTTCGCCGCTGATAACGGCCCAGTTCCTTCCTCCGTAATAACATTCAAACCCCTAAACAATTGAAAAATCACCTTAAAGGCTGTTTGCTCAGGGATAAGCCTGTTGAACCTCAGCTCCTGATTATTTGCAACAAAGACGGCAATGCAGGATTTCTGCTCCTTGAATTACACGGGGGGGTGTAGCTGCTGGCGATTTGCTTGTTGACTCGCTGAGGTGAGAAAGTGGATTCTTCTGCAGCTGTACTTTCTGTAAAATCATGTCATCTGACTCCCACTGGGAGCGTGTGTCTGGACGATGAGTAACACAGAGCAAGGGCAACAAGCAAGACATGGAGAAATGCTTTCTGTTGTTAAAACACCGGTGTGGGCGTGCAAGGCCACTAAACAGTTCGCCCCCCTGTGACCTGTTCAATCTATTGCATTGCATATTCTCCACTAACAGGTGTCTTAGTGTTTAGCATAATATGAGTCCGACAACGACATTCCAGATCGTTCAGGGACAAAATAGTTCAAGGGTTAATGAGCTTTGACTGTGACAGCTTTTCACTTTAAAAAGCAGCGGTTTAGCTGGTGAGCAAACTGCTTACTCTTTCTGATATTTGTCCTAACTTGTTGCCACTTCCTGTCCCCACCTAGAGGCCGTTGACGGCACATTTGAAAACCATTGATGGTGTTCCAGGTTTAGTATTATCCTGTACACCATGCCTCTAGCTCATGTCACCATTGGGAGGACAAGCCTCCCCATATCGTGTCAACACGTTAACCTGCGTGCACTTAAAGCCATCATGAAGCCTTGTTTTGCCAAAACATCACTTAATTATAAATGGGAAGGAACAGTATAGTTTATCTCACGCCCTTCTGTAATCTTTGGTTTTTCTTACTGCATCGCCACAGGTGACTGATTCCGTCGAACAAAGTGAAGCTCAACATGACCTTTGATCATTCGTTACGAAGCTACAAGAAAAGCCTTCGGTTTATCTCTCAATTGTGGTTGACACAAATTAAAAAAGCCATTTACCTCTATTGATCAGAACTTTCATAAAATAAACTACTGGGAGTAGAATTTGAGAGAAGGGCCGGATCTTTACTGATACTTCAGGATTTCACTTTTCAATCCCAATTCCAATATCTGGTCTTTGAATATCAACCTATAGCGAGTACTGATCAATTACCATCCACTAACCCACCGTTTGAGTTAGTTTTGGGCCGAATTCTGTTATCACTTTTGTAATCAGAGCATCTGTACAAACAATACGCCTATATTCAATATCTCAACGGGTGCCTCAAATCCTAGATGTTCTTTTTTCCCCGGACATTTAGGAAGCGTACACCTTCATAATGAACCTTAACTGCTTTCTTTATATATATATCATTTTACAAATAATTCCATTGTCAAGACAATTTATGTAAAAAGAAATATTGTATTGGCTCACAGCTACTGTTCATTTATATGTTTTCTAAATGCAAGTGATCCGTTTAGGTCTTTTTTTTTTTTCATTTTACAAAACACATGACTAATAGCATTTCTGTAACCTGTGTCCTTTTCTTGCAATACAAAAGCCCAAAAATATCCACCCAATGAAAAATATCCACCGCCCCCGAAAAAGTCCCGGCGCTCTGAGTGTGTTTGTCTCCAGGTATCAGCCTCCCACGCTGCAGCCCTGCTGCCGTTATCACAGAGGCCACATCAGAGGCTATGGAAATGAGTGACGTCGTGTTTACTGTTCCCAGCGCTGCGCAGAGCGCACAACTACTGGCTGCAGATACCCATCGGAGTGCAATGCACTCGCCATCAACGCTGCTGGCCACGCAGGAGGAGAGAGATGGGCATCGATGCATATGTAGCCAAAACAACAGATCTTGGACACGGAGGGCTCGAGCATCCCACTGATCACAGAGGTGTGATCAGTGGGATGCTCGAAATGTGATAACGTGCAGCGTGGGGTGTGATGTGCGCTCGTCTGCCAGGAAGGAAGCGCAGAGAAAACATCCCAAAGCTTTTGTCTTATTAGTGATTGGCTTTACAGTAAAATAAAGCCAACCACGAATAATATGACTATATATATATATATATAACTGCCTTTAAATGCTACAAGACAGTGACCTTTGATGACCTTTAGCATGAACAGTCTCGACCTTAGAGGCGAGAATATCACGTCAGAAGGTCGTTACAATGAATCCTCTGGGGACCATGAATGTTACAGTTATATTTCCGTCTGGACCAAAGCGGTGTAACCACTTGCAGATTGCCTTTGCTGTCATAAAATAGGAAATAATGAAACACTGCCACAGATCTCTAATATGCTCATTCTGTTCTAATGGAGCTTTAAAAAAAGCTTTCATGAAGCACTGTCGCACTCCATCTGGAGAGCATTATGACCGAGTGATGGAGAGAGAGAGAGATATAATACTTTTCCACCCCCACAACTGCTCGGTCTGGTCGTGACTTCCCTCAGAGGCCTCCGATGGAAGGATGGCTGTCAGACGACAATGAGGCTTTTCAGCCTGTATTCATTTACACGGACTGGGGAACTGGGACTCTTTGTGGTTCATCGCGTACACGCTAAGCTCTTCAGTTGCGACCCTGTTGGACTGCAACATGTTTTGGGATGTTAATTTGACGCTGAACTGATTCCAGTCGAGAGGGTTGTTGGGAGGGGGCGGGCGGAGCAGCATTCCACAAAGAAGGACTTTGCTTGTGCCTTTTAGATCGATAATGGAATGCAGGCTGTGTAGCGCTACAGTGAGAAGAGCACATCTCGGAAAAGGGATACTTGCGTGGACACCATGAAGACATCACACGTCCTCCACATTTTAGCGCAAGATAGAGAGAGAGAGAGAGAGACAGTGCTCCTCAGTCACACAGACGGGACAGTTCTTTTAAGAAACGTCATGTTTCCTTTTTCCAAGATGTCTTTCACTGACAGCAACGTCACCCGTTCCTTCATTCCGGCCGACGGAGGAACATGGAGAGCTCGTATGGATGTGGACAGGGAAAGGGTGCAGCCTCATGCAAAGTGTTGATGGGTAACTGATCTGTTGAGCTGTGGCTTTGCATGGACTCTCTAGACTGCAACTAACACATCATGACTAATTTTTTAGCCTATTTTTAATACCATTTCAAATTGATTTCCATACCAGGGCCAGGCAAATGTCCTAACATTTTACTAAATACCAGGAAAAGAGAGACATGATGTGAACTACTAAATGGATGTGTTATACTCAAATAAGAACTGTCTTTACAAACAAGTAAGTAAGAGGAAGGAGTCGGAACATAAAGCTAAAATATGCACCAAGATGTAAATTAACCTGTTTTGTACCATTTTGTGTTACATATCATTCAATAATAAACACTCATACATCACACTTGAATGACCCCCTCACTTGTGATATTAGGTTCAGGAAAACATGGTTATATAATATATAATAAAAGACAAATTCTAATACATTCGATTGATGGATAACTGATTCAACCAAATCATCAGGCTGCACAGAACATTATTTTTCCTAATTCTGCCTTTTCAAAGATCCCATCGGTTGATGAAGCTTGGCGCCCTTTCGTTAATGCACGAAACCTCCACCTAATAACAACCTGAGTGAAAACACCTTTGTGAGTGACACTTTAGGCACAGAGGATTGTGCATGAAGAAAGTGTGAAAGATTTGACAATGAATAGAGCTGGAGGGGGAAAAAAGCTGAGAATTAATAAGTCCTGGATGAGAAAGGTTTTCTTTCTGCAACGAACTCACATATAGGAAAGGGAATATAATAATTTAATTCTAACAGTAAAGGGTCGGTGTAGGTCAAAATAAAAAACAATTTTCAAAGAGGAACTGAAATTAATGAGGAAAATAATGACTCTATATAGTCAGTGGCGTCTACATAAGAGGATAGTCAACGTGTTCTGTATAAAAATGTCATTATGCAAAATCATTTCGTTCAGGGAAGAAAAGAAGTTCCCTTTTCCGATAGTAACTTCCTTTGTGCTTTGAGCCAGAATGTTTCCAAACGTTTTTATTCTTTCGCTTTAATTTGACTAAACCGAATATGCGACTACCGAGAATGATCCAAATGACGCAAATGCGTATATTCAAATTGAAAGCAAAGACTAGAAGTGGCACAAGCCTCTGAGCTGACGGGGCCTCCAGGCAGAGTACAGCATGCTATGCAAAACAAGACCATCAGAGACATTCGTCAACAGGTAAACGCTGCTCGACGAGAAAATATTAAAAGAGCAAGATGACCGTATATGAAGATACTAGAAAAGTAAAAACATGGCGGGAAAAGGAAAAATCACTCAAGGAAAAGGAAACCCTTTCACTAGAAACAGGCGAGATAATATCCTGATGGGCTGATTTCAAGTGTGCCGAAGCTAAATGGGAGATGATTTAATCCCTGATTTAATCTAAAAACAGGACAAGGAACAGCAGGTTTTGTTCCTTAATGAAAGGTCCAATCGACGTCTCTATCTATCTCTATCTTAGAGTTAATTTTCCAGCGTTGGGCAAAAGTGTTGAAGTGCAGAGTTGAAATCACACTGCAAAAGTGTGTAGAGAGAGCTGCATTCATTAACCATTGTGTCAAGATCAGATTAATTTGTAACACTGTAGCAGAGTATCACATCAGTATCCCACTATCTCTCTGTCTATCTGTCTATTTATCTGTCTATCACACTTTGAACACAAGCCACATACACGCATGACCCGGCTGCCTTGGATGCAGCGTGCGATGACATCACAGCAGATGCCTGAAGAGACTGGATGAGACAAGATTGATTCTACGCTGCATCGCAAGAGAAGATACGTGTTGTAATGTGGATGAGAATTTGTGGCCTAACGGACAGCAATGTCAGGAGGTGTAGGAAGACTGCGCTGTGATTCCTTCAGCAGTGCCTGTACATTTGTAAAAAATGTGAATCTTGTCCAGTTTTTTGCAATCGATCTCCACTGAGGTTGTAACTTACAATTTAATTTAATAATTGTCATCAAACCTTTAGCCATAAAACCTCCAAAATACACGGTTATACTGGAAATCTGATTCATACTCAATGACACACTCAGGTGTAGGCACGCCTTACAGTAAAACAAAACCGACAGTAAAACTGGACTAAGACTTTGACAAAGCTCAACAGCAGAGCCTCTTCGTGAAGTCATGAACCAGTTTCTCTAGACACACAAAAGTATTTGAATGAACTGAATTGAGGAAGGGAGGGAACAGTATGTATTTTGACGTTTAAGCTGGATTTTTGCTTTAAGGTGTAGCAAATATTATGCTAGTACTCTAAACCATGAAAAGTTAGTCAAAGTGTGATCTTCAAGCTGATCTGTTTCACACATACATTTCCACCCAAAGCTCCTTATTTAGAGGTTTTGCGGCAAAACCTTCTGCTTTAGAAAGCAATCACTCATTTCTTTTTTTTTTCTTGTGACATTCTCCACGTTGTTAATGCCAACATCAAATATGTCCAAAATAGTACTGTTTGCATTTTGGCGCCAATGCTCTTATTATTTAGGGGATGAGGTGTTAGCTGTGACGTGACTCATAAAAGCAGCTTCTTTGGCCAAATCTGTCCTGCGTCCACCAGTGATGTCTGGATGTTTTGATAGAGATGGAGAGATTTTATGAAACAGAATTAGGATCTGAGCATCACTAAAAAGTGTTTCCAAATGCACTATGGCTACAAAAAAAAGTGCTTCCTTGTTTTTGTCTAATCAGCTATTTGGCAGCCCCAGGCCTCAATTGTGTTTGTTAACCACCTTCTTCTTATTAGAGCTTGATATTGTCTTCAAAACAAAGACATTATCATTTGTCCCCTCCGTTTTTCATAAAGTTGGATCCCGTCAGTAGTCGTACATCATAAAGTGGAATGTGACAAGGACACTGAACACACTGCACCTCATTCCTGACCCCTTTGTGTGCCCCATGTATCCTCACATGCTTGACATTCTCCACCTCTCTCACCGCGTATCTCCCTCTCCCAAGACCTGTGGGACGAGAACAGGTGTGTGGAGCTGCTGGATGCCTCAGCAGTAAGAACTGTCAGTTTTTTTCTTCGTACTTTACACTATAGGGGTCAGAGGTCTTTGACCCGATTATGGATATATGACCAAACAAAAGTGCATTGTATAAAAGTACAATGACAATAAAAACCACTTTATGTTCATCTTTATGTGCGATCCTGAATAAATTAGTTTGCCAAATATAAAGAAACCTTTTAGTGCTTCATTATTACAAAAGACAAACGAGTTTTTCTTTTGACAAATGGTTAAAACATTTGCTCTCTACGTCTTCCGACACAGCCCACCACTGTTAAACCTCCACATTCAAGTATTAACTATTGATGAGTCAAAATTGAATGCAATTAAAACCATCAAAGGACCCTTGTTCTTCTTTTAGTGAACCATGGCATTCTCGTTTGCTCAGACATTCTCATCATTATGTATCTTTGGGAATATTTATTTTTTTACTTCAACTTTGCTCAAGTCTGAGTTGTGCCGCACGAGCTCCTGATTAAGCAAAGCACCGCACCGCAGCGCAGCGCAGCGAACTGCGCAACAGGTGCAGTCACACCTGCGTGAGACCACCGACCTCCATCATCCAAAAGCAGCTTCCGTCATTGCCAGGAAATACAAAACTACCTGCTGCAGTTTGGCATTAAAATGTGAATTTTCTGAAAGCTCTCTTACCCCGAGGACGGCGCTGAAGACCAGCAGAGTCCGCAGAGGGAAGCCGGACGGCGGCGCGAGCTTCATGGTCCCGCGCGCTTTCAGGACAACACCAAAAATCAAAAAGTTTTCTTTTCTAAAAGTTGATTACTTTCATGATGAAACTTTCTCCCAAAGACACGCGCGTCGAACTCTCGCTACATCTGGATAATGAAAAAAAAAAAAAAAAGTTAGGAGGGGGGAACTTGTTTTCTCTCTTGTCGCTGTTAACGGGGAGGCGGAGCGCGCGCGTGCAGGCGCGTCACGCGGTGAGGGTTTTTGGTAAAGTGTGCCACTCCTCTGATCATCGTCGGGCTGCTTCGATGTGTCGCAGCCTCCAGTGAGGAGAGAGAGAGGGCCGTCCGGTCATGCAGAAGCGAGGAAGAGTCCCCCCACATTCTTGCCATAGCTGCGCCCCTCAGGCTGCAGGAATGCGTCCGAGGAGTCCCTTTCTGTGAATGCCGCTCAGAGACCAGCCGCCAAGGCAGATGTGTTCTTTGTTTTTGGGGTTGTGGAAACATCCGTCAAGTAGCTGTTCTAGTTCGACAAACAAACGATGCCACTGGCGTAACACTAGTAAATGGAGGAACAATAGGCTCGGTGAGCACGATCATTAATAAGACCTTCTTTAAATCTAGTAGACCTTTCCTGATCGCCACAAACTTTGTTGTTTGAATAAAGACATTTCAAAAACATACAAACTAAAACGACAGATGCAACAAATAAGTATTTCCATCGCTGCCTTGCTGTGGAGATGTCGGCGAAAGACATATCTGCCTTTTTCTCGGAACAATATGGCTCGCGGGTGATTGGAACATTAACAAGTCGAGCAACTACTCGTCTTGCAAACTTATGACGATGTGCCGTTGGTTAAGCTGTTAACCAGAAAGTGCATGCAACTTCACTTAGACCACGTGTGCTGGGGTTGGGAACGCAGGCTCCTCCCCCACCAAACGGCCAATTAGTGGCGCAGCGTAAAAAGCACCTGCCGTCGTTCCCCTTCGGTCCTGTGCTGTACAGGTGTGTTTGCACGTTTGCATGTTTCAATGCTGTTGAATGGTATACTAACAAAGCTCCCCTTTGGTCCTGTGCTTTACAGAGAGAACCTGCTTCTGTTTTACCCCTTTACATTTAGTAATCTTTCATCTTTTTTGTCATTTCTTTTACTTTTTGCTGTTTTCCTCAATTGTTTTGCGTGTTAAGTCCACTTGTTTTTATAGTGATTGGTGCTTACCTCGGTTTTATTGTTTCTTTAATAAAACCTTTTTTTTCTGAATTACAAACCGGTCTCTGCCTAATCCACAGGGACTTATTTGCGTGCCTTGGGTATTTCATTCTGTATTTCTTGGTGGCGTTGTAGGTTTCTTGCCCTAAAGCCCCGTCACACATGGTCGCAGCCGAAATGTCCAAAACTGGCCTTCACATATCTTTCATCTAAATCTTTTTAAAATGTCTTAGGGTGAAGGAAAGTTGTGAGGGGGAATTCATGAGGAATCAGGAGATGAACACCACTGTGGAGGAGGGTCAAGGTACCCTTTCACTAGGTCTGAACCACAAAACCTGCAACCGAAAAGACCACATGAAATCCATTCTAAGGAACTTCTCTGTGGCCGGTGACTCTTAACTCGAGCTGTGTGAAGGAAAGACACTTGAGGCTTTGCCTTCCTGCAGCTCACACTTAATAATCAACACTGCTTCAACAGAAACTGACAATTCACCAGTACACTGTCAATGAAACTTTTCAATATCAATATTTTCCTTTCACAATATAGATTTAACTAATAAGATTCAAGATTTTTTTTTTTTAACTTAAATAATTAATTTAAATAATTCAGCTTTTTTTTAAATTCATTTCTTGAACTGAATTAGCATTTATCCCGGAAGTCTGTGACCCCGTGAAAACAAATGTTAAGGCTGTGCAAGATAAGCACATTGTTTGTACTCACATTTTTGACTGCAACCTGCGTGCAGTCGCCTGGACCAACAGTGAGCTGCAGTCAGTCGCCTACAAGACAGGCTCACTGCTATTTTAAAGCACAGGGTCTCTTGTTTCAGTTATCATTAATGCTGCTGTAAATAATTAGCATGCTTATGTAATTACTTTTCCAAAGAGTAATATTGGTCATTTCAAGTAACTCACCCAACACTGTTATGATGGGAGTAAATTCCCAACTCACTTCAGCAGCATTCACAACAGGATAACAAGTCTAACCAGCCTTTGGAGCGGATCCTCCCTGAATTATAGCAGCGGCCTGAGGCTTCAAGTGCCTTTAAGCATACCTTCTCTCTCCATTGATTCCATCAGTTGCTGCTATCTGTTTTGTTTGACTGCAGTACCAGCAGCACCGGAGACTGCAAGAGTGTTGGAAGCGTAAAGCATCCGAAGGGTGGTTTTGAAGCTGTGCTGGTATGTTTCTGCACTTCCACTCTGTTCATGAAAGAATCAGGAGTTAGATGAAATGAGTCCAGTATGTTGAGTCATGCTAAGGCTATTCATAGGTCAGTGTTATCAGCATGGTCACGGAGCGTTGAACAGGAAACAGCAAAGAACAAACATCTCTTGTGCATCGCTCACTGTAAAAACAGCTTTTAAATATATATATATATATATATATATATATATATATATATATATAAATATAAATAAGTAATTTCACAATTTGTATCTGTAAATTAAAATCTGATTACAGGTAAATATGGCATTAAAATGTTTTTTTGTTAATTTCCCTTATCAGCCTCATTTCATTCATGTTCAATTATTTACAACCTGAGCTCCTCTTTTACGATTTTATACAGGATATTTTACCTCCAATATTTATGTAATATATATTTGGGGCCAAATTTTACATAATGTTTGACCAAATTAGAAAAACCACATGTACTTCGTAGTAGCAGGACAGCTCACATGTGTTTACGCAACATAACACCTCTTACTACTAGAGATGCTGGATGCACCCTGCACCCGCAGCTTTGTGACGGACCGTTTTAGAATTTCTGTTGTAAGAGTTCATGCTGTTGATGCGGAACGGAGATGGAGATGAACGGTTCACTATACGACAAATCATTCATTCATTCATGCCGCATGTTTGTCTGTGTTTCTTTGTCTCCTGAGAGCTCTGTCAGGACATCGACGTTCAAGTTTTATGTGTGAGATGATGCTAATAGCGCGTAGGCACAGGCACTTGTAAGGAATTTGCTGTTGTCTGCATGACCAGCTCAACAGCCCCAGTGCACTAATCGCTTGTTGACTACAGTTGACTCCAATGACGAAGAGCTTGTTTGTAGCGTCGGCCCCGTAAAGGCCCGCCGACGATGACATCCTCACTTCCGTGCGCAGAGCTCTGAAGCCCCGCCCCATTCCATGCACAAAGATTAAGGAGAAAGACGCAGCCCTGAATTCTGGTTTCACGGAAGCTGATTCTGTGGCTGGTGTTCTTTTTTTTAATACCATTCGACCTATTTTTCAGGCCATCATCAACACCAATTATCTCTCAATGCATGATGTCAACACTTTTTTGGGAGGAGATTTCTACTCTGCTGGGCCATGCGCATCTCATTCCTGTTACCTTCCATGTCAGTGAAGAGGCTGGACCTGATGGCTTCGGGGCGAAAAGTCAGAAAATCACCTAATTCTCTCGGATTCGAGTGTGTTGACACAATTTCATGACAATCCATACATAATAAGAATAGAGCAGGTGCTAATCATATCTTATTCTTCCAGTTACACTTACATGAAAGTAAGCCAGCTTAGCACAAGAAACAATGGCATACGAATGGCCTTACTCCCCCGCCGCCCCCCCGCCCCTCCCCTCATCTAAGGAGTGGGACAATGAGTGCACTATGTTGCCCATAATGTTGAACCACCTCTTTCAGGAGAATGAAACTGCTACCAAGATGTAAGGTTTGCATGGCTGCTATATTTGCAATATGCGCACACGTCTTGTTTGTAATTCCATCAGCCATAATTGCGAGGAGCAAACACAGTCACAAAAAGTGTGCTATTTTGTCACGTAACGCAAATGCATATTCAAATTAATCTTGTGTTGGTTATTTTCCTGTATTTGACACCCCTTTATTCTCCATTCTTGTCCACAAGCTCCCATGCGTGACGTTGACGTACTCTTTAGAGGTAACGCAAATCAGACATATTTTCATGTACAGGCCTCATTCCCGTTTGCATGTAGTTTATATTTGCAGGTGATCTATAAACAGCACAGGTACCAGTTCCTTGTTGGGACTGCAGTGTCAACAAGTGCTGGTAACAAAGGCGCTTCAATGAAAACGCCTCCACATCACACTATGTAGTGTAAACATCAAATAACAAACTTACAAGAACCAAAGAGAAAAGGAAAAGCGGCCTGTTTTAACCCCATGTGTCCACATGATGATTGACCGTGTGTTTTGAGGCAGCCCGTTACTATAACTACACATTATCAGAGGAAGCTGTAAAGAGCAACAGTAGCAGGAACAAAGTGACCTGGCTCAAGTTCAAACATCAGTCTGAAAAGGTGATCTTTTGAATGTTGAAGTAAAATACAGGAAAGGAACCAAAACCATTTGTAACCTAGATCAAATAATACAGTATAAACACAATAACTTCCTAATTAATCGGAAACATTGTCACATTGGCTGTCAGCCACAAACTCAAACAGTAGGTCTTTATCGGAAATAAAAAAAAATGTTTCAGTTGAAGAATGTGGATGATAATTTGATGCAATTCCTTTTTTGGGGGGGATAACGCTGCTGGGAGGATGTTTTAAATGTTTGTGGTTCATGTTAACTCAACCCTTTGCTTGGTTATCCGTGTGAAAAAATGGATGAGACCTTAAAAATCAACAAAATATTTCATATTTGTTAATGCAATCTCCTTCCAATATAGATATTCTTTTCTTTTTGAGCTCCAATGTAAACAAGCAACCTAAGGAAATACCCATTAAATTATGTTGCTAATCAATTGCCTAAAACTGTGTCGCTTTGGTAACAGCTTTGAATAAAGACCTGATAAAGTGTAATGTTTCAATATACTTTAGACTTTCAGAAATGAACATGGTTAATATCATAGCATAACATATTGAATACATGGTTTAAGTATCTAAGTAAGGGCTTAATACTGTTGCATGAAAACATTAGTGCTTTCTGAAACGTAATAGTGAGCAGTGGCCCCCAGCTTAAGATCGAATGAACCCTTTAGGAGCCTGATGGGTTGGTGACCAACCTTTCATGTTGCTGCTGCCCCTCCTGATGCATCTGTGCTTCTGTACTTCCTCCAACTCTCTGTTTATTATCAATCTCACAAACCAAACACAGTCCTTCCTCGCACGGTAAACGTGACAGAGAAGCTCTCCCATTCTGACTGACACAGTGACTATCTGAGCAGGACACGCCGACTGCAATCCTCCTCTCAATCTGTGGATCTGCAGAGCCGTCCCTCCTTTGTTTGTTTATGTGGAGCAAATGGTCATAATTGCCGCTGTGCAGCTTTACATTTGCTTGAGCGCTAACGTCATTTACGTAAACAGGGGCTGCTGATCTAGCGTTTGAAAATGTCCCATCTGAAGTCTCGTGCCTCTACGGGACTGTTCAGTGTTGAGGGAGGTAGCTGAACAACAGGGAGGAGGGTGGAGCTGCACTGGAAAGACATTATCTAGGCATGCTTCATTAAAACGTCATTTGAGACAGCTACATCTCTCAGTAGTTTCTGCTTCCCAGATTAGCCTCAGATAGATTCCCGCTCTTTTTTCCCACATTTACTGGGATACATGAAGTAAAACCTGCACCATTATACACACACTAATTAAAAGTTAAAGCACACACAGACACACTAATTCACAGAAAAACACATGAACTATTGTGCCATTATTAGCACAGCATCGCATTAACAAAATGCATTAATCCACTCGTGTCATCACACACATGCAACCGCCCATTGTGATAACTTTAAGTTCCACATCTCACATCTCAGGGCCTCGGGCAACATGAACTGGTAAAAGTATTTAACATAATAACAGAGGAACTGGGAGGAGGTGTTTATAACAACTTAGTGTCACTCTAGTATATATAATATCTATGTGCAAAAATGATGTTGCGGGTAAAGGCCTGAGAATCATCAACCGTTATCACTCACATCACATGACACACGCCCAGATGGTAAGGATAATGTGGCCGATAATGCGTTGTGGCATCGCCGCCCTGGTTGGTCAGTAGTCAGTAGATGGCAGGGGGTTTGACGACATGTCATTCAGGTGATACCTGCAAGAACGATTTAGTATCGCTGTTCCAACAACTTAGTGGATTCACATTGAAACCTTGATTCAAAGCAGCACAGTCCAGTTTCTCTGCCCAAATGTGCATCGCAACTAATAGCAATTTTTGTTAGATCATCCATGCCTAGTAGAAACAATGTTTTTTTTTCAAATTACACGTTTATTAAGACTTTCGTAACTACTATACAAAATGTAAAAAATGGACGTGAAAAGAAGAAAGGAAAAAAATATGTGTGCTGTGTTTCATTCTTCACTATGATGTTGCAGTGCAATTTTTATTGTTTACCCAGACTCTAAGCATTTCATAGATCGATGCAGAAGCCCTGGCAACTCCCCAGCAAGGCTCACCGGAGCAGGAAGAGGCGGAGATGGCGATCACCCCTCAAGCATCGTTCAGTTTTTCTGCTCCACATATTTAACAGAAACTCCCAGAAAGCTGCAGGTCTGCTGAGACTCTCAGCAGCTTCACCTTAAGATTAAAGACTTTTCTGTTTGCTGCTTCCTTCAATTAAACCCGATTCAAGGGTGAACTTGTGTGTGTTTTTACTTCATTGTTTTGAAATGCCTTCTTTCGTTGCCTCGTGTTTTGATGGTTTTATGTAAGGACATTGGGATTTCCTTGTTGTTAAAATGTGCTATACAAATTGATTAGTTTGGCCTCAAAACCTCTCAGGCCTCAACAGGGATTAAAACCGGTCTCAGCCCCGCAAACGGTCCCAGAACCCGGCGCCAGAAGACAGCCGCTCTCTTCCAACTTGACCTTAGGGGTTATGGACATAAATGTAAGAAAACTCACTCCAGTACAACTGCAGCACAGTACTTCCCGTTGGCTCAGCACATTGATTGAAGGTTCTGCTTTATACTGTTCTTTTGAGACAGGTATTAGTTTACTTCACTGTATAAGGTTAATATTATTGTATCTGTTAAAAACTAAATGCTAACGAGACTAAATATGCTGAGACTAAACCGCGCAGACAAACTCAGCCGGCTGTGACTCATTCAACGAGAGTAGCAGTGAGTTATTAGGACCACTAGATGCCTCCATTTGCCACCAGTGGAATGCGGCTCCTGCATCTCAAAGAAGTAAACTGAGACTTCACTTTATGTGATCATTATATATATATATATATATATATATATATAATGATGGTTTATATATATATATATATATATATGGTTATATATATATATATATATTTATAATATTCTGGTTTTTTTTTTTTAGCTTTCTGTGAAACTATGACACGTTTAAATTCACTAACGAAATTACAGTGAAATTGTGTTTAAACAAAAGTCAGTTTGTTGAGCAGCGAGACAAAAATGAGGAAGTGATGCAACGGTTTCGATGTTTCGGTGCAGCTCGGAGGCCGACGGCTCAGGGACGCCAGATATCAACCTCTTTTCCCTGTGTCATTAATTAAGTTGGATGTTTCTTTCTTTCCCACTCAGCGTTTGCACTGTGTGTGTGTGTGTGTGTGTGTGAGAGAGGTCATTTTAAAGGGGATGAGGAGGAGAAGATAAGGAAGGACACAGGAGTTCACTTAGTTGATTGGAGCGGGGGAAGAGTGCTGTGTGGGAGAGACATATGGATGCAGAGGAGAGGATTGTGAAGTGGGTCATGATTAGTCAAGACATAAAGGGGACAGAAAGAGACACAGGCTGTTCAAAACAAGGAGACAGATAGATTCATAGTAATGGTTTAAATCATAATACTTAATAATAATAACTCAAAACGATAGAAGAGATACACAATCCAAATGAAGACATTAAAGGACCTTCGAGTCATTCAAGTCATTCGAGATAAAAGTCAAATGATGAGATTCAACGTGCTCTCATGTGTGTACGTTATATCTGCAGCTGGCGCCAGTAGTTGATTACCTTGGCTTAGCTTGAAGTGGAAGCAGATCGATAGAGAAGCCCCGCCCACCAGCACCTCTAAAGCTCAAATAAACAGAAGAGTTCACAGAGGGCGTGTCTGGATTTTATCCTCACTGGAGGGATGTGACTCGGTGGATTTTGTTACCTTTAGGCAGCGCCATGCGAGCTGGAGGAGTCGCCCCTGATGGCTTCCTGTCTGGACGGCGCTTGTACACTATCTGCCCAGAAAATAGCTGTTGAGTGTTGCGGATAGTTTTGCAGAGACAGATATTTATCTCAAGAGCTGGTGAGGCTAAAATCAGACTCACTTTGTGTCGTGTTCACAGCGGTCATTCAGTGAATTCATTAATCGTTACATTATTTGTCAATAAATATGGATGTTTCCTTAATAAAATGTTGTGGGGCAAAGTCGGGTGTCATAGAAGAGAGCTGAGAAAGAAAGGCTAACATATGGCAAGACAGGAAGGAGAGACTGTGAATAGATACCCAGGAGGGTGTACGGAAAAAGAGAGCAGCAGAGGAGAGAAGGGGGTAGGAAGCAAGGGATCGGTATTAGCAGCGACAACATGGTGGGGTGTGGGGGACGGGGGGAGGTGGGGGGGGGGTCTAAAAGCGATATAGACCAGATAAATAAGGAGGGAGGGGGGTGGGGGGGTCAGCAGTGGGAAAGAGGGTGGGAGGGTTGTAGAGTTTGTAACTTGTAAGCAGAGGAGGTGAGTGTGTGTGTGTGTTTGTGTGTGTGTGTGTCATTGCTCAGTTATGTGTTATGATTCGTCTCCAATGCCCCTTCACACTCACGTGTTTTCAACGTGGACACAGACTGAAGGACTTACCTCAACAGATGAGGCTGGACACCAACTTGTTTCGCCATCTTCTATTCATTTCTGACTTCTCGGCTTTGGCTCTCAACCCAAAACCAATTTGTTCCAGCTGAAAAACCCTAAAAAGGTTAAATGATTTGGACACTATTTTGGGAAGACATTTCTCAAACAGGGGTAAACTGGATTTTAGCTGCAGGTATTTACGTGAGCAAAACAGTGTTTGTGGGATTCCCTTTACTTGTTGACTTGATGACTTGTATCATTGTGGTCTATGGCTTGGAGGACTGTGGTATTGGTGACACAATACTAGGGTGAATCCAGGTAATTTGGGACAGCATAAGAAAAAAGCATTTTACTTCCCCTGTGTGATGTCACCTACGGTATCTCATGCAACTTTAGTCCTAAGCAATGTATTAGCACCCTTAACTTTACCATAGCCTTTTCAATGCTTTTTCCTTATGCTGTCCAAAATTACCTACCTGACTTCATCCTACTTCTTAGTAGGATACAGCTGTTGTTGGATTCTGTGGTTTTACAGGATTTGTTGAATGTAAGTAAATGTTGAATATCACCAGCTCCATCCTTTCCCCCAAAAATGTAATTGTTTAACATGTGGGAGGAATCCTTTGGAGGCGGAGACCCGGTAATGGGGCTGTGCGAACATATTGATGTGCCTACAATGTGATTAATACACACACACACACACACACAACAGTCTCTCTCTCTCACTCCCTCCAGCTCCGGTGCTCGCTCTCCCTCATTCTGGCTCTGTTGCCAAGGCTACCGCACAGCCTCTTGCTGCATATACCTAGACGAAGCTGCCGCCTGGGTCTCTCTCTCCTCCAGGATACAAACAAAAGAAAACCTTCCAGTCTTTGCACTCCTCACGCAGGACACTCACTCTTAGACTCTTAGCCATTTGCTACACACGTCCTCTGCCTCCCACTGTCCTTCTTACATGCAAACTCGCTCCCTCTCCTCCCAGAGAGAGGAGCAGTAAAGGGATTGCCGCGGTTCTTGCTGTTTGGCTCCTGGTCCTTTGGCTCAAAGGGAGCACAGCGGCAGATGGTGATTTGAAGACGGGCTCAGCCAGGTAAGAGGACTAATCCTAACCAGACTTAACGGATGTGGGTGAGTGACGGCTCCAGCCCTCCTCTCCGTCTCTGCCCCCCCCCCCGTCCTCCCCACCCTCCCCTCTGTGGCTGTGCGACGCAAGGTGAATACCAATTCCTCAGCGAAGCCCCCACTGTTCATATGGCTGCTGCGTTTTCCTGGCTGTGAAAAGGTAGGGACGCATGATGCTCTGTAGGCATTTTCTGATTGTTAGAACTGATCACTTGCCAACAGGTTGGCTCTTTGGTGCTGCCCTCTCATTAGCGTTTCCTCCCTCGTCTATTATTCTTCAAAGCTCGAAACCCTCTGCGTTGTATCATGTCTCTGTGACAATGAGGGAGTCACCAGAGCGAGATGCAACAGTCCACCTCACTGGGTGATTCATCGCCGGTCCATCCCGCTCTGCACTGTGTGGTCGCTCTGGCTCTCCGTAGCCATGTACGTGATGTGAATGGAGCTTTGTCTCGGCATGAATGACTGCCAGAGAATGCCGTTCCTGCACTGGTGTTTTGATGCAGCGCAATCACGTAACACAATTATTCGTCAGCGGGAATCCAGATTTATGGTTCTGCAGCCTGTGTATCATTGCCCCATGTAGCACATTTCAATTATTCATACTGTGTAGCTTTGACTGAGTTGTGAGTTTCAGACGAGTATTGCTACTATTTCTCTTTATAATGCCCCCGGGGGTTGTGGTGAGAGATTGTAGGAGATTGTGTAAAGAATTGAGCTGATGGAGCACCTGTCTCTATGGTGGACACAAGGTATTTCATTCTAAGGCCACTGTGGGCTGAGTGTATTGATACCAGGATGTTATCTGTGTGAGCATGTATGACAGAGAAAGGTTGACAAGGCTTTATCTTAAGTTACCATCCCGTCATCACTTTCAGTAAGAGCTTCCTCTTACCTCGTCCCAGCACTTTGGCACAACACGCTCGATACCGCAACCTCAACCTCAACGCGCTTTTGATTAACCCGGGAACAGGAAATGCTGCTACACCTGAGAGATTTTCTGTGTCGGTGGGGACAAAGCGAAACATTTTTGAAGATCGCAGAGCGCAGATTCAAATACATATTTCCGGACGGACAAGCTGGGAGCCTCAGGAATGTCCATTAACACACGAGCCAGCTGTCACCAAAAGAAAAACTATTGAACCAGAAGAATTCCCCTGTTCTCAATGCAGGAACAGAGTCTCACACAGTTGTCAGCTCTGTGGT
The DNA here is from genome assembly GCA_021346845.1 of Apeltes quadracus. Taxonomy (NCBI): domain Eukaryota; kingdom Metazoa; phylum Chordata; class Actinopteri; order Perciformes; family Gasterosteidae; genus Apeltes; species Apeltes quadracus. The sequence goes on along the minus strand of CM037935.1, from coordinate 7,551,586 downwards.
TCTGCTGAGAATGTATCGTGTGTCATTAAACTACCAAAGCTGTTTATCTTTAGTCTAACTGACTTCCTGTACAACTAATATTATTAGGGTTGTTACTGTAACTTGGTATTGTCCTTCACGCTCTGATTTCATGTCATTTTGAATGACACCTTTTTTGTGAACCCCCCCCCCCCTAAACAAGCGACAGGGTCGAAACGGCCAGCATGTTAACTTTTATGGGTATTTATAACAATCGTCATCATTGTTCAAACCCACAGAACTTCATCTTAAATTTTTTCCAAAAGATCAAATATGTATCGAATGAGGATCAATTATGGAAAAAGGTATACAAAATAATGGATAATATTTGTGTAAACAAGTAATTCTTGGTTTGTTAGAGAAAAATTGACTTTTAAAGGGTTAAATTCAGAGCATCATTGAAGCCGGTAAGATAAATTCATAAATGTTATTTCCTGAATTTTTAATTATTTCCTGCCTATAAATTCTGCAAACTGTGTTAATAAGAATGCATTTAATTTGTAGAGACTTTGACACAGCATGCTGGGATATAAAATGAAATGGCCTCAGTGTTTGTAAAATCCGAGCTACAGTCCAGGGGAAATGTACCCAATATTTCACCAAGCACTCACTCCGCAGCCACAGCGAGCGACCCAAAAGCTTAAATATTTACCTCAAACTTGAATATTGTCACTGCTCTCCCACGGTGTATGTTTGTTCTTTTCATTTTTCATGCAGTGTTTCTACCAAAGTTTGAGTGTGTGTGTGTGCGTGTGTGCGTGTGAGCGTGTGTCATACAGTATTTGTTGGTTGCCGCAGTTACCAAAACGCCAACCTCACTGCGTCACTGCCTCAGACAACCTTCACACTCCAATGTCCATCTATTGTTTGACAACGGAAGCAAACTGAACTTTCTCAGCTCTTATACAACCCAATCCATGTGTGTGTGTGCGTGTGTGTGTGTGTTAGACCATTGTATGTATGCACGTTGCCATGACTACAGGCCTGGGCTAACTGGCGTCATCACTTCAAAACCACCTTCACAGCAAGCAACGACAGCTAGAAAGGGACAGAAAGCAGCTCCCCGCTGGTCAACAGCTGCACTGTCTCTCCCTTTAACACACACACACACACACGTATCTCCTGCTGCCGGTGTGGTTTCATATTCCGCTGAGCTCACCTCATTCGTTCAACAGAGTCCAGCGGCAAAGAAGCAGAGGGGTGTAGGTGAGCGAAGGGAGAGGAGGCTTGACTTCATGCATACTGATTTGAATGAAGCAATCCAAATCCAACCCGCAATTTCCCGCGTTTCTGGTTTCTTTAATTTCAAGTCATGAACAAATGAGATGAAGCGGTTGCCTGTCGTCTTCTGTCCTTCAGATTTCACTCCGCCACACAATGGCTGACATCGGCTGGTTGCCACGGGATACAGGATTTATCTTGATCATGTGATCTGACTCCCACCAGTTTCCTGCCATCTATCATAGGTGAGTCATGTGACTGGCTGTTTTTTTCCATTCTAGTAGACCAACGGTCTACTAGAAAAAGTATTTTTTATCTGCAAAGTTAGTTCTGAGTCATTGATTAAAAAAACATCCAAACTCACAGGTTTAAATTTAGGCCATCAACGACACGCTCAGATAAGTGATTTGTGCACAAACACTACACCGCCACTCTCACAGTCCCCCACATTCACACATCCGTACACGCCACGTGGGGATGATCAGCCAAATGGACAAAACACCCGTATTAATGGATGAAGGACAAAAGTGCAGGGCAGAAAAGTACTTTGAATACACTGCTGACTGATACAGGTAGGCTGTATGCATGTGTGTGCGTGTGTGTGTGTGTGTGTGTGTGTGTGTGTGTGTGTGTGCGCACGCGTTGTCAGTAGATGATAATGCTTGGGACAAATGAGAGGGATGAGAGCTACTCTGTTGCCAAGACGACGGACAGGGCCGTAAGCATTGCTACCCCTGACTCATCTCTCACAATAGAGCCTCTCTCGCAACAAACACACACACACACACACACACACACTCACACATATTCATCCAATAGAGTCCAATCTGAGGAAGACAAGAGGATCCGGAGATGAAAGCCTCTCCAAGCTGCTTAGCTTTACATCTGAATAGGCCTGTGGAATAATTAAGACTTTCTCTGTCATACACACGACCATTTAAAAAACAAAAACCTGTCAACCCAACGTGACAAACACAGGCAACATGTAATTGAAATAGAAATCAACACGTAGTTTGGTTGTATTTCTTTCTGTGCGTTATGCTAGTAAAGCCGGGCTCACCAAGTGTGATTGTTTCTGAAAATTTAAAGTGGGATATTTCTTAACTTTGTGCGCAAGTTGACTTGTGTACAAAGCTCTCTTTGTTTTTAAAGGTGCTTGTTAAAATTATCGGTGCAGATCAATGATTAATGGGTGTTCCCCACACAGCTTGATGCATGGCGATGGCTCTGCTGGGGGGCAAGAGCTAACAGTGCTAACGGCACAGAGAGGTGCAAACAAAGGCAACAGTGCAGACAGAGCTAACAACGCTTCCCTGGAAAAGAGAACTTCCCTCGCTGAAACACTGAAACGCTGAAATCTTATGCCTGATAATGACTGATTATTGAATATAGCACCATTAAACCAACAACTATCAACTAAATCACACGCTATATATTCATTTTATTTTAACAGTGTTCATAAATATTTTTCATTTAACAGGGGTATCATGAATCGCCGGCTGAACAGCTCCACCCGCTCCCACACTGAGGACTCCATCTTTCTGAGGCCCGACGAGGACCCCGTCTGGCTCGATGAGCCCACTAAGACTGATGAAACAGGCGACGGAGTCCCTGAAAAAGATGACCAAGTGGGCAAAGACGGACCTGCAGGGGGCCAAAGCCCTACGGCAGATGATGTGTTCATGCAAAAGCTGTATTCCATTGTGCTCGAGATCAACTGCTGGGTTGCACTGTTCATTGTCAATCAAATCATGGTATGTGTATAGACAGGTGAAAGTGAATATAAAATCTTTACACGTAAGATTTTTACTTAAATTTAAATTGGATGTGATAACCTTCCTGCACACGCTTTGTATGTAATATCGACCACTACCTTTTGAAATTAGCAATGCAACTTAAACGCAAAGTCTTCTTTTGATCCTTATTTTTCCACGCAGATTTTCTTATCATATGCGTTTACACTTTCTCCAAGGTGCTTTAATTGACAGCCTACTTGACACAAATCTAGCCCACACTAAAATGTAAGGGCTAGAATCGGACCCAAAATAAATAATAACAAAATTAATAATAATAAACTGTGTGGCCTGATGACCAGTGCATGAATGACAGGTGAGTTCACAGTGACGGTCTGTCTTCCTGTATCCTCCCAGGGGTACTCTGTGTTTTTTCTGGCTGAAGGAAATGGACCCTTCTCTTCGCTCTTCAAAGCCTTGCAGATCCTTGACTTCTACCTCTGCTTCATCTTACAATGCTGCCCAATTTTTGGAACGGAAGTAAGTGAAATAGAGCTGCGTTTTTTGGATGTAGAGTTAAAAAAAAGAAGCGCCGAAGACTCTAGTATGGTTGCATCTAACTGCCTCTCCCCCTTGTCTTTTTGTCTCTGCACCGATCAGACCACGATGTTGATGAGGGAGGTTGTGAAAACCAAAGAGCACAAATGGATTCTCAATGGAACTGCAGTCATTGGTTTTGCCATCTTTGCTACCATGGTAAAACAATGGGGAAAACATTCTATTTATGCACATAAATGTTATAAATATAGTGGATGTTGAATCATTGTCATTCACTACAAAGAACCCGTACGACTTTGGAAAAAAAACACACTCGTTTGTTTACTGGCTGACACACAACCGCCGTTTCCTTCCATTAAACTCTGTCTAGGTTTACAACGCGGTGAGTAAGTGGCGCAGCGGCACCGGCTTGTGGTGGGCAGGAACCGCGAGGCGGGACGTTGGGGATCGGCGTCAGTCCGTTAGCCGACAGCCTTCCTTCACCCTGTCAGAGTGGACGGACGCTCAGGAGGATCTGCTGGACATGGACCCCGTGCCCCAGACGCCGGTCTTTGAAATAGGCAACGACATCAAGACGGAGGGAGACGCCGCCACGCTCACTGTCACACCAGTGGGGCTTCAGGAGAGGTTAGGGGTGGGCAAATGCTGTATATGTGGATTTTTAATTAATATTGCAGCTAAACGCATTGGTATGATTCACCATGTATCACACAGGCGGGGCTCCAACGTTTCCCTGACCTTGGACATGTGTACACCGGGCTGCACTGAGCCCTACGGCTACGGGGGCCAGCTCTCCCCGAGAGACCAGACGGCCAAGGAGTACCTCCGACAGGGAGCGAACAGACTGACCCCCGCCATGCTGCACGCACGGGCCGTAGACGACCAAAGCCTGCAGGCGGAGTTCTATGTGAGCACAGCAACAGCAGCTCAGCCACCTACACGCTTTAGATTAACAGTGTGAGACTCACCGGAAGAAATGTACGCTGACACAAACACATGGACACAAGAGCCACTGGTGCACACACACGCACACACACACACACGTGCACACACCCGTAAGCTTTTCCACTGCGTGTCAGTGGGCGAAGGAAAGATAGATAGAGACATATTTGCATACAAAAACCCCACAGAGGATTCTAGTGTCTGCGAGGCAGAAAGATGCATGTTCTCAAGACCACAGTACCCGTACGTATAATCACATGACACGCGGGAGAGAGAGAGCAGCCGTGTAGTCTGAAGGTTTGTGAAGGACGTTTGACATATAATGTTTTTACAGTTCTTACAGCGTGGTTACGACCCTTCATTTTCTACAAGGACCGATTGTTATTGCAGCCATTGTTCTGTGTCCATTGGCAGGAAACTCCCATGAACTTTGTGGACCCTAAGGAGTACAACTACCCGGGGCTGGTGAGAAAGAACCGCTACAAGACCATCTTACCCAGTGAGTACGGCTGTACTCGGTCGCTAAAAGACATCATGCCGTTGTAAATGTTGTGAAAGCGGCTTTTCGTGTGCCGCTTCTCTTGAATAATTTCACACGCTCATCAACTATTTACCTCAGAAGCTTTTGTACGAGGTCTATGTGCACCTCTATGAGTATTGATATTCACACTGAGACCCATCATCGCAGCATCTTCTCTCTTTCTTCATGGTCACCTCACTCTACCATCCTGCAGATATACACAGTCGAGTGATCTTGAAGTCACAGGATGAAGACGATTTCCTCACTACTTACATCAATGCTAATTATCTCAAAGTAAGTGAAAATATGTCTATTTGTAAGCTCTTGGCCCAGCTCAGCTTTGTGGAGTAGACACTTTATTCATGATCCATGGATAAAACCTAATTTCCTCCGTGTGTCCTGCTAGTAAAAAAAAACAGTCATTATATGACACAACTTGTCATATATGCGTGCGTGTGTCGCTCTGCAGGGCTACGGGGATGAGCAGTGTGCCTACATTGCCACCCAGGGTCCCACCGTGAACACAGTGGGGGACTTCTGGAGGATGGTGTGGCAGGAGAGAAGCCCAATCATAGTGATGATCACCAACCTGGAAGAGAAAAACGAGGTGCGGCAGGACATGAATGATGGAGGCATTCATGGATAAATGGACAGATAAGTAGATGATCAGATGGGTAGGAAACATCCACTTGTTTGTGTCTTGCAGAAATGTGCAGAGTACTGGCCTGAGGACACTGTGACCCACGAGGGCATCGAGATCACTGTCAACACCGTAACCCAAGAGGACGACTACAGTCTGAGGGTGTTTACCTTAAAGGTAACACACAAAAAGACTGTTTTACATAACTCACAATGCAGGCAAATACAGAGTACAACTTTGATGAAAAACAAGTCCAGTGATCCAGTGAGTAGTGGGATCTTTTTTTCATAGACTTCTATAAACTATTGACTTGTTTTGGCAATCAGTTTGTGGCTTGGTTAAAATGACAAGACGTTCAGGGATTCATTCTGAGGGAACCAATCATGCCACTTAACCACACTGACAATTTACAATTTAAACCTGGTGGTTCTCTAGGAAAGGTCAGAGAACAACGAAAGCTCCTATGATTTCTCATAGTTGAGAATGTTTCACCAAATAATAAGACAAATGGAATTCAGTGTGCTATTCAAAAAGCTAATCAGCAATTATCAGTGAGTCTGCCTCATGTACACGTGCATGCTCAATGATCACGTCAGTATTTTATGTCTGTGTTTATGTCTGTGTGTGTGTGTGTGTGTGTGTGTGTGTGGCAGTCTGGGGGAGAGGAGCGCAGTCTGCAGCAGTACTGGTACACCTCGTGGCCTGACCAGAAGACTCCAGACAAGGCTCCACCTCTTCTGGAACTGGTGCAGGAAGTGGAAAGGGCCAGAGAGGAAGCCCCGCCCTCCAGTGGCCCCGTAATCGTCCACTGCAGGTGCATATGTGGATCGTTCTGTATGTTTTGACTCGGCCACATTGGAAGGTTTTTAAGCATGAACGGCTCGTCACAGCGTCTCAATTAGATTTAAGTCCGGACTTTGACTGGGCCGCCCCAAAACCATAATTTAGCTTCTTGTGAGCCGTGTCAGACGAGCATTTGAGTTATTTTTTGTCGGAAGTGGATTTTTCTTAAAAATTTCCCACATAGATGCCATGTTTGCCCCGTCTCTTTCTTATTGGTGAGTCGTGGACTCGGACCTTAACTGAGGCCAGTGAGGCCTGCGGTTCCTCACATGTTGTTTAGGGGGCTTTTATGGCCTCCTGGATGACTTGTTGTTACTCTTGGAGTAATTGTGGTAGGCCGGGCCCTCATGCAAGGTTCATTTGTCCGGAGGAAGCAGTTACTTTTTTATATAGGACAGGTAGGTTTGGACAGCTGTGATTTAATTTCCTTAATGAATTAAATCAGCATCCCACTCGGCATCTGCATTTTGTATTTACTCAGCTTTTCTTTGTCTCATCTTACAATTTGTCTGATGATCTGAAACATTTAATTTTGACAAATATGGCAACGGGACCAAGAAGGGGACAAAGATAAAATTTTCCAAAAGGCCTATGTTGACTTGACTTGTTATAAAAGAAATGAATGGTGTGCTAACCGTTACACCAATTCATCCATTTTCTCCTGCTTCCCTTTTGCCCGTCTTAACTTTTTGTCTGCAGTGCTGGAATTGGTCGAACTGGCTGCTTCATCGCCACCTCGATCCTGTGCAAGCAGCTGAGGACTGAGGGTGTGGTTGACATCCTGAGAACCACCTGCCAGCTCCGTCTGGACAGGTGAGATATTCTTAGCCCTTATCCGTGATCATGTCTTTCTTTAGTTCTTGGCCTCAAATTGCACTCGAATTTACGGTCTACGTAGCTTTAGTCGATCTGGTTTCAAAACGAAAGCTATAGTAAGTGAGCTCAGTTTTTAACAAAATAACCATGAAAATAGGAAGGTTTTACTGTTGACCAGTGTGTCACAGCCTTCTGGCACTATGCAGTGTAACTGTGAGGTCTCTTGCAGCCAGGTAAAGGGATCATGAGGTAGCCCTTGAAGTAAGTTCACCATCATATTAATGAGGCACATCTAGTCTCTCAAATAACTAAATCTCACTTTCCTAATAGACTTTGCAGCTTTTGATAGCAGGAAAAGCAAGTGGAACAAATAACGAATTACAACGTTATTCCATATAAGTGTGTTTGACCAGTCAGGATGCCATGTATTGTATTGAACGGTCACTTTGAGACCATGAATTTCTGTACAATCTCCTGGACAATCAAACCAACAGTGTCTCAGGTTGGACCAAGGGTATGGACCAACTAACCAGCCGTTCCGTGTGTTTGTCCCTCTTGTGTATGCTCCTCAGGGGTGGGATGATCCAGACGTGCGAGCAGTACCAGTTTGTGCATCATGTCCTAAGCCTGTATGAGAAGCAGCTGCCTCGCGCTGCTGAGGAGTAGAGCGAGCGCTGCAGCCCCACTCGGACCGAGACACACCACTGTACACTGTACCACCTCCGGTGGTATGCACCCTTGTACCTAGCATCATCTCAATCTCACCCTTTAACACGTTCAAACCATGTAGATCTCTTCGCTGACTGAGTAGTTGACTGAAACTAAGTGAATTCTGTGCAGGGAAAAGTCGGAGGAAAAAGTCCTTAAAAAATCCTTAGCAGACACTTCAGTGACCCACACAGTCCCGGAGAGCGTAATATTTAGGCCCTAAAATAATCCAAGACCTGATATTCTTTTATTTGCGCTTTTAAAAAAAGAAAAATCCCACTCCTGCTGATCGGTCTAAATCACCAAAACCTCATCGTCTATTTAGCCGTCTTGAATACTGTATTTACAGTTATCAAAAAGTCAAACTGGAGCTGATCTATGAACCGTTGAACCGAGGCCATGTCAGTGTCAATGATCAGTGCCAGCAAAATTCAAATCTATCTAGGGAATCAAAACACCATATCAATGTCAAAGTTCACAAGGAATTGAAGTTAACTTACATCTCCTCTCATTCACTCCCATTGACTCTTAATTTAATGTAAAAAATTAAAATAGATTCATAATAGAAGGCCTGCTTCAACTTTTGATGATTTCAGGAGACACCTCATCTTCAGGTTGCATGGTGCTAAGTGTTCATTAAAGGCATGTGCAATGTTATGGAACATAGGAATGTATAGCAATTAGGTTATTAATTCAATAATTAGGATTTCTGTGAAGTATACTGTATTACAGTTTTACCATGCTGCCTGTGCAGTCCTCGTGGCCCACGACGTTTACAGTTAACAACTCCTGCATTAGGGCCACGTAGAGTCAGGGGCGTCACAGGGCCATGGACCCTGAGGGGACAGAGGCCGGAAATACAATCAGACCATCGTAATGAAAACAATAAAAAGCCCAGAGAAGGCTCTGAAGGATCTGACATGTGCACAGCGGTAAGTGTATTGCACAGGAGAGCAAATTGTTTCAACAAAATGCACCACGTATTGATGACGTACGGTCACATACGGCTAATCTTCTTGTAAATGTCTAATTCCCATCGTAATTTCCCTCAGAGTTTCGTGCTCCGTGACGCCCCTGCGTTCAACAGTAGCTTAAACACATCCGTGAAGTAAGAAGCCCATGATTGCTGTATAGACAGACCAGACCTAATATGTATGAAGCACAATAGACCGACTAAGGTAGTCTCTGATGTTCAGCTGTAAACGTTATTTTTTTTCTTGTACTGTGTATTGATTGTGTTTAGTTTATTGGATTGCATGTGCTGTATGGGACTCCATAGGTCCACAATCAAAGCGACGTGATTGGTTGTCCTGCTTTTTGTTGTGTAAAAGGGTTAAAGTGTATTATATTGCTTGCTCTCGGCCAATGCTTTTGATACAGTTTGCTTTTGTGACACCAACCAGAGATATTTTTAGAAACATTTTGATACAATCCTTTCGAGTAGATGCCTTGTGTATATTTCTGTTTACACCATGATGGAATGTAGCTCATACTGTGGATCAAACTATCGGTTTATATTGCAAGATTTGACAGAACAAAATGTGACAACTACCTAAGTTACCTTAAGGTGAAGAAATTAAATAGATTGTGTATAGTCTTCAGTATTATCACTTAATGCCTGTAGGCTTTGCTTTAATATGCTTTGCTTTCTGTGTATGTTTTTATTGTTTTTCTTGGAGAATTTTACCTCAGACTGAGTTTTTACGCAGTTCCCACTCGATTGCATCTGTGACTCCGGGCCACTGTCAGTTGACAACAAGAGAAATAATTGCTATGTGTACGGCAGCTAAAACAGTGAAGACAGATTTCTATGTAACAAAAATCACTTTAAAACAACTTCTATCAACTTCAACAGTCATGAACATTATCAGAGGATGCAGTTAACTCACTGGGCTCAGATCCATTTACAGACTTCCAACACACTAGAAAATTAAACTGCCAAAATTATCTTTCAAGGGAAAAAAGACTGGGATTGGTGTGAAAAGCTACATCTACATATCTTCTGTTAGACTTTTGACCCAATCCTCTGATAATGTCTGGTGCACTCGATTGAAAAGCTATTACTTTGAGAGCTCATTTTCTTTGCTTATCTACCTTCTCCTTCTCCAGTGATTAAAATGGGGACGACGCAATAGCCATACTATCAGGCATACAACCAACCAGCAATCAGTATTCCTCCTCCTTGCTACAGTATCGCTTTCAGTTGTGAGTTTTTGCATCCAAATAAAGGTAGATTTTCATGAATCTGTGTAGCTCCCTCAAGGACTCTCAATCCATCACAATCATACAAAGCTCCCTCTGCTCCAGTTGAGCTTGTTATTGAAGCAATGCATAAATAAAAAAAATGAATGTAATTAAAGTATAACTTTGAGATTTAGAGGTTTACTAAAGAGCTACATTGGATTTGTGTTCAGCTGGATAGGTGAATTGCACTATTGCACTTTAGTGCAGTTAAACATTTCTACCACTTGGTGTCAGTACATACAAAATAATGACACATCGTGCCAACAGCTCCCTCGTCCTGCATTCATCTGCCAGTTCACTGACACATGTAGTTGGCAGAGAAACAGAACAAAGGGTTTCAATCAAACAAAAGAGATTGGTTCTATTTTGGGGAAGACATTTTGAAATGTTATAGTAGGAACAGCACAGTTTGATTAAATACTATCGTGAGAACATTTAAAAATGTTAATGGTAGCTGCATTCAACTGAGGAATGTTGCCTCTTTGGACCAGCTCAGTCAATGGAACGTAGCCATCATTCGTTTTATAATTATCACCTTTGCTTTTCCAATTAAAACATGTCAAAGTGTCTGCATTGAAAAGGTCATGGAGCTGAAGTCAAACACGATTTGTTTTGTTACTGTTTACCACATATGTGTTGCTATGGAGAAGAAGGCCTACTTGTTAATATATGTAATATATAATAATATTTAGAAGGCGTTTTTTTAAAATATTCTTGATGTCTCCTGAAATCAAGAACATGCTAGTTGTATTTATTCTACCGGCTTATTTTTCTATAATTTCTGTCACCTTATACCCATCTCCTTCTTTTTAGTACACACCGACATAACGTAAATCCCTTTATGGCCTCGCACAATTCCCACCGAATTAACGGCATAATCAGCATGGATAATTGAGAACACCTGTGTGGGTGTTTACAGCCTTAAAATCTGTATAAAACACGTTCGATGTTGATGTATCTTTGAGAAAGCCAGGCTTGTTTGTGCCACATGAAAGCCATTGCATGTTCTCTCAGCAATCTGAGTGGAGCCAATAAACAACTCAAAGGCACATTACTGTAAGGGGTAATTATGAAATAATACAATAATAGGCATCTTTTGGAGCTCATTCGCTTGGAATGCTTTCTTGTGTTAGTCAGTTTTTATTGTTATTGCTGCGCCAATGGCCACACATGGGTGCGCACTCCACGGGTCACCAAGCGGCTCCTTTGAAAAGCCGGACTGTCCCTTTAATCTGCAAGCTCACAACGTTGACGTCACCCAGTCTCCGAGCCTTCTCCCCTGAGTCGCCTCCGCTGATTGGCTCGAGGTGACGTCAACTTCATAGCCTTTTCCTTTTTTTCCGCTCTCCCTGCTGAACCATGACCTCATCGCTTTAGTTCAAGAAAGTGCTAAAGTACACCTTCTATAACTACACCCCCTCCCCCACCACCCACACCTCCTCCTGTCCAACACACATGCACGCACACCACGTCCGAGCTATTACGCGAGAGAAACTAATCCATCGCGGCCGCGGTAGAGATGCGTGCTGCCTGTCATCGCGCCCGCTCCGTGTCTCGTTGGTTCCCGGCGGTGTCACCCTCTGACAGCGGCACTGCCCCCCGCCACACCGCCAGGTAAACCCTGGCCAGCCCCATGGAGACACCGCGGCTCTCCCCTCCGACACATGGGGGGCAGTCGAATAACACGCAACAGGAGCCGCTGGAGCCCGAGGTGAGTGAGCGAGCGAGCGAGCGCGTGCGTGCGTGCGCGTGCATTCGTAGGGACGGGGTATGTGTGCGGTTGTCCTGAGAGCTAATGCTAGCTCGCTCTCTGTGCTGCGGAGAGCCCGCGTCCGCGTGCACTGTCAGTTTTATAATGCGCGCTCCCGTCTTATTGAGGGAATTAAACCCCGTCCAGGCTGAAGTTATCGATTCGTCTATTTTGACAGACATCTGGTCATTTTCCTTCCGAGCATTCCACGGTAAGTGAAATGCGCGTTTGACGTTATTTAGCGTTTTATTTTAGCGCCGTTGTTCATCATCATCATCATCATCATCACACGCCGATCGATGGAATGGTTCAGTTTCGCGTGCAGACACATCCACGCGTCACAACAACACGAGGCAGGTTTCCCACTCAGACAACGCGCACTGAACCTCTATTCAAACGTGTGTTTTCAATATTGCTTGACGCTTTTCATGCAACGTTTGCGAAGGCTGGTTCCGCTGTGCCGACTGTGTTGTGTTCTTATTTCTAATCTGGGTCGGTTTGTAATAGTGCGCTGTGCGCTTATCCTCCATAATTGTTATAAACCTTATCAAACAGGCCACAGTGTCCCATCGATCTCTTTGTGCGACGCACTCTCTGTATTGGTCACAATATCGCACGATACAAAATATAAAACATAGACGACCATTTTTATTTTTGTGCTATTTATAGGCACTGTAGCTAATTCATGGTTTTATTTTCATCCGTATCAATATCGTGATCGTTGTTGTGTTATATTAGTCCCAGCCTGTTACATGAACCCGCAATCTGGGCAGCTGGCTGGGAGAGTATTGATTAGAGGACAAGGCTTTATACCAGGTTATGTTGTTTACAGTATGATAACTCCAACAGGGCTTTGACCAGGAATTGATTTATCTAAATTACATGCTCTCTGTAACAGCCCCTCTCATGTTACACACTATGCCCCCCCACCCTCCTTTGAGCCCATTTATTTCTGTGATACTCACTCCACAAACCCTGATTGTACCCAACACATTTATTATTCACATCCAACCGCTCAAATATAACGCTGCACCACATAGACATTCGTGAATGAGGGCTTGCAGATTACATTCAAGTCAGTTAACTGAAGTTGGGCTGACTTTTTTGAACGACTTTTTACTTGTCTTTGATTTGCATCCATTTTGATTATCGGTATGTATTATGATTTTCTTTCTATAAAACTAACCAAACATTACCCATTTCCAACTTGAGGATAACTTGAGGTTTTCTTTCTCTGCAATGGTAAACTAAATATACCGAGATTTAGACTGTTATTCAGACAAGAAATGCTAAATTAACACAGTAACTGCAGGTTTCAGGAACACACAAACATATTTATCATAATATATACATATATTGTTATAACCCCCAATTCAAGGTGATTTTCTTTCATTTCAAAATAACTAATTTGTCTTAGAAATCAGCTAATGTACCAAAATGTTATCAAGAGCTAGTTAAGAAATAGTCCTATCATACTAAATATCTAAATAATTAACAACTAAGCAGTGTTTTTAAAGCATTCTGCATACTTAAAAACGACCTGACCCTGCGATGCTCCAGCGTGCCCTGTGTGGGCGGCGTTTTCTTGAAAACCTGCAGTCCCTTTTTAGTGCTTGCAGAGACAGTGTGCACACACGAGCAGATGCAAAGCTTTCGGTCTCGATAGACTGAAGAGAGAGGCTGAGAGGCTCTGATGATGTAATTCTTTGTGCTCTAAACAAACTGTTTGTGTCTCTCATTGTACATAACGAAGAGATGGCTTCGTATCGTTCTACTCGGGGCTCCGGCCACAGGTGACGTTATGCAGGGAGTTAATGAATGACCTGGATGGCATTACATCATTGTTGGTTGCCCTCGAGTTGCTCTCTTTGTGTTTGCTCCTGTCGCTGATGACCGATACGCTAATCCATCTACAATATGGCACAGCAGGGTTACCTCATTGTTTTGTATAAAGGGCCTGTGAATATACCTGCGTTTCTCCCATTTTATAGAGATAAAGTGACTTCCCCAGTTTAGTTTAATTGCCCTATTACAAATAGGTTTTCTTCACTATCAGTCTTTTGTCATCAAGAAAGACATATCACACTTTTTTTCAGACACGAGATGGCACCGTTAAACTTGCCTTACACTTTTCTTTGTAGCAAGGGTCAAAAGGTGTGTACGGTCTGTTTACATAAAGCTTTGCGACTTGTGTATTTAGCATTCAGGGTTCTTATGCTTTTGGTGATGCACAACTGGAAGTTCCAGTGCCTCTGAGTCACCGCAGGGAAATTCAGATATTCAAATAAAAACTGAAAATCCTCCAAAATGAACCGGCGGATCAGGTTATTTCAGCGTAGCCAAGGCCTTGCTTCTTCTTTGATATGCACGCAGCCATTAGTCTCTGGACTTTCCTTTTTTGGGGGGAAAAGCACTCCGTTTTTCAACCAGCTCAGACGAGAGCGGAACGGCCGAGAGCAAATCAGCAGGGAATGAATCTCTGGGTGACGTCGCTGTGGAGAGTCTATTCACCAAGGCACATTGCCGGTTTTAGATCTCACCCCTGATCCAGCATCAGCACCAGTAGCATCCCATCGTCATCAACCTCTCTGTGCCCCCTTGCTCACCAACCGGGCTGTTTCTATGGCAACAACAGAATCTGCTCCGGGCTTGTACACACTGTCTCTGCACTTCCTCTCCTCTCGGCTTGTTTTCCCTCCGTTCAGCCGGAGCCTCACAGCGAGCTCCTGGCTGCTGCCTATTTTGGTGCGAGGGGCTTGTTTGTTCTTTCTCCTGACCGTCTCTCCCTAGAAAGATGGTTTTGCACACGGGGGTGGCGTTGCGCTTGTTGTGCTGAGTAAGCACACTGAGGTCTGTGATCCCCTTTTGCAACATGCATACTTTCCCTCCCTTTCCATCTCCTTGTCTCCATTGTTTGCGTTCTCCTCTTCTCCGTCTCTGTCCTCACAAACGTGGTCCACCGACGGCGCGCTTTCCCTGAGAGAACTGTCTCGCGGTGCAGGAGATGCCGAGCACCAGTCTCTCCCCGCACATGTGAACCTGCACACTTCGCCCCTCCCCGTCCCCGTTCACCGCACAGGAGCAAGAAAGAGAGCGATAGAGGAGGAAGGAGGGATTCGGAGAGAAAGAAGGGAGGAAGGCTCGGCGGCCGGTGGGGGTGCGGTCGCCATTCGACGTATGCAAGCGTCAAGTGTCGTGCTCGGAAGCAGGGGAGCCGAAAGGAGAGCGCCAGGCTCCCACACCTGGAAGAGGCGTTGTTGTTGGCTAAAGGGCTCCGCGCCATAAGAGGTATGATATAACAGGTGATGGGGTAGGTCGCAATGTAGCATGCATTGGCCGGCGTGGCTGCCAGCTCCAACGTTTCTGCAGACTTGCTGCCGGGGTGCACATGGGGAGGGGGGAGGGGGGGGAGTGAGAGAATGTCAATGCATTTGTTCGTGCCGTGTAGCTGTAGGTCAAGCTGATTGTGCCTTCCTTAAATTGTTGATGCAGAAAATGTGCATTTAGCCATCGCTATGACACAGAACGATTACTGGATTAGATGTCCTTTGCTGCTTTTTTTTAAGCGAGGGTACACGTTATCTTTGTGCAATGCTCAGTCTTTGTGAGATCTTTTCTTGTGTTTGCTATTGCTTTGTGTATTGTTTTTTTTTTTTCCTTCTGCACAGCCGTGCCTTTACTGTACTTTCTGCGGCAGTGCCGGCAGTTGCAGGTGTCCGTCTAGGTGTTCCTCCATGTTTCTGTGCATCGGGCAGGTTGCCATGTGTGCACCACACTTGGCCACTGACCTAATGGGAGATACAGGCCTCAGGGTAGATGACAGGAAATTTATCTTGGTGATCCGTAGAGGAATGATGCGTGTTGTAATGAATGGCACTGCGACATTAACCGCTGCACGTCCACGTCTTTACATTTGGCGCATTCTGATGTGCAATGGCCAATTCCCTTTCCCTTTTTCGGTCTGTGTCTCCCTCACTTCAGCGGTAGCTTTCCTTTTGTTTCCGTCCTCCTCCCCGCTCAATCTCCACAACTGTCGCCTCCCTCTCCTTGGGCTGGCGGAGTTGCTACGGATCCTCACTGAATAACATCCTTTGCCCCCCCCCCCTTCCCTCCCCTCCACTCCCCTTTCTCCTCTCTCCGCGGCAGCGGTGTCAGAACAGAGGTGAAAAGTTGCGGAGCAGAACTGCCTGGACGTCTTCCCAAGCCACTGCCGATCAGAGGAAGCCGTTTCTCCACATTTCTTCCCTCTCAGTCGCTGCTTTCTCGCCCACCTCCTCAGCACTGTTCCGTCCCTGCTCCGTTTCACATAGACGGCTCTCTTCTGTTTCTATTAGCATAACATGACACATTATGTCTTGCCTGGCAAAAAATAAGGCCATTTCTCCAGCGTCTTTTCCCGTCTTCAAGTCAGCCTATTTATTGCTGATATTATTCATTTCATCTGTTTTCAAAAAAAAAATAATACAATAAAAATGGCTCTGTTCCGCTCTACGTTTCTATCTGTTGTACTCTCCCTTTTCACTGATGTGTAAACGTTATAGGCTTTGGGGTAAATGAGAGGAGGCCCATTCATTTTTCATGACACCATGTGACTGTAGATGAATAAAACAACACGACTGCATTCACATCCTGAGCCTCCCACCTGTTGCGCAACACCTCGCAAGGAAATGGTCCTCAGTCTACACTGGCTTTTTGTTTTATAGTCAAACAAATTGCACTTTTTTTCCACGCAGCCAATGATCTCTATATCTTAATGTGTGTGTGTGTGTGTGCGTGCGTGCACGTTTGTGTGTGCGCGTGTGTGTGTGTGTGTGTGTGTGTGTGTGTGTGTGTGTGTGTGTGTGTGTGTGTGTGTGTGTGTGAGACGATAAGCATTCAAGAGCTGACCATGAGCAGGTCTAAATATCAAAGTGACTATTGGAAAAGAAGGCGCAGTTCATCCGGTTTATGGACGGGTCTCTGTAACACACAGATACACGCGTGTGCACGTCCTATGCGCACGCACACAGGATGTCACACAGGCCGTTTGCTTGTGTCCAGACCTGATCCCTGAATTCCTCCAGCTTAATTTATCTCATGCCCTTAGTTTCCTGTTTCATAAGGCTACTAAGAGACACTTGATCAACAACAACAAACACACACACACACACACATAGAGACTTATGCCGGCACACACACGTTTTATTGTTGTCTTTGGCTTTGTTTGGATGTGTGATATTCTTACACATCTCAGGACTGACAAATATCAGGGGATGAGTCTGTTGGCTTTGAAGCCTTGAAATAACTTTTATATTCATGTTTAGCATTGTGGATATTTTTAGCTCTTAAGGTCTGCCAGTAAAAGGAATAAAAATACAATGTTCACTTGAGACTGTGGTTTTGAAATGAATCCGCAGTAAATTCTGTCATTGTTGTGTAGCAGCGCGGCTTAAAGGATTTCGTTCGTTGCGCGGGGATGATTGTGCTGTAGTAGGAAAGGTGGCGACGACCCTCTCTGATCGTCTCAAAAGCTCATCAACGTTTCTTCTTCTTCGTCTTCTTCTTCGTCCCCTCTGTTCAACTCCTGTTTTCCAGGCACCATGGATCTCTCAGCACCTGCTCCGGCGGTAGCCTTCCTCCACTGACCTCACCTGCACCTCCCTCGCGCTCCTCGCCCCATCCCGTATTCGCCCAACCCCCACGTGTGCGCGGCCCCCCCCGACATCCCTCCCACACCATGGCCGGCGAGAAGGGGCCGACCAAGCGAAGCGCAATGGACATCAAGCGCCTGGCGAGCCTCATCCAGAGAGGAACGGGCCGCCTGCTGGTGATTGACAGCAGAACATTTTCTGAGTACAACGCGTGGCACGTGCAAGGCGCGGTCAACGTGTGCTGCTCCAAGCTGGTGAAGAGGCGACTGCAGCAGGACAAGGTGTCCGTCACTGAGCTGCTGCAACCCAACGGCAAGGTGAAGGTGAGGACACCTGGGAGTTGGTAGTTGACTTCTTGCGTGGTGGTCGTGGTTGGTGGGAGGGGGGGGCAGTGATTAGAGAGCCTTTTCCTTCAGGGTCCACGTTTCAGTCCAACTTTCCATCTTGCCGCTAAAGGCGCTGGGTTTTTACCGGTTTTAGGGTTAGGGTTAAGCTAAGCTAACTGCTGCGCTATTTGGGCTATTTATGGACATGTTTGACTTTTTTCATAGTTATAGTAATAGTAAAGTAAATATTTTGATTTATACATGTTTTTATTTAGGTTTTTCTCTTGTTTGTTTCCATCTACAGACCAACAATGGCCAGTTCAAAAATCTGCACTTTGGAAATTGAAAGAATTCCCTGTGACGTACAGAGATAAATAGAGTGGCTCTTGTTGCGAACAAGGGTTTATGGTAGAAATGGTTAATTTAAAGCACCGTGCGTTGGACATAACCTTGTTTGTATCAGAATCAGCATGAAATGCAAAGAAGAAATAACTTTTGTGGCAAAACATCCTCATCAGACAACGGCAATATGTTGGTCTGCTTTTTGTGTTAACGGGTTTACTCAAGAGTTGTGCAGAAGAACACTTCCTCCCCAGCATCTCAAAACATTTCCAATTTCCTTTTGCTGTGTACTGTTGTGGTTCCGGATCAGCCTCCTATGAGCTAGCTCAGGCCGGCTCCACATCAACCGGGGTTATATTTGGAGAGCAGGCGGCCGGACTGTATTTTTGTCGCTTATCAGTGGCCCTGAAATCGGATCCTGCCGTTTTCCATGACTTCTCCTCCGAATATGACGGCCTTTTTTCCATGGCCTGTCTACTCGTGGCACGCTAACTCCTGTATTTTTAGTTGCTGTGTGAAACTGAAGGAACTCTGAGAGGGGAAACCTAAGCGGGGAGGAGGAAGAGAGAGGGAGAGAGAAGGGAGGGAGGGTTATGTGTTTTGTGCCCTCATAGGCGTAAAAACTTCAGTCAACAGTTTTACAGGATGGGCCAAATTTATTGACAAAGCTGTGGTGATGATAGATTCATTCACTCACTCATAATGTTACTTTCATTTTAACGGCTCAGAGTGGCCGATGACACATAACAGGTGATGGAAATGTTTTTCTTGGGTGTGACGAGTTTGAATGGCAGCATTGACTGCTGTTGTAATTGCTTTTTGTTGATTTAGTTCCTGGTTGGCGTGAATCTGACTTGAAACCACTTCTCAGTCTGTCAATTGTACTTTTGAATGTGACGGATGATATGCTACCGTTTAGAGCCCTTTTCAGATACCAAGATCAGTCCGGGAACTGAAAAACAGTATTTCCATTTTGTGCTTAGCAAGAGAAACTCGCCCAAAACACGCCCTGCTCAGTAAATGGCAAATAATTATACTTTATTGCTCCAGGTTATGGCTTTGCCCTCCTCGTTTGATTACAGTTCACACTTGTAGGTGACTGACCCTTAAAATGACGTCAGAAACTGACGGCAAGATGAATTGTTTCTTTCTCAAGTCAAATGAACCACAGTTCAGCTAATAGCGTTTGGGTAATTGGTGCATTGGCTGAGAGCCCCCATGCGGCTGCTGCGTCTCACCAGCTCTCTGTTATATCAATTACTTTTAATTCAGCTTTATTGCAACGGCTTCTGGCAGTCAACCAGCAAGTCTTTTTTTTTTCTCACCAAAATGCACCGCTATTAACTGGACATCCAGATCCTGGAAAGCCTCAAGGTCCCACAGGAGAAGGGGGGGGGGGGGGGGCCTGCATCTCAGAACGTGTGATTATTCCGACCAACAGATTTAGTTTTGCTCAGAAAACGCTTTTGACTTTGGGTGGCGATGATGCACGACCCACTCTGGTACGCCGAGGATTTGGGAAGAAAACCAGAACAAAAGCTGCAGCTGGAGAAGCTGTAAAGTGTGGGAGGTTTAGTGTGTCTCTGTGCTGGATCTGTTTGGTCCACCTCGGTGTGGGACTCTGTGGTTGGCAGGTCTCACACTGTGGCGCCCCGCAGAGCCCTGCTTCCTCCTCATTTCTCTCACTTTCGATCTCATGACTGCCTGTCAGTCTCCCACAACAATGGCCTGCGCCTTCCAACCACCGACCCATGACGTCATCATTTTATGTTCCTCCTCCCTCTCCCTGTCTTGTGTTGCCCCATGGCTGGTTTGTTATTATCCATTCCCTCCCCCCCCCAGTAAAGACGATAAGGCTTGCGATTAATGCTAGGCTGGATCAGGCTGGAACTAGCCGTGTGAGAGGGGAGGGCCCCGACGGATCCAGACTCTTTTGTTATTGGCTAAGCATGACATCATCTCTTTTGTGCGGCCACTGGCAGGCCGCAGGCTGGGCACGTGCAGACGAAGCTGTGCGATGTTAAAGCCGGCTTCCAGCTAACCCCTCACACATAAACACACACAATCCTCTCTACCCCCCACATCGCTCTGAGCGTCGCCAGCAGCCGCCTCAGCGAGCCAAGACAGCAAAGGACACCGTTGTGGCTCTTTGTTGGGGAAGTGAATGCACGAAGCGGCAGTGCAGCATTGAGGGTATTCATGGTTTGTGATGCTGCCTCTGCCTCCTCCCTGGCCGCCTCCCGCCTTACATCCCATTGAGCACTAATAGCCTGCATCCCCCAAGGCGCTGCACTCACCCTCTCTCTCTCAGAAGCTCCCGACGCTTCAGTTAACTAAGCTGAATGAACATCCATGACCAGCACAGCGGCGATCACAAGTGGTGTCCTCTTTCTTCGCCCCTTTCACAGCCCCGTCTCTCCACAACCTTCTTCATCAATGCCCTGTGCTAAGGCGGGTCAGGGAGCGCAGGATTCAGTATGTGAGGTGGTGCTGGACCAGAGGTTTTCACTACCGCCAGCCAGCCTGGGGAAGCACCCCTGCAGCATGCATGCGTGCACGCAGGCCGAACCTCAATGGGTCCCAGAGCAGTGGAGAGAATACGGCGGCCTACTCATAGTGACAGAAGTGATTCAACTCTAGCATGTATGCAAGTCTTGTGATACCAACATATGAGTCATGATAATGAACAGTAGCCCAATTATGACAATAGAGAGATCCATCAGATGCATCTGGGGTCTTGTCTGTGCTCTTAATTGGTAGGGGGAGGAGCAGTTCCCTGCTGTCTAGCTCGGGGGGGGTGGGGGGGGGGGGCGGGCAGCACGTGGTAAACTAATGCGTTTATGCAACAAAGAACATCCCCATCAGTTGCACTGATGACGCAGGCCGAGGCTGTAATGATGCGTGATTCTAGGGTGATTTAGAAGATTTAAGGGTGAGTATTGCTGAGAGAAAGTACCTAAAAGGGCAAAGACACTGGCAAAGACACTGGTAAGTCTTTGGGAAATACCTTAGTTTTCGTAATAATATGGTTATTACCAGATACGTTTCATGACCACAAAGCAACATTTTGAAGGAAAGAACATGAACTGAGAACTTGGTCTATGACGCTCTATGTTGCCAGAGGGCAAACTCTGGGATCTTCTTTTTGTGAGTTTCATTCACATTGTTCCTTTTGCAAAAGTCAAACAAAGGATCCCAAAGTGGCTTTTCTACAGAGCAGCATGTGTCATGCGTTTACATTGAGGTCAGGGCATGCATCCTTGTTTTCTTTAAAGGTCACACTGTTTGACACAGACACACTTACTTACATGCTGCGTGTATTTTCAGACATAACCCACTGCACCACAGAGCAGGAGTAACATTTATGTTCAAGTAGATGCTGGGTCAAAGGTGTAAAATGAAAGGTGGAGGGAATGATTACTTGATGATTTGCCTTGAAATGGGGCTTTCGTTCACGCAAAGCCAGGATGAGGACATGGTAAAACCGGATATAAGGCGTGAATGTGCCCTTTGAAGAAGACGATTTGGTCCGATTCCTACGGGGAAATTGTATGTAAATGTCTACAGGAATTACTTGTATCGGAATTTCTAAGTCTGGTGTGTGTGTGTGTGTGTGTGTGTGTGTGTGTGTGTGTGTGTGTGTGTGTGTGTGCTAAAGGTCCTCTGACATTTAGCGGTGTGAGTGTGTGACCAGATCGGGTGACCAGATCTCTGAAATGATCAGTGACGGTGTGATCTCACACTGCACATGGGCATCGAGGACTTTCAACACGTATTCGCATGTGAAATGCAACACGCAGGCGCACAGTTATCCGTTGATATCCTACCATTAACGATATCACAACCGTAACCTTTAAGCTTCATCTTAATGGTCACCGATGACGCTACCTCCAGACACAGACCTGCTAACTAAACCTGTGACTGCTTTTGTATTTGGTCCTCACAAGGCTAGAAGAACAGGTACTCACACCTATAGAGGCAAACATGAAAGTGGCAGCTGCCAGTGCCAGTCAGTGACATCATCACCGGGTGGAACGTGTCACCCTGAGTGTGCAGGAGGCTTTAAATGATACTGCCAGTTGCAGCAGGTCCCCTATCAGCCTGTAAGGAACCTCTTGGATGTCCGACCATCTGGCCGGCCACGTTGGCATAATGAAGCGATCAGGAATATGCACACAAATCAATTATTAATTGGCAAATGAAAGAGCGATTTTGAACCGTGTTTTCTGCAGCTGATGAATCGATTCAAGGGCTGACTCTTTCACACGGTGCCATCCCGCGCCGTCGGTTTTGCACAGTGCAGTTCACGCTCCCGTGTCTACTCCAAGGCTCCAGACTGCTTCATGTTGAGTCCAGTCGGTTTGAATCCTGTAGTCAAATGGTTTTATATGGGAAATCCCAGAGAGGGCACATTGAGAGGGCCGGGACTGCGTTTCAGGAATGTGGGGCCATTTTTAGACTGTGCTGATGTTGCGTCACAGGCCTGTTCACACACAAACACACGTACTGTCCCGCTCAGCACTGACCTTGTCCTCGGTGAGGAGCACAGCCGAGGTCAGGTGAAACCATGTTTCACTATTTTCACAAACACGTACCGGCCGCCAGGGCTGTGTTTCCGCAATTCTATATGATCTATTTTGTTGCCGCATGTCTTCTGTGCGTGTGTGTGTGTGTGTGTGTGTGTGTGTGTGTGTGTGTGTGTGTGTGTGCAGACTGTTTTTATACAGGAGCATTGACAGTAAGGCCAAGGCTTGACCTCGTTTTCTTTCCCACTCGGTTCACCAAGAAGACTTTCTCCATCCCAACACCTTCACTCTCTCTTTCACATCCACATTTTCTCTATTTCCATCACAAGTTTACACCCTTGTCCCTTGATTTCTTCCTGTGTGTGTTTGTTTCCCCACTGCAAATGACAGGATGTAAAATATGCTCCCCATTATAACAGATTTCTCTCTCCCACTCCTCCTCCCTCTTATTCCTCTCTTTATATTTAATTGTCCTCCTTTTACCACCAATCCCCTTTCTTTTTCCCCCTTCTCATTGTCTCAACCTCCATTGTCCCTCCATGATGTTTCCCTTCGTCTCTGCCAGTGGCATTCCTTGTTTACCTGCAGTGTGCATGCGTCACAGCGCCGGGGCCAGCACAGCAGTCGGGTAGCGACGCTGTAGCACTGCAGAGGGATGAGAGCTCTGTACCGCTGCTGCAGTCTGACAGCCGGCACCACGCTCCCTCGGGTCGTTGACCTCTAACATTGCAGCAAACTCTATTGCAAACTGAGCTGGTAGTGTAGCTTTGGCCTTTCATCACAGCACAATCTGCAGAGCGGCATCATTCCTGCACTTCTGTGTGTAATTGTGTCCTCTTGGCTGAAACAGGAAAGGAATCCTTCGGTCTGTTAACTCCATCTTTTCCGGTTGAGTCTTCCTCCTTTTTTTTTTTTTAACCCCATTATTAATCCAATGGAACCTGTTTTGCTCTATGCAGCTGACATAATCTCTGCGTGCTGTACATTTATTGTGTATTTTTGCACTGCATACGTGTATATTAAAAGGCCTGCAATCCCCAGGCATCAAGACCAAACTCCCAAATTAGCTCTGATCCCATTAGGATCATTAGCCAAGATTACCCAAGGTTAGTACAGATGGAGGGTGTAGAGGATTTTAAACCAAGGGAGAAGAAGCAGAGAGAGGAGCATGTGAACATGAAAAAAAATATATATATGGCCAGAAAGAGGTACCAAAGGCCATTTATGTTAAGCGTTTGGGGGGGGGTTATTATTATACCGTGGGTGGTAGGGAAATGACTGGAAGATTGCCGGGTTGGTTGTGAAGTGTAATAAAGACAATCTAAACAGAGAGAAGATCCAGCTTCCAAAGTCGCCCCATGTCCCATTTTTAGGCATCGTAAACATGTCTGATTATTTCAAGTCCCTTGCGATTGTTACGACGCTTCCGGCTTTCAGCTCTTTGTGTCCTTCGTGTCAGCGTTGGCGCCGGATGCCGAGCTAAATCAGATTTCACTGGACCGGAGCTACTTGTAATCAGACTTCAGAGGATGACCTTGTCCTGTCTAAATCACCTGCGTGGCTGTCTGCCCAGCTGCTGGGCCACAGCTGCTCCGTAAGCAGAAACCTAATCAGTCACTCCGCGCACCCTGTGTGGCTGCCTTCAGCAGACTCACACGCAGAGCGACGCGAGGGATGGGCGCCGCGCTGAGAGGGCCTGCAGTGCTCCGCCGGGGAGCTGCAGCGGCTGATCGGCAACATGCTTTAGACGCGGATGGTGCGCTCCATGTTGCGTTAAACAGCGTGGGATGTCCCGTGTCATCCTAGCCCCTCACCCCTCCCCACCCTATCTAACTACCGCATCCCCTGCACCGCCTGCCTCTTTTCCTCTTCTCCCCTCTCTTCCTGTTGCTTTCGCTCGAGCATCTTTCTTTATCTCATCTGCACGTCTCTCCACTACTCCACTAACCCCCCCTCACCGCCCTCCCTCTCTCCTCCCCTGTCCAGTGGTGGCTCCGTGATGCGGTGATTCATAGCTGCAGTAGGCACCGCCTGGTGGTCACGTGACCAAAACCTGCCTGACAACATGGGCAACAACACAGCGTGACTGGTGTGTGCGCATGCACATGCTCACACCATCTCTCTCTCTCTCTCACACACACACGCTCATACTGTGTCATCTTCCTGAGGATCCGATGGTGAATCCACAGCCTTTGCAATGCAATCAAACTTTTGACCGCATTATCTCCCATTATGACACACACGCCTCTCAGCAGTATTTGCACAGTAAATAATACCGTCACAGTTGCACAGTGCTCACTCAGCACAACTGCATTTTTCATGAGCCTGTACTTCATCTCCATAACTTACTCCAGCGTTTCCTGTAGTTCATCCTGCTTAGTGTTCATAAAGCCTGCATCTCTTGTCATAACTCCCAGTGGTGAGTTTGTGAGTTCACTTTGTTTTCTTTAGGTCCCTGTTGGGTAACAGATCAGCACAGTTGTGAAGTTCTCTGGGAAACCATCTCATGGCCCGCCGTGTTTCTTTTGCACAGCCGAGAGGTCTACGCTTTTGCACCAGTTGGGTCTGATAAAATAGATCTGTTTTATTTAGAGACGTGTTTGCACTTGCGCCTGTGTGTCCCAAATTGCAATAAATTCTGTTACCTTTTGTCCAGTATTACAGCCCCGTGAATCCAGTCATATTAACGAATGATTTCTCCCTTGTTGGCTATGGATGCTTGACGTACATTTTAAAGGTTGCACTAATAAGTGACTCTCTCTTCTTCCTCGTTGTTTATCTGTTTTGCAGGTGGAGCTGGGCAGGAAGCAGGAAGTGGTGGTTTATGACCAGAGCTCCAAAGAGGCAGTGCATCTGTCCAAAGACGGCTTTGTGCACATCCTGATGGGGAAGTTGGAGGGAACCTTCCACAAGGTCTCCCTGCTCACTGGTACGTGAGAATGTGATGAGCATGAGCGCGACGAACGGGCAGTGTGTGTTTGACTTTATTTCTATGGACACCAAATAGGAAGTCTTTCATCCAAAATGGACGGGTCTCTTTCAGTTACTCACCTCTTACTGGGTGGGCCTCACCGCCCCCCGGCCCCATTCTAATGTAGTGCCACGGTTTGGTCAGCAGGAGTCACTCACGAGCCCACATTCTCCACACATTCTTCTCTTTGTTCCTCGTTTCGTAACTGGCAGTGATCACAAGTTCACAGGTAAATGTGAGGATAAGAACGTGAACGGGAAGAAGAAGAAGAAGAAGAAGAAGAAGTGTGAAAGCCCGGCTACAAAGCCCTTTGCTCACTCTCTGATGTTTAAGCTTCCCCAAAGTCGTTCTTCTTCCACATCAGCCCAGATATTGAGCTGAAGCTTAATTTCAATCCCCTGGTTTTATTTACCACATGTATTATCCTGTCATAATGTCTACTAAGCACACTAAGACTTATAATTGAGCCCCAGCGAGAATGTTAATAGCCCAGTTGAGTTAATAGCATCTCGGTTGAGTTGGCTACAGCTTTTTAAAGGACCGTACGCACACACCGACCAGCAGAGGCTTAGGAGTGCGCCTCAAATGTGCGCTGACACATCTGAGACAGGATTGGAAATGAGACGTGTAGAAGCGTGCTGCTTGGGCAAATCTCTGCTCTCTCCTCTTCACCCCCACAGCCCCATTCTTCTCTTCCTGTCAGCTCTCCCTCCACTGGGCGATAAGCGCTTTTTCATGCGTCATTCATAGCTGTTGAGGATTGCCTCAAAGCGCCCGGGCTTCACCATTAGTCACAGAGATGTACTGAGCACATGCTCCGTTTGGGCACACCCAGAATCATGTTCGCTATCGCACCTACTCACATTCGCCGATCCGACAGCTTTTTTGGATTAGACATCATTCCATTCTTAATGAAAGGGCCGTTGTCAGCGATTCCCTCCACTTCCTCCGCTCACTGTCGCTACGTTTCATGAGGAAAAAAGAAAGAAAAATCTTCCATTTCTGTCGCAGCTTCTCTGCTGTTTCCACGACAACAGTGGCAGAGAATATTCGTCCAGAAGGAATCAGCCAATGGGGTTGGCTGTTGTTTGGGTGGTTGTATTATTGGGGTCAGTGGAGCTAGCTGTCTGCGTCCGTGCATTCAGGACGTTTGTGTATGTGGGTGGGCAGAAGCGCGGGGCGTTGCATACACACATATGCACGCATGCATTGATGTACCCGTGCATGATAACATGCAGATGAGCGCCGCAGGCTTTGTTTACATGTCAATAGAAGTCTGCAGGGCTATTGTGAGAGAGGGGACATGGATGCCAGGGAATTCTTTTGAACAATGCTTATTCAAATTTTTTAAATAGCGACACATGAGGCTTATTAGAAAATATATACAGTATGAAATCTATTGAAATTAACTGTTTTTTCCACCAATCAAAAAAAGAAAAGCACCTATGTTCTGCCTGTTTACAAGCTTCATTTTAATTCAAGTTTCAGTAGGGGTACAAAATCTGATATGCAATTTGATTTTCATACACCAGCGACCTCAAGCATACACACATTGTAATGTTGAGTAATTAACTCCTGAATCAGTTAAATAACCTACAACAGTTTGTTGTACAATTAGTTACTAGTCAATCATCAAGAATTTTCCTCCGGTCGGACCAGACAAACAAGTTATTTGAAAACATATCCTCATGGGCCCCAGAACATTTTACAAGCATGTTTTACTATTTTTAAATCCCCAAAACAGAGCGTAACACAAAAAATGTTATATAGCCCCCCTTTCCTCCCCCTTTCTTTCCCCTCATTCCTGGCTTTGATTATCTTTACTCCCCCGCTTACTTAAATGATTTAAGGTAAAAACAGTAATCATCCTCTCTCTCTTCCCCCCAGTCTCCTGCGCTTCCTCCCCCATTACCTCCCTCTTTACCACCTCTCTCCCTGCCCCTCTACTGAACCCCAGACTTTTGATGCTGATAGTTCCTGGGATGACTTCATATCTGACAGACTTATTTTCAGCCTCACCTGCACTGATGACCACACGGGCCCATATGCAATACAAACAGCTGCTGGGGAGGAGGGGGGGGGGGGGGGGGGGGGGATTTCTGCCTTAACTATTGCTCATGCAAGAGCAATAGTTCATGACTTGAACTGTCCATAAAGAAGAGGAATGAATTGCAAGAATGATGGGGAATTGGAATATATTCTTTGTTTGTGTGCTGGGAAAACATTGATCAACATGCTATTTGACCAGCAGCGCTCAGGCTCAGGAACCACACCGCCTCCTACATGCGGATGATGTCATGTGTTTTTGTGAATGAGACGCAAAATCTGTGCAGCAAATAACTCGAAGCCTGTATTTTAGTTAAAAAAATATGTATTTTGGCCTATGTTGTGGTGCATTCATCGGAATACATGCATTAGTGTGCTTGTGTTTTTATTACTTCATCGACTGTGTGAAAGTGCTTGTGAGAAGAAATTCTCCGGGGACAGCTGTATTTTTACCACAGTAATGATCTCACCCGGTTGGAGCTCAGGCTGATGTGTCTTGCCTTTTTCAGAGTTTCAACTCTGTGTATATTTGAGTATTCTCGTAGAGGAGAAAAACATGGCTTGGGCCGAGCCAGCTGCCGCCCCAGCGGGTCTAAAGGTTTGCCTGCTTCCCACCGATCTGCAGCACGCAGCCAAACCGAAGACAACAGTGCCCGCTAGTGTGCGGAGCGAGCGTTTGTGTGTTCGCTGGTGCCAACTGCGTCGCTGAGTCATGCGTCACATCCACCCTGATGTACGACTGCCGGGACACAGTGTTTTGAGGGTCGGCATCAAAACCCTTGCGTTCCAGTTTTAGACAGAATAAACACAGCATAATAATCAAGGGGAAGAAGGAGCATGTAAAGTGCACTCCTGTTCTGCAGATGGAAAATACACTTTTTAATACACTTTTTAACTGAACAACAGAAAGAAAGTTACTGCTGATTTATGATAAAGGACATTGAGGCGTAGGGACCAAGGATGGAGGTGTGTATTTAATTGTGCGTGTGTGGAGTTTGCAGATGTGCGAGGCTGTTCCTAATCTTCCGTAGCACCATCTGCCAGTGTTTTTTTCGGATTACTAAAGCGTCACACGACAAAGAGAGAAAGAGCGAGGAGAGACGGTAGATTCTCTGCACATGGAGGGCAGCGTTGCAACCTCCGCTTCTCTCGTCACGCCTTTGTTTCAATATGGATGAGTGTCCAACGTTGAATTGATATGTCATTCTGCATTATTCTCTATAAAACAGCAAGTGAGGTTGTAGCTGGGAAGCAACCTGGGTTTTATAAGAGTTTTGCATGCCTCCCACGCTGTCAGCCAGCCAGCTCAATGCGAAAGCACACAGGACAGGACGTGGCGATGACATACTGATGCGAGGCATTAGGAGATGAAAGGTTTCTCTCTTTCTTCTTTTCTTTTGCCTTTTCTCTGCTGAAAACACACAGGAGCCGCTGTGAGCCGCCGGGCTTTGATGAGATCAGGTTAGGGTGTGACTGCACCGACGGAGGTACAAAGGTCAATACAGTTATGTCATTCTTCTGTTATACAATGGGGCGGCGGCTCCTGTTTGTGTGTGTTTGTGTGTGTTTGCACCGGCATCAGAGAGATACTGAAAATGTGAGGTAATCGTAGGAGGCCAAATCTCACAATGCAAGCGTTTCACAGAGAAATTCCAATGAGCTACATGAGGAGGTCTGTTTGTGTCCGTGTGTAAGTGTCTATTTGTGTGTCTGTGCGTGTGTGTGCATAAATATGTGCATATGAAGTAGTGCGTGCACACGCGTGACGCGATGTTTGAGAGTGCAACTGTGAGAAAAAGGAAAAGACAAAACAGACAGAGGAGCGCCATTGAGGAGATGAGGTCATACCCATGGTTTCAGCCTGTGTGTGCGTGTGTGCGTGTGTGCGTGTGTGTGTGTGTAGTCGGAGGCCTTCACGCTGACCGGCGCATTGTCGGCCTCCTTGGAGCTGAAAGTCTCCACAACCTCGAAAGCAGAAACACGGACCCTCACGCTGGTGCCCAAACACCTGAACACACCAGAATCCTAGACACTTTAGAAAGCGCCAGATGCTTCAATGCTTTCACAGGAAGTTCCTTCTCTTCAGTTGCTGCCATCTCAAGTCCTTTGGGGGCTGAGCTGCCGTGGATACCGGTGTCATTGAGATTAGGGCTTATTATTCGCACACAATCACATTATTTGCTCATCAATCGTGGTTTTGTTGCCTGAGGTCCACGTTCTCGCCGCCGCCATCCCTCGTCTTTTAACGCCACCTCTCCCGCCACCCCCCTTCGTGACCTTCTAACCTGCCCTCTCTGCACCTCCTTGCCCTTTTCTCCACCCCTCTCCATTACGCCGTGGGGAGCTGCAGCAGATCAATGATTTCATTGAGAAGTTGCCAGTGGTGCCATTAGGAGGTGAGCTCACCTTCCCCGGGGACATCTGACACATTATTCTCAATGACCTGGCCTTCCTCTCCGTCCCTCCTCCAGCCCCTTTTACCTTCCCCCACCCCCGTGGTTTCTGCCTCTCTTTCCACTGCTCCGCCTCCTCCCTCGCTCTTCTCCTCTGTTTCACGGTGCTGAGAACAGAGCTCTATTTTTAGGTCCAGACTCCTGCGGTCGTCACATCTGGCGCCAGTGGCCTCGGTCCTCTCACCCTGGCCTGTAGATACACAAACACACACACACACACACACACATCAGCTCCCCCTGACTAGCACCAAGAGAGCAGAAAGGTCAGAGAAAATGGCCGGTATAATTATATATATGACATCACCTCCTTGCTCTAAAAGTCTTTTAGACTTTGAGAAGCCTTGGAGCTGCACGGTGGCACAACGCGCTGTTCTCTAAGCTCCGTCTGCAGGGATTTAATTATCACACCTTGAAGAGGGATCGTGCAGATTAATGCACAAATGGAGACACACACACACACACAGTCCAGAGGAGACCTGCAACAAGTTAAGTTTTATGTAACAATGTTTTGTTTCACCCCCTCCCTCGTCCGTCTCATTGGCATCACATGATGAACTTGATGTCATTTTCCCCTTTTTCCCCTTAAAACCGAAGAACAAAAACAGCCCTGCATGTGTGTGTGTGTGTGTGTGTGTGTGTGTGTGTGTGTCTGCATGCAGGGCGATGTGTGCCTGTTTATGCGCCTGTGTGTATATATGTGTGTTGTTGCCAAATGTTTCCACCATGACGTGATCTCAGTGCTTAGCTTGCCTCCTGCTCCTCTTCCCTTTCTCCTCCATCACTTACAGTACCTCAGAGAGGCCACACACAGACACACACGCACACACACAGTGAAACACAGTCATACATATACTCTTGCAAGCAAAAAAGGTAGGATACATTTCCTTCTTTATGTACGCATAAAATATGGACATTCAATCCGTTCATCTCTTGTATTGTATAGATATAAAATGAACAGCACATGATCTAATGTGAGTTGACAATAACCCTTTAGTTTACTCCTGTAGTCACACAAAAGAAAATCATTGAGATGTTGCCTTATTTCCTAAAAAATGACCCTTTTGTATAGTGCAGTCTGTCCTAATCACGCTGATAAACTCACTGAATAACTGGAACACTGAAGATGGATCACGTACTGTTTTGGGAAACAAACAACAATACAATAAGACAGAGGATAGAACGTGACATCCTTACTAACCTTTGCTTCAGTATCCGTGTGCCATATAAAGTACATTTTGTGGAGGACCCCAGAAGGACTGTGCCCTAAATACTTCCGTGCTTGTTGAAGCTGCTTTGTGTATACAGTACCTTGTGCATACCTCCTGGCTCCTGCCGCGTTTGAAATCTAGGTGGAAACCTTTTGCACATCACCGCGTCATCCAGCACGGAATGAAAATAGTTTGTTTAAACTGTTACCTAGGCAGTGTCAACACATCAGGTCAACAGGAGCTGGAGCTGGAGAGCGTGCTAACCCGGGCCGGTTACTCCCCATCAGCACCTCGTAACTCAAACTTTACCATGGACTTGCTGTGCCGTGGTTTACCACCGCAGCATTGATCCCGATGACTCTGACACACGATTGCAGTGGACGTTTTCAAGGACAGGAGTTGCTAAATTGAGGGCTTGGACGGCCCACTGACGCGTCTATCGTAGCGTTCTTCCTTGGGACGGTGGTGGAAGCCTGTTTGTGCTTGAAGCTGATGCATTTTATATGCAGCATCCTCATTTATGTGGTTTTTATTACCCAGAGGTTTAAATTAGATTTACACTGCACTTCCAAACATGTGGATGATGTTCTATTTCTTGGCAGCCTTCTTAAGTGTGTTACGGTATGATACGTTCTCTTTTATTTATTAATAACCTTCCAACAAAAGACGGCTCATGGGCTTTAAGTAGAATAGTTGCCTTGAGTAAAGCAGAGGGTTAAAATCCTTTGCGGTGTAACACTTCCCCTGGTATGTACACAGACTTGTAACAGAGGTCTCATTACCGGGATTTCATGTTGGCCACACACAGACTTTGGAGCTGAACCTCTGTGGCTGCTGCTGCTGCTTCCTGATAAAAGCGGGAGATTTTCCATCGCCGCAGCAACAGGCTAATTTTGGAGTTGCAGGCGAGCCCACGGCCCCCGGATTGAAGGAATTCAGCCCTCTGTGATCATTCCAGGTCCTTCTGATAGCTTCCCCTCTGTGCACACATAAACCCACTCACACATGCATCGTTGTAGGCGGCCTGCAAAGAGGTCATTTCCCCTTTGTGTTGTGTAACTATTTCCTGTTTTTGATAACGTGACATCAGCGGGGTGAAAAAGGGAGACGCCAAAGGAAACTCTGCATGTACTTTCAGGAAATTATGCTGTGAGTATTTGTATTTCAACTGTGTTTTTTGATCCAGATTTTTTTTTTTCAGTTCAACAATCTGTCTAAAAACGCCGGCGTCGGCGGGGACCACATAGAAACGGCTTGCCCAGTTCCTCTCACGGCATCTCGCCATTCTTTCTCTATTGTTCTTCTGGAGCTGTTGGAGTGATGTCACTGCAGCATTGTGGATGTGACACAATTACTCACACACACACACACACACACGCACACACACAGTCTCCAGGGCCCGTAATGGCAGGAAAGCAAACCCTGACCGCGGGTATTGAGATAGCAGCTTTCATGAACGCCCAACTGCAGTCCCCGGGGTGTGACGCTTTTAGACCTTTAGATTCGCATCAGCATTTGTGTGAATTCATTTTTGTTTGATCAACATTTCTGTTGGGAAAATATTCATTGAAAAAAAGCACATTTATGCATTTCAGGCTGTGAGTCATGCTGTGTGTGCCGATGACATAATTGCTCAGGGAGTTGTTGTGTGAAATAATATCGGAAAGTCTGATCTGACCAGTCAATGACTGGCTCAGAAAGCCAATTACAAGACTGTGTGTGTGTGTGTGTGTGTGTGTGTGTGTGTGTGTGTGTGTGTGTGTGTGTGTGCGCGACCAACAGAGAACTGAATGACTGTGCGTAGGGCACTGGTGTCTCAGGACAGTGTGTTTCCTCCTGCTGCTCTGATGGGAGCAAACTTAAATGTAACTGATCCAAGACCTGCCCGCCATTCCTTCGCCAGATCCGCCGTGTTATTATTGTGTGTGTGTGTGTGTGTGTGTGTGTGTGTGTGTGTGTGTGTTTGTTTGCCAGACACCGGTTGAGAGGGAGAGCTAAGGTGTGTGTTCACGCAGGTAGTGTCTTCAAGTGCTGCGAGGAAATCCTTTGCATCCCACTATAACCCATTAGCATTTAGAATGAAATAACCATCAGTTATGGACAAGTGAACCCGAGTAGACACACTCACCTCTGGGGAAATTAGACCACCGCAGAGCTAGAACCCACACAAACGCCTATTTCATCTTTTCATTCCTTCAGACTGGTGTGCATGGATCCTGCTCTTATTTGACCTCCATTGTGCCCGTCATGCACACATGAATATGTATCACACCTCTATATACAACCTCAGAAAACAGCTGCTAGTCGCCTCTCTCTTGGCTATAATTAACATTCCTTCTATGCACTCACACTGTTACACAAAGTGAATGCTAGACTTCATATGCATGCAAACACACTGTAAGCACATGCCTGTGGTGGCCGGCAGCATTTCATTTTAAGCCTTAACAGCCCCCCTTTTTGTCCACACACACACACACACACACACACACACACACACAAATCGCTGAACATCTCCAACTGGGATTTTTAAGTGGTTCATCTGGTTTATGAGGACCGCCTGGTCCTGAAAGCCCCCCTTGGTGCGTTTCATAGCTTACCCTCTTCCCTTTCTTTGTGTGCGCGTGTCTTTGTGTACGTACTTGCTCGAGAGTATCTATCTATCTATATCTCTATCTATCTGTGTGTGTGTGTGGGTGTAAACTAACTTCTTGCGAGTGAGATGGATTCAGTGCTACAGGAACCCCCGGCGCTGAGCTCCTCCAGGGGGTTAACTCATTTGGAGGGTAGGGGGTCTTCTGCATGACTGATGCGTGCAGGCCTGCCTCCAGGCTACCACGATAGAAACGGCGCTGGCGCATGGATGAGCCCACACGCATGATCGAGTGGTGCACGAGTGCTGCTTTAATTGCACACACCCCCTCCTCCCGCCTGCTCTTTACGTCAAGAAAGCACTGTATCATCCTCTCGTCCTCGCCTCCTTAAGCTCTGTTTTTCGGACGTAATTGGCTCACGTTACGTCTCTGAAAAGATGGAAGTGCTAATAAATGTAGGGGGGAAGACACTTAATAGGCACGTTTTTTGAATGTTTTCAAATACTAAATCAAAGAAATACCTTCTTTTGATTGCTTAGTTTGTGGAATATAAATGTGTTTTACTGTGACACTAGTACATTGCGCAAAAAAAAATTAGACATTTTCCTTGATATCATATCTATATTTATTTTGAAAAGCTCCCTGATTTAGACACATATTCAATCGTTAACAGTTAATTGAATAGCCTCACAATCAGTCCAGATTTCCTTTTGTCAGACAAACGCGATTACTCACCGCACCAGTAATGACGGTCCCCTCACAATACGGCTACGTCATTTCAGTTAGCAGCTCCCCATGGATCCAAACAACCCCCAGTTAGATCCTGCCCCCCCCCAGGCTACTGAATGTCCCCCTCCTCTCCTCCTGCACCTCCCTCACCCTCAGTTGCTCCATCCCTCCATCCATCCTCCCCTCTGCCTCCCCAGTGGACTACCTCACCCCCCAGGCATGGCAGCTGTGTTCTCCTGTAGGCATTACATCACTGCAAGAGCAGCTTCGTTACTGATCCCCTGACAACCAGCACTATCAACACACACACACACACACACACACACACTTGTGGACATATGCTTGTGTTTCTGCACGTTTGGACAGAGTAACCGTCCACCCCATCCTGTCTAAACCCCCCCCTCCCCGGCCCCCAGCAATGTCCTTCCTTGTCTTCCTCTCACCTTGCGCCGTTCATCCTCTTTCCACATGGTCTCAACACATAGTTGCACAAAGATGAACTCTCACACACACACATATACACGCACACACACACACACACACACACACACATTAGCTCCTCACTCTAACCTGCCCCATCCGGAGGATGACGTCTCTCTCCTGATATCCTGACAGATGAGCTGTGGTGTCGAGTGACGCTCCTGTCGCTGCCTGTCTTGGCGGGGAGAGAGGGGTGTCCGGGCGCTGACTAACCCTATTAAAAATACTTTTGTTACAATGTTTGTACTTTTTGTAAAGTTTGCCAATGTGCATTGACTTTTCTTTTGATATAATATTGTGTGCAAAGCACATATAAAATAGAAAACGGGTTGAAACCACCCAGAAGTGTGAATACAAAATATGATGAAGTTCCTGCTAAATAAAACATATATGATGTCAGTATTACTAATTTTAGTGTAAAAGACTGAAGATGATGGACCTAGTACTTCCACACCTGTAAGTTTACGGGGGCCGTTACCTCATGTGATAAACCTTTACAATCATAAAACTAGATTAGAATGGGGGGTTTTTCGGCATGTTGTTCTGGTCTCCGGGGCCCCTTCGGCCGTCAGACACCTTCTCCCTTTCCGTCTAACGCTTCTATCTCATACTCGTCTCCCTGTCTGTTTGGGCTAACCTCTGTCAACTGTACGTTGCCCCAGTAACTGTACCATAAAAGCACACTCTAAATCTAACAAATGTCAGTGGAGGGAGGGAGTCGAGGGGGTTTGGGTGGGGAGGGGGGAGGGGGGGGGGCTCTGCGACGCCCGGAGTGACCGTCCCACCTATTTCTGTCGCTGCAGGGCACACATGTGCAGTCAATAAAAAAGGCCTGGCTGTCATTTATAGCGTCTTGGCTGTAATCCTCTCATTAACACGCCTACTATTCTGAGCCTTGTTATCCAGACCGAAGGAGGGGGAAGAGGGGGAGGAGGGAAGAGGGGGGAAGAAGGGGAAGAGGGGGGAGGAGGGGGGGGAGCACAGTCCGTTTTCTCCAGGAACTCGAACGACTTTGAACACCAGCAGCTACTTGGTTTTGTTGCCATTGGCTTCCACGTCCGCGGTGGGTTGTCGGGAGTAAAGAAGTTGCGTGTTCCGAAGCTGGTTTAATGGCGTTGAGCCACACGGAGGTGTTGGGAAAGTTCAAGGCGGGGGCGACGATCGCTGCGTTTAGAGTGTGTGTGAGTCCCCATTTTTGCCCATTGAATCGACATCCTCTCAAAACCAGGCTGCATTTTTTTTTTTTGTCATCACCACCAAATGACCTATTTCCCCTCCCCGCTCCCAGTGACCCGTAGGTGAACGCAGGGTGACGTAAGGCTGTTCTCACCCGAGTGCAGTCATTCAGGGGCCTGCAGTGATGAGATGAGGTCAGTCAGTCAGCATGCAGCCAGCCCCCTCTTGTCTAAGCTTATTCGCCTTGTCTCTCTGTGGGGATGACTGAATGTACTTGAAGCCCATCTGACCTGGTTTGAATGTAATCAGCGTCCCGGAATGTCTCGACCTGAGACTGAACAGGCAATCAGACGGGACATTTACCCGGGCCCACCCAGTGCAGGTGCTGCTTCAGAATCTCTGTGTATTACCAGCAAGATGTTCGATGACCAAAAATGGCAGCTAGAAAGAACCGCCATGTTGAATTGCTCTGACACACAAACCTGTGTCAACTTATATGGGCATAAGACTATTTGTTTTTGCATAATGAGTGGTTATCTTTCATTTCCAACCCATTCCAGTGGTTGTGTTAAGGCATGTGCTGCTTTGTCTCCTTGGCTAGACTTGTGGCCTACATGCTTGTCATTCCATAGTAAAGCACCAGAAGTCTGTGGCCTGTCAGATGGGATGATGGCTGCTCACCACAAGCATATTTGATCCTCTCACCTCTAGTCTTCTCCTCTTCTTTTGGCTGCCTTTGCTTATCTTTTATTTTTCCTTCTCTGCGGAGTTCGTTTAGTTAGCTCTCCTCTGCTCTCATTCATCCTCAGGGGCGAGAACACTGTCCAAAGGCAGGCGCGTTAGACAGGAACCAGTGGAAACACGGTGAAGGTGCAGACAAATCAGATTTTAACGCACTGTCAGTCTTAATCCTTCTCCGGACGAGGTGCTCAGATACTAAAATACAAGGCAAGCAACGTAATATAGATTACTCTTGTATTGTTATATGAAATAAATATAACGATAGCATGGGACTTCGCCATGTATACGTCTCATTTCGAAGCCGTCGAGTTTAGAAGCCCTACAAGTAAAAAATATGTTCTTAAAAAGAGAACTATGATGCACTTTGTAATGCGCTGTAAGCTCTTTTCTCCCTGTAATCGACAACGGATAGCCTCCGGCGGGGTACGTCGGTGCTGCACAGCCTCATAGCTGCTCCTCAGCCTCCATCCTGCTCCACAGCAAGGCCCCTGAGGTGGCCGCATATTTGCTGGGTGAGTAAGGAATGTGGTTACATGCCTTAGACATGAGCTATGACGGAGCGCTGGCTCCACGAGAGCGGGAGGTAGCACAGAGCAGGGAGGGAGGAGGAGGAGGAGGGTAAACTCTGAGCTCACGGCAAGTGAGGTCATTCCCTCCCCTCCCTTCCTCCCCCCCACGAGCTTGAGGAACGAGTGCAGCTCCGTCATCCTCTTTGCTAGGAGAGAGATAGAGAGAGCGAGAGAAAGGGGAGGAGGGAGGGAGGGAGAGAGGGAGGAGTGTAAGCCAACGGCTGAGCGAATGGGAGACTGGGAGAGTGAAGCAGCACAACAATAGTTGGCTGCTCTTCTGGCTGTGGACTCAGAGAGACAGAGCAGGCGCTCGGAGGGAGACACACCGGCGCTCTGTAAACCGGCTGCAGGCGCATTACAGCTGGCGTTTACGCGCAGACTTACACAATTTTTGTTCTTCCTCTCGCTCTCCTCTGCGTGGCGACCGGTCTTCATTCAACCACAGAATTTCTCAACGCAGCAGCATTTTTAGAGATTGGCTTTTGCCATTTTTGTGGGATTCTTTTGCCATCTGTGAACTCGAGGAGGGTGCCCACAGACATCTCGGACTAGTTTTTTTGTTTTACAGAGGTTCGTCGTTCGGACGCCGCATCCGCTGACCCGTGTTGGACTTGAACTTCAGCAAGAGTTTTGTCAACTCGGGACCGACACAGATTCCCACTCTGGGCTCACCTCAATCGGCCCGAGAGGAGAACACACAAACTGTCTGTCCGTTCGGACATTTGCGTGGAAAAGGCTCACTCCATCCCCGAAAGAAGGGGGACCAGAACATTTCTTTTGTGTGTGTGTGTGCGCGCCAGTGTTTTTATGTGAGTGAGCGGGCGACACAGAGTGTGTACTGGGGGATGCCTTTGGATGTGGTGATTGCCCCAGCGGAGGACTGCTTTTGGCCGGACCGGCAGGACACCGACATGAGGCTGAAGATCAGAGTTCGCCGGATGAAAGAGGGGAGAGAGCTAAGAGGTGTGTATTCACCTCCACATAGAGCAGGAGAGTTGATGTGTGTGTGTGTGTGTGTGTGTGTGTGTGTGTGTGAGTGTGCGCGCTTTGAGAGCATCTTTTTTTGGCTAGTAACGCGTCGAGGATGAAGGCCTTTGTATACAAAGCGGAGCCACAGCACATAGTGAACACGCAAAGAACATTAGGTCTGATTTGATATAATGCAAGCACAGGCCTCTGGGTTTGGGGGCTTTTAAATGCATCACTGGTACACAGTTGAAGGTGTGCGTGAGGGCGCAAGCACTGA
The DNA here is from genome assembly GCA_021346845.1 of Apeltes quadracus. NCBI lineage: Eukaryota > Metazoa > Chordata > Actinopteri > Perciformes > Gasterosteidae > Apeltes > Apeltes quadracus. The sequence goes on along the minus strand of CM037935.1, from coordinate 7,512,559 downwards.
TGGCTGCAGAGGAGCACAAAGGAACAGTGGGCTCCCAGGTGATGAGGTATTCCAGTCCACGCATGCTGCGAATCAAAGACGGATGTGAATAGACTTTTAAGGACGACCAGTGGATGTATAGTGAGATGCACGCCGACAAACCCTACTAACTGTTTTCCCAGCTTTTTTTTTTTTTTTCAGTTAATGTGTTTAGAGAGCATGAATAGGAAGAAGTGGGATTAAGCGGATGACATTATAAAGCCGAAAAGCGACGAAGAGGGAAAGAGCCAAAAGAAAAAGGGCCGGGAAGGGTGGTGTCCGGGGGGGAGATGAGAGCCGTGACCTGCGGTATGACATAGTGCTCATGCTCCCTCAGCCTGTGGTCATTGAGATGTAAAACCATCACAAAGGCTCTTTCTGTTCCTCTTTCTCCTCCACGCTCTTGGCTTTTGTCTCACTCGTGCTCACCCTCGCTCTCCCTTTCTCTCTGAAGGAAGGTGTCTTGTGGAGATTATGTTATCAATACGTGTGCACTGTACGGGTTTAACACAACACAGAGCCATGAGGCAATGCCGAGCTGAGACGCTGTGGAATCGACTCGCTTGTTGCGCAAAATGTCTCGTCGTTGAAATGCTGGTGATGTAGTCGGATCCTTTTGGGCCATAAACGTAAGAGGGGTTGGGTGCAAAGTTTGTATGCAAATGTGGGACGCTACATGCATATCTGATCGCCTGGTTCAGAGCAGTTGGTCGAGCAGCCCTGCACACCTGCCACGCTGTTTGTCGTGTGTGTCTTTTTATCATGTGGGTGTGTGTTTGTGTGTACACAAATATGCATGTACGTCAGGGTTTGCAAAGTTTGCATCTGGAAGTGCAGAACTATTTCAGAGGGAGCCAGCAAAGAAATCACACATTTGCCATCAGTAGGCGTAAAAATAATTGTGTCTGTCATCGGTTATTTTGAGGCACCCCACTTCCACGTCTCTGTGGAAATAGATCACTGGAGGGTTTATGGTCTTGTGTTGCAGCAACACGGAACTGCTGAAACAGCAGTTGATCAAAGTGACATACGCCCGTTATCTTTCTGCAAAGATAGGGGAACAATAAACGGTTCCCCTTTCAGCCAGGGCGACATGTTAGTCACACAATCCCCTCATCTACCTGCCGCCCAGCCTGAAAAGAAATGACATCATCCCACCACCTCATCAAAGCTCTGTCAATCCACACATTTCTGACTCCACCCCCTAAAACACACAATCACTCCAATGGCTTCTCCAGGCTGCAGCACGGCCTTTGTGAAGCTGAGTGGGACATGTGTGCAATGATGTCATGTTGGGAGGGGGGGGTCACATTGAGATGCTAATGTCGCCTCATAGTGGAGGGGACAGCTGGAGGGGCATAGAGGATGGCGTCATGTCTCCCCCGATATCAACCACAGAGGGGGGGGATGGAGGGGTGCGGGGTCCTCATTCAGGCAGATCAATGCCCCCAAGCTGCCGCAGGCTGTGTGTGTGTGTGTGTGCGTGCGCGTGCATGCGTGCGTGCGTGTGTGTGTGTGGCTACGCTTGCCTTGTTTTTATTGCAACCCCCCCTTCCATTAACGGACGAGTTAAAGAGGACAGCTGAAAGCTGCACAGAGGCTGAAACACATAAACACGCGTGGGGGGGTAGGGGGAAGGTGAGCGAGCTTAGCTTGTATTGACGAGGCAGTCAATTGCTCCAAAGGCAGTGATGTAACAGCAGAGCTCCCATTAACCATAATAGCCGTGCAGGTGTTATGTGTCTCTCTATTTGTCCGCTCGATATCTCCCTGGGATTCCATTTCCATTCATCTCTCAGCTTTCTGCAGTGATCGTCATCGTAGCACGGACCGAAGAGAAAAATGTCTTGCGCCAAACGCAGGCTTTTCCTGTCGGTGGGATGATAGCCCGGCCTCCCAAAGTGAAATGTGAACATCTAGTCGGAGGAAATGTTTGATGAGGAGAAGGGAACCAGCGGACAAATGAGGCTCGACTGCCGGGACAAGAGAGGAAAATTAGCAGTTGCATAAGTGATGAAGTAGGCAGAGGAAAACGGAAAAAGGAAGTCGCTGCCGGCTCGCGTGGCCAGTGGCGACACAGTGCTCTCCCTCCCCGGGTGTGTGTCAAGATTTTCTCCTTTTTTTTCCCCGAATTTGTTCAAAATCAGGTTAGTCACATCCTGTCCAAGTTCGTTTTCCAGAAGTACACAACACACCACATACTGAAGCCCTAGGCCAAACATGTAGCCCAAATATGTTATCTCTGTGTGGGAAAAGATCACCACTTTAGTACTTGAAATGACAACCTGAGACAAGCATGAAAAGATCTCCTAAAATATCTGAGCAGTGTCACCACCCAGTTTGCTTTATCTCCTTAGTTTAAGGTTGCAGTGTGTTCGTCTCTGGTGGTTATCATGCTGCGCCAGAGGACAACTCATCCCTCCAAGTTGACTTTCTGATGTCATCTATACAGACAGCTGGCCTGGTGTGTGTCACAGGGTATTTTCAGTGACCTCAGTGTGAGTGTGCAGTGTGGTCATGCGTGTGCTTATATTGGAATGGACGGACGTGTCATCTTTGTCTTTTGGAGAATGTGAGGCCGTGTCTCTTTGGGTTATTTGGTGCGCGCTGTTTTATGTGTACGTCTCTTGTTTGTCACTGTGTGTGTGTTCGCCCTTTGAATGCTCAGTGTGTGTTTTATGCCATCTTGACAGCCCTCGGGTGGGGGGACACACAATGAGCCAACTGTCATCAACATCATTGCCCCCTTCCTTGCCGTCATGGCAACTTTAAACAGGGTGGGGTCAGGTGACGAGGTGACAATGACACGCTATCTCCTGTGTAACTAACGTCTATTTGTGGTGGCTGTGTCGAGCTTTGACTACAAGGAAGGTGTTTGTAATTGTGTTGACGTAATGTCACTGTAATGTCGGCGCAGCCAGGCACACTCAGTCCTGCTCTCTTATCTCTGACTTTGGTCTCCCTTCATGCCGGCAACCATTACTCACCCTCCATGTTTGGAGGCTTATTTAACATGAGGCAATGTCACTCCAGTAATCGCGGCCCTAATGAATTTAGCAGACACACACTAAGGGTGGGGATATTTTTGGGTAGTCTTTTGACTCATTTCTTACTTCCCTTTTGAATACACAAAAAGACACTTTCTCTTCAGTGTTAAACACACACTGTCTCCAGTGTGAAACGTCCTGTCTTCTGACTGACTTTCTAACAATGTCCTCGCACAGAAAGGGAAATGGTTTCTGTGTGACGTGAGGCTTTCCTGTTGATTTAACTGTTTCCAGGAACACGCCGCTTCCTTACACTAATACAGTATACATGCCTGTGGTGGGAACTATATGTAGCACCAATTATTGACTTTGTCTGTGTGTGTGTGTGTGTGTGTGTGTGTGTGTGTGTGTGTGTGTGTGTGTGTGCACGCTCTGCTCCAGCTTGGGAACAAAGAGGCCAGTAAAATACCCTTCAAAGAACTACCCTTCCTCTTTCTGTTTTATCAATTACTGACACTGTAGTACCGCCCATAGGATCAGGAAGAGGGCTCTGGTGGAAATTGCGTAATGGCAGCGCCGTTCTAAGCTAAACTGTGAACTACAAATGGCTGTTTAGTCTACTCTACAGAAGCCAAAAAGGCTCAATCCTACACACATGCAGTTGTAAACATTAAGCTCTCCTTGTTTCTTAGTTTTAGATCACTCTTTCTTCATGTATGCCTCTGCTGTTCCCTCTACCCCCCCACCCCTCCCTCCATGTGCAGCGCTGATGTCATTGACTTGCCAGTTGCGATTAATAGCTGGAAACGGACAACACTTAAAGGGACAGTGCACCCATAATATCTCTTCGTCACCATGAGGATGCACACGGCAGTTCAGACGCTTTGCTGTTGTGTAGTAAAGCAAAAAAAACGAAGGTGTCTATCCTCTGAGGGCACAACTTAAATTTATGGATGTCCTCCGAGGCACCGCTTGGGTGTGTGTGTCTTGTCTTTCTGTGTGTGTCAGCCAGACGTTGTCACACGAGTAGCGCAGCTGGGTGTGTGTTACAACCGAAGTCAATGTCGTACCTTCACTGTGCTGCATGCGCGACTTTAGGACAGTGATGTCACGTCTCACTCACTCTCACTCTGTGCCCGTGTTTGTGCACGCGGTTCTGCTGCGACCCAGATTGAGTCCGGCAGTTGAACCAAGATTAGGTTCTAATCTACTTTCTGGGGCTTCTGGAGTTTCCTTGAGGCACTGAGTATTTAGCGAGGTCATTACACACTGGCCCCCACCTCCTCCCATTGGCCCCACACCCTGTAGTTACACAACCGCGGTACTGCAAAGTAATGAATTGACTGAGCGTGTCCGTGGTCAGGAGAGGACAGACGGGTACAAAAGGGATAAATGAGCATATGTTGACTGCAAGATTATGTGACAATGTCTTCAGATTCTATCTTGTTTGAGAGTATCATCATGTTAATATGCGCGTGCAGGCGCACGTGTGTGTGTGTCTGTGTGCGTGTGCGTGTGCTTATGTGTGTGTGTGCACGCACCGTGCGGTTGTCAGGGGGATGTTACTGGGCCTCTGTCCTGGCCTTGCACCTGTGGCCTCTCTCATTCCCTGAGCCTGACGCAATGCATTGCTACAGGACATGAGCTCATGCAGGAAACAGAGCCCCACACACACACACATATGCACACACACACATATGCACACAGACACATATGCCAAAAGTGGAGCCGCCTGGCTCTTAAAGGGCCAGACATACACATTCCTGGCCGCCCAGCAGCCAACCTAACTCACACAGAAGCACAGAGAGCCTCTTTTTTGCTCCTGTTGCACTAAGCAAGACCCAGACATTGTAGCCCATATGCCTCTGAAAGCCTGCAGAGAGTCTGTTTGCTCTGCTAATGGTGTCCCTGATTGGTTCATGAGAGAATTTGCAGAGGTCCCATGGTGTTGTGTGACTGCTCTGTGGAAAATAATTAGTGTACCTAACCAGTTCTCTCCTTCTCTTCTTTCTCTGAAGGAGGTTTTGCTGCTTTCTCCTCCTGTTTTCCTGGCCTGTGTGAAGGGAAGCCTGCCACTGCTCTACCTATGAGCTTGTCTCAGCCCTGCTTGCCTGTGGCTAATGTAGGGCCCACCCGCATCCTGCCACACCTGTACCTGGGCTCACAGAAGGACGTCCTCAACAAGGTAGAATCTAGTTTGCATCTGGCCGCTCACTGCATCACCAACACTGAGAGAAAACTGTCTTGTGATTGTTACCTGGCAAATAAAACGTCCTTGAGCTCATTCACCTCTATCTCTGCAGGATCTGATGGCTCAGAATGGTATTACCTATGTGCTGAATGCCAGCAACACCTGCCCAAAGCCCGACTTCATTGGCGAAAGCCACTTCATGCGCATCCCAGTCAACGACAACTACTGCGAGAAGTTGCTTCCATGGCTGGACAAAACTAATGAATTCATAGGTATGAGGATGTGAAATGTAATAAAAACAAGAATGTGATTGGAATGAGGATAAGCAGTTCAAAGCACAATAGCCACTCAGGGAAGTGTCTCCATAAGGAAGTACATTAATCTCAATGAATGTGTTGAAGGATGTAATGATATTCAAAACACCATATTTACCCAATGACGATAGGTATAACACGCCTGTTCAGGTGCCCCCACCCACCCCCACACCCTGTGCTCTTCCAGGAAATGTCAGTTTGATTTCAATAGCCGTTGATGGTCTCTTAACGCTCTCTGCTAAACGTGCGTATTCATACCTGTTCGTTTCCCCCCAAACAGACAGAGCTAAGGTGTCAAACTGCAGAGTCATTGTGCACTGCCTGGCTGGAATCTCGCGTTCAGCAACCATCGCCATTGCATACATCATGAAGACAATGGGCTTGTCATCAGATGATGCCTACAGGTACGCATGCTCCTCTACCAGATGAGCTGAGGTGTCAGCCCCAGTAAATGGACAACTAACGGTAGAAAGTAATGCTTTCGGGGGAGTTGAAATTGTTAGATGCCTGTCAGGGAATAGTGTGTGACCGAAGGCATTATCTAGACAACACTGGCTTCTTCTGCATCAGTATGACTGATAGTATAACACACCCTACGCCTGGTTCTGATACATAGTATGTCTCACTGAGTGCATCAAGATTGGCCTTGTTAATAATCATTTCTAACTCCTCTCCTCCTTACAGGTTTGTAAAGGACCGAAGACCGTCCATTTCCCCCAACTTTAACTTCCTGGGTCAGCTTCTAGAGTTTGAGAAGGGCCTGCGATTACTGTTGGCTTTGACTTCAACCTCTGATGACAAGGCTCCCGAAAACAACGCAAAGCAAAGCTCAGAGGTGGAGATGAACGGTCACCGTAGCAATTACGACTCATCCATGGCAGATGCCAACACCCCACAAGAACCCAAGCTGCCATCACCCAGCCTCACTTCAGCAAGGCTTCAACGGCCTAAACCTCTCCGCAGAAAGGATCATGGACACTAACCGGCTTAAACGCTCCTTCTCCCTTGACATTAAGTCGGTCTACTCCCCAAACAGTCCCAGCCTCTGCCCCAGCCAGGCACCCACACACTCTGAAGACGTCCCAAAGCTGTGCAAGCTTGACAGCCCAGGAACCGGCACCTCCAACGGCGTCTGCTCTCAGTCTCCGGTCCTCGACAGTCCCAGCTCAGCTGACTCACCGTTCCCGTCGCCGGGCAGCGGGGGCAGCATTGGGGGTTTGGGGCTCCGAGGGAGTGAAGGAATCCCCCGCACTGGTTCTTCCTCATCGAGACCCAGAAGGAAACCCAAGCATTGCTCCGGCAGTTCCCCTGTCCGCTCCCAACCTCCACAGTCCCTCAGCTTGTCGCTGGACCACAAGAGCCCCAGCCCGGACGAGCTAAAGGGCTCCCTTCTCCTTTCACTACCCTCCCTGCCCACCACAGGGTCTGGGGCCATGTGGACCAAACACAGAGACACTGTTCAGGCCACAACTCCCGTCACTCCCACCACAGATGCCCCCTGGCACTTTGGGGCAGTGGAGGTGGGCGAGAGAGAGATGGAGCTGGGAGGAGGAGAGGAGTCGTCGGTGAGGTTCGGGAGCAGCTCGGCATACTTGGCGTTTGGGTGCAGCGAAGGTGTGCGGTTACGAGATGAATCCCACAGGGAGAGGCCCTCAGCACCGCTGACGCAGAGAGACCACCGAGACGCCATATCATCCACGGCGACCCTGCCCAACAGTCCCAACAGCAGCGGGCCCGCTTTGGACAAGCAGTTTAAGCGGCGGAGCTGTCAGATGGAGTTCGAGGAGGGCATCTCCGAGACGCGATCCCGAGAAGAACTTGGGAAGATCGGGAAGCAGTCGAGCTTCTCCGGGAGCATGGAGATCATTGAGGTATCCTGACAGATAATGGACATGATCACAGCTGTCCCCTTGGGCTTGCAAATGGACCTGTTCAGAGGAAGGGGGCAAAAGGAGGACATACGACGAAGTAGAAGAGGCTTTTGTTTTGCTCCCCGGGCATACAGTGTTAAAGACTCCTACCGAGAGAAGTAGATACGCGAGCAGAGAGTCAATGTGAAATGTAAAAGTCTTGGGGAGGGTGGGGTGAAGGAGTAGGTACTGAAACAACGCAGGACTCTTGTCATGTTGCATCCTCACTATACAGAGTACCCTTAATTTGACAGAGTTTGGACACAAATTGCTTGCCTGTGGTCAAATGTATTGTTCTTTAATGGGTGTTTAGCTTGTGATTTGAACCAAGCTTCATGTTTCCCCCCAAAGCTTCACCCCAGTGTCAGAAAGTCTCAGAGCCTCGCACGACTACATCCCCCCCCCCACCCCTCCCTTCTCTTCCTCGTCCTCCTCCCAGTGGCTCTGCCTGCTACCGACTCTGCATAGCAACATCAGACAACAACAACAGACTCCTTAACAGCACCGTTCTCCTCACATCACCGGAGCACAAGGCAGTGAGATCCCTGGGACTTCATCTTACGGCGGTACTGTTTCCAGACAATGAAGGACCCTCAGCATTTTGTTGCTGAAAAGACTTTTGAAGACTCGTAGTGATGGACAGTGTTCCCCCCCTTAAAGCACAGTGTGTCCTCCCTGACTCCGGTTCCCTTGTTTCCAGTGTTAACAGCGAGATGGGACTGAGGTTTCGGAAGGGTGGCGAGGGTTCGCTTTAACGGCCCTTCAGCTCCTTTATAGACATCCCAAACCCCCCCACTCCCCCAATCCCTCTGCTCCCAGTCACCATCTATGGTCACCACTGAGCATGCACCAGAAAGGCTGACTACGGAAAGACAAATACTATATATACAATATGAATATATATAGCAATTTTATTGGACTTCTAATGGACTTTTTTGTTCAGTTATAGTTAATTTATTGTATTGGTTCATTCTGGTAATGAGAAATAATATAATGTTTTGTGGATTTATTTCTTTTTTCTTGTTGAAATATTATTATTTGCTGTACGGTATTTATGAACACACACTCAAACAAATACATACATTCAACAAAATCAAGCAAGCAATATGTGCTGTTCCTTCTTTGGGGAGAGTGATGTTTGACTTTGAGATGCACCTTTTCTGTTGCCCCTCAAGGGTCAAAATATAGAGCTTCTGTTGTCATATTTGTAGGATGGTTCAGACATCCCACTGAAACAGGATCTCTAATGTGTAATTTGGGATTCATCACAATCGAGGACTCGAGTGTTATCTGAAAACTTTGCCTGACTGTGCAGAGGAACTAAATAGCCGCACACGCTCTGATCGCTCGTGCAAAGTAAAATGTGTCCAGCCAGCGTCGTGATAACTCGATAACTTGCCTATCTTTTCACAAGTTTGAGATTTACAGACGAATGTCCTCCCCGAGCCAGCTGCAGTTCTTCATCATCCTTGCACAGATATGTTTCTACGTGTAAAGCATAGGAGGCCCTTCACACCCTTTTGTTCATTCTCAGGGGATCTTTTAGTGAGCCAAGCCCAGCACCGGGTACACACAACAGCACAGTGCATGTCCGAAAAGCTCCTTCTCGTTCCGTCTTTTTTGTCTCTTATTTCTGACTTTCCAAAGCTTTAACAACTTTACAAAATGGAAAGGAAGGAAAAAAGTGATCTTGTTGAAAATGTTGCTCTCCTGGTGCGAGACAGGTATTTATTTATAATGTAAAATGTGTTTATTTTCCCTTTGACCCTTGATTAGCTTCTCTCTCTGGTGATCTCTGACCTTTGACCTTGGGCTGCAGCAGCTATAGTGCGTTCAAATAGATTCCTCCATTTTCCTCGAGGTTCAAGCAACTTCTCCTCACCCTTCTCCCCATATTTTTAAGAAATGTTATTAGAATTATTTATGACATGTAACAAAGATGATGCAGGCTGTCCCATTTGCTAAAATTCTTGTTATTGAAATATTATTATTATTATTATTATTATTATTATTATTATTATTATTACTATGGTGTGTAAATAGCAACTCATCTATGAACACTGAAGAATATAGATGAGCTTTTAAAAGAAAATCCTGATACCTTAGGCTGCTTGACGCAAAAATACCTCAGGTTCTGTTGAAAGGCTTTTCCTTCCCCTGTAAATGTTTTGTGAAAATGAGAAAAAATACAGACATGATAAAATACAAACTCCTCTTTGCTTCTTCTTCATCTTGTGTGCTTGCATGGCGGCTAATCGGGCCACAGAAACAACATTACGACATCCTAAACGAGTCGTGGAGCCTTCCGATTGATTTTGTGTTTAACCAGCTCCACTCGGACCACAAAACGCCGCTTCATTGATTTTTCTTTTTTCTTACTGTGACGAATGCTTGTCAATGCCGAGGGGATGGTAAATTATTTAATATAGAGGATGTATTCAAATTACTCTATAGAAAGGCACGTTGATAGATATAATACAAGATTGGAGGAGAGTTCAACACCATTTAACATTATATCTGCATTTGACCCATCCAACCCTGTGGGAGCGGTGTGCTTCTGTAGCTACGCCTTTGTTAGGGATAAGAAACGACACACCCTAAACTATATATAGATCCAAAAAAATGATCATCAGCCTCTAAAGCATAGTAACACATTGGCTGTTTTGTACAGAATAAACAAAATACCGTTAAGGGCCGTTAAAGCAACGTGTGAAAATCAAACAGTTGGAACGCAACGGGGAGTCGGGCAAATGACGTCCTTGTCTTTTTTCTTTAAGCTAACTATAGCTAGCTATAGTTTTATATTCACCAAATGAGTGATATAAGTCAATAAGTCCATCTGCAAGGTAGTGGAGTACTCAACATGAACAAAGTCAAAGTAACATTGAATGAAATCACTAAGTGTATTTGATACGTGTGATTCTTTGGTTACATTATTGTTCTTAACCACGCGTCACCTAAACTGTTCATCCAGAAGTAACGGTTAGCTTTTATAAGGATTCAGAAGTTGAAAAACCATTTCATCTTACTTCTAGTTAACAGAGGAAATATGTAAATTGGCCCTAGGTTGTCGACTGGCCTCTGCCTGATGTGTCTGACGCAGGAAACCGGGACACCCGGAGGCCTCACATCAGTAGAAAGCTAAATGTGTGCGAGACGGGCGACCAGCAGGACGCAACGTCGAGCAACACCACGCTGCTGTTCCCTGTCTCCTCTCAGATTGACTCAACGTCTGGTACCATCTCTCTGCTTCCTCTTCCACCTCTTCCTGATTCCTCGCTGTGTCTGCGGGCTGCGGAGTGGGAGGGCGGCTGGTGAGGGTGCAGCGTTTGCCGATGACGTGATGTGTTTGAACAGTTCTTACCTCCAGGGGGTGAGAGAATGAGGTGAGTTAGTTGTGTGTGGGTGCGTGAGTTTTGTGTGTGAGCGGTGTGGGCCCCACAAACATCCAAATCCAGTGGGAAGCCAATTAATCGAGTGCCCTCAATGGGGGCTTGACTTCAAAGGCCGTGTTGGTTTCATGATGTCATGGTGGAATTTGACCTCCTCCAATCAGACCGCATCTTTCCCGCTTACAAAGCATCCCTCCCAAAGCCAAACTACCTGGTTTTCTTCAGCCAAAACAACCAGCGTGCTGTTGTGAGACGAACAACCGAGGCAAGAACAGGCGGTAAAGAAGCTCAAATCTTTTCAACACACACACGCACACACACACACACTGTACAGGGAGGCAGACTGCCCTTTCCCAGTGAGCACCAGGCTCACTCCTAATGAGCTTTTACTGAACCCAACATGATTATAGACATGATGGGAGTTTGCCATCATCACAGGACCAGCATTGTAACAGAATACATAATAAATCCCCTTTTCTGGCTTTTATTCTCTACGACATGAGCGGCATGTCGGTGTCAGTGTTTATCACCTGGATCCTGATTGATGATCCTTTCAAAATATACTTCCTCTCTCTCTCTCTCTCTCTGAGTGTGTGTGTGGTTTTCAAGGTGCCCTGAGCTGGCATTATATGGATCTGTATCTCGGGTAACCAGACCATCGACACTCTCTCCTCTGCTGTGCTGAATCTGCAATTCGATGCAACTCCTTCAGTGGCCTGAAATAGATTAATGATTCCCTTTTGCATATTGATCGCTGTCGTTTGGGTTCCATTCACATCTCACTTGCCTCTTTAATTCACATTCAGGATGCATGTTGCATGTATTCTGTTTTTGATGAACATGCTGATTATTTATTCTGTGAAAGGTCATAAAATAATGAAAGAATCCAATCACAGTGTCCTAAAGACCGAGGTGAGGCCTTTAAATGTCATGTATTTAACGTTCCAAACCCCAAACATATTTTAATGTACAATGATACAAAACAAAGAAATCACATATTGTGATGCTTTTGTTGTTCTTGGCTTGCTTCCTGTCCCCACGGTGTGCGTGTATATGTGTGGCATGACTGTATAACTGTGTCTGCATGTGTGAGCTTCTACATGCAACATGTATGTGTGTGTGTGTGTGTGTGTGTGTGTGTGTGTGTGTGTGTGTGTGTCTGTGCATTTGTGTAAATGTAAATACACGCCAGTGAAGCTTATGTAAATGTGACTGAAAGTCTGACGCATTCGAGTGTTCGGGTTTGTGTGCTGCCTGTGTGTGTGCGCGCGTGCTTGTGCAAGTGTCTGAGTGTGTATCCCCCCAGCTCACACGGGCTGTTGGGTACCAGACGTATCCACGCTGCCTGGCGCCTGGTCCCAGGCCTTCTATATGGAAACAGTTAGGAACTGTTTGCTATATGTGTGTGCTCACACGCACACACATATTTTCACAGAACACGCCCACTTTCTCGTCCTACTCTTTCCTCTCCTCGCCGGGCGCTACCTTCTCAAACACACACACACATACACACACACACACATGCACACACACGCATTGCACACCACCATTGCTCGAAAATTGCGTCAGCGCAGCATTCCACACTTTTCCACGCATCACCGAGGACGACTGACTCCAAACGGCATTTTTGGTCCTTTTTTTCTTCCATGGAAAACTCTTGTCCTTATATAACTCTGTATTTTGGCAGCCCGCTTCTCTCACAATGTCTCCCTGTCTGTCCGCCTCCCTCCAGCCCCTCTCCCGTCCCGCTCGCATCTCTCACGCAAGCGGGCTGAAACCTGCCGTGCAGCCCAGGGTGGCTCCTCGCTGGCCTGTGCCAGGCCACCGAGCGCCTCGGCACAAACACATGTGTCCAATATCCTCCTCCCGCTGCTGCCCCTCGTGCAGCCAATTTGTGAGTCTGTCTTCATTTCAACATGACTTTCAAGTCACCCCAGTGAAATGAGCTGGATAAATAAAGACAGGCATATCATTAGTGTGTTTTCCTGCAGCAGCACCTGTGTGTGTGTGTGTGTGTGTGTAAGGCCTGCGGTGAGGAGGAAACCCCGGCTGGCTCCGAGGCTCAGCAGGCCTCAGGTAATCCAATTTAATGCCACAGCCACCTGCTTATTACCCACGGCAGCGTCACAGAAGGACTAGAGGGGGTGTCTAGACGGGCAAATCCCCGGAAAAACAAAGAAAGGCTGCAAGAAACGCATTGTGCTGTTTGGACCGTTGATCTGAACGGCGACAAAAGCGCTCACAGAAATGAGTTAGAGTCATAATCAGGGATCCATGGGGTTATTTGGTGATCAATATCGTTTCTGTCTTTGGGGCTGATGGAGCATGAAGGCGCTTCATTTGTGCACAGACACCAGAAAGGAGACGGATTTTGTGATTACGCGGGCAGCTGTTGTGTAACCGACTGCTGCCACCTACTGCTGGCTCCCAGTCAAACTCAGCGGCTTCCTGTCCCCTGACACGACGGTAAGAGGCGATCAATACTTTTGTTCTATCGGTCAGGCAGACCGATCAGCAGAACGGATGTGCACGAGCCGGTCGGTCCTCGGGTTTCGCTCAGCTTCTGTTCCCAGCAACCGCAAAAAAAAATGAATGAATAGATGAATGAATGTAAAAACATCTACATCTAGAATCCCGGCCTGCGTTGTGTGTGAAACAGTGAGGCACTCCCTCTTTGGATGAGCGAGCGTGTGCGTTTGTGTGTACGTGTGTGTTCAAAGTGCTGACTGAAGCAGCTGGTGGTGCTGACATCTGTCTCTGTCTTTCTGATGGTGGAACAAACTGCAGCTCTCTCCCAACATCAGCCCAATCAGCACTCTCTGCCAGGGTCTGAAACCCCATCAATACATTGGCACTCACACACACACACAAAGACACACACTGCTTCTGCCATTGTAGTCGGAAACACAGAGCATATCCCATATCTCAGCGTTTGCACTTCAGAAACCACATCCCGGATGACCAGCGGAGCCGATTTCAGCCGACACAAGGTCAGACATTGTGACATCATCGCTCTAACAGGGCCTTCATAGTTGGGACCAATTTTCTGTTGTTTTTTTGCTTTAAATTAGAAATTCTTAAAGTTAGCAGATTTCCTAAGGATTTGTCTTTTGAATCAATTATACTGTCATACATTTTGATTGAGAGCATTAAGCCAATATAACGTGTATCCCCCAATCATTTCAAAACATTACGTTTTTTTTTTTTTACAGCACTTATTACAGATAACAGATCAATAACCGTTCCATCTTCAGACATAGCAATACGAAAATCTCTTCAATCAGACACATTTGAAAAGCAAAAGTCCAAACAACCATCCATAATGAGGTTTGGAGTTTGAGGAGGACTCAACAGGCACGAGGACATGCTGACTCGTGTGACAAAGACTGAATCGCACACACGGCCCTGCTGACGCACAGCGTGTGTGGCTGCCCTCCTGTTATCATTTCTTCTCTCCCTGCCCATGACCTCACAGCCACATGCCAGCTATTTCTGTTGAGTCGCCTCTGGCAGAAAATGACTTCATGTCTGATTTGCTTGAAACAAAGAGGGGGGGCGGGGGAGGGGGGTGTAGAACTGCGCTAAAACAGGATGCCGAATATTAGAGCTGGAGCTTTGGGTTGGATGCATCGGAGGCAGGACTCATATCCTACTTCCTTTTTTTTTTTTCTTCTACCAATCCTTCTGGATTCACTTCGGTCCACAGATTCTCCATAATTCCATATTGTTATTTCCTCGACCTCTGGCTTCCTTGATGGGAGCGCTGGAGCCAGGTAGCTCGGCACACTCGATGAGTATGTGGCTGAGACTGACTCATACTCTAAGACATCAGCCGTCAGCCTGGAGCCAGCGATGACACAACCACAACCCCCCCCTACACACACACACACACACACACACACACACACACTCATATTATATACTGAATCGACACAGACTCGGCGGTGCCGACGATACGAAACGCAGTCGCGTGAGTGGCCATTAAAATATGTGATCATCGTTGAGAAAGTGAAAAAATGAATCCATCAGGGATGAGATCAGACTGTTGACAGTAAACATGCCTAAGAAACAGACACACACCCATCTGCCTGAGTTCACAAAGCCACTTGAGTTAATGCCCTTATATCTTTATAATATTGTCACGATTTTGGAATCAAACACTTAGAAAAAGTTCGTAGTTTTAGCTTTATGAGTGCAGCTGCTAGTTGGTGTGTAATTTCTGTAAACACACAAACACAAATACACACTCTTCTTGCTGCCTCTATTAAACATTTATTATTCATGCAAGAGTAATGTGAGGTGTCTCCGTTTTAATGCCTCCTAATGGCTTTTTGAGTTACTGCTGAAACTTATGGATGAATGATATCAGTCGCCCACCCGGATCTAAAGGTATGTGGTGTGCGCTCCTGTTTGTATTTGTGTGGGATCCTTTAAAAATATACATACATATGTATGTATATTTACGGCCTAAACAAACACCTTGTGCAGAAACATCCCAGGTGTTTTTTATACTTTAGTCACAAAAGGTCAAAAGTGATGTGTGACATGTGATATATAAAGCTGGCACAGCAGGTAACTTACAATAACTTAACTAACAATATCAATATCAAATAACAATATCAAGCCAGTGACAATTTTGAATAGTGATCAAATCTTGGATGCCTCGTGATTATCATAAACATTGAAATTAAATCAAATTGATAATCACTCCTTAGAGGTTTCAGTTTGAAGTGCCTTGCCTTGCCTTTACATTTCTCTCATGCGCCGCAACGACTGTGATGATGTGGATTGGGAACATATCGACCCCCGGACGGCTCTGTGCAGGGCGGGGGATGGATTTCAGGAAAGTGGCCGTGGCTCACTAAGAGGAGCACCTGACCAGAGCCGAGCTCCTTTTCCCACCGAGCAAATCTCTGGCACCAGCCGGCTCTGTGAAAACATCCTTGCAAGAGGCAGACACAGCTCTCTGAGGTCATTGCAGACTGAGCATATAGGTCAGCCGTGGTCACATTGTTATGCTGTCATGAATTTGGTAATTCAAAGTGTGTCATAAATTGTTGGAGTCAAAAAAAGGGGGGTGGGCGAAGGAGCCTGTCACTGCTGACAGCAATAGGCCGTAACAATGGCTCTGCTTCAATCCCCAGCAAGCCACAACAGTGAAACGAGGAGTCAGCATCCACAATGCCACGAGCCGGAGACTGAAGCAGCTCAATAAGATTCAGCCATCAATCATGCCATTATCCACACGTGTGCTTTGAGCTGTTAAAAAGGCTATAAGAGAACAAAGCGTCTAATTTGCTTTGCTAAATGGTTATATAGGTATAACCAGCTGCTCGTGAGCAAGACACAGGCTATACTGATATAACAAACTGGATCATCCTTGGCTTCAAATCACATCAAATGATTTGCTCAATTATTTCAAAAAGGCAAACCAAAAAATGTTCTTTTTTCATGACCTCAGGTTTTAAGATATGTGTTTTAGATGTATGCACCCACCCCAGTTATCACAAAGTACTTCATTCTTATATTAAAAATAACACATTATTTTTTTTTAACCTATGTTCTCCATGTTTTGCACAGGGTTTGTGTCAGCGAACGAACCACACTGACCCCGTGTGGCTTTTGTGTGCATTACATCGGGTTTAAGGGTTCCACCGGCTTTCTGTCAATCATTGCTGTAACTCCGCCTCTCGCGGACGTGATTGGACGCAGCTGGAGCGTCAACGAGCCAATGATGTGGCTTCGCTGCCTGTTAACAGGGCTCTTTCTGAATGCCCTCTATGTCACCTGTGTGCTTCAGTTATTTATAGAAGCCTGAGGATGCTGACAGGAGAAATGGAGAGGGTGGGACACCAAAAGGAAGAAGAAAGGAGTCTCAGGACTGACGACGATCAAGTGTGTCTTGCTCTAATGGCCTCTCAAGGAGGGAGGCAGACGGGAAGAGAGGAGACAAGTCGTTTTTACAGGGCAAAGTGCATATTGATCCCATCTCTGCAAACTGCATCGGTCTACTTGATAGGTTTCATAAAGGGGTAAATGGCGATAGAGACAAACGGGAATAGTAGCTCTCAAAAGCTATACATTGAATAAATTGAATAAAAGTTTTTTGTCTTTTAAGTTACAGACACAGAAACCTCTCCCTTTTGATACGCTTTAACCAACACTGTTTGGCTATTTATATGGGTAATTTACAATGTCACTGAATTAATCAACACTTTCAGCAGCTCATTTATTTGGGTAAAGATGCTAATAAAACAGCGTTTAAACCGGGGAGGGCACTTGGCTCTTTAGACTATTGGAATTGTAATCAACACTAATTGATCAAATGTGATGTTGCCTGACTGAATGAAGAGTTAACTCAAGACTCGGTTAACTTAAAGCCTTTGTTGTAGTACAAAACATAAACATAAGTCGCCTCCGCCTCTGGACAAGCGATGCTGAGAGCCGGCCGAGCACCATAGCTGATAGTAAATAACAATGTAGCCAGTGATAGTTGTGACTGCCCTGCCGGCACAGGTTCACAGTGAAGGGTCAGTGCAGACGAATGCCTTCTTGATGGAATGAGCGGCCCCCAACGACGCTTGGCTGTTTTTTTTTTTTTGGAAGGTTCATCTATTCTATATGTTTTAATGATGAAAACTGAGTAAAAGGACACACTAACTGGTCCTGTGCACTCTATCATCCAGCACAGTAGCACACAGCAGATCGTACATAGCGGCTTCATCATAGAGCCTGAGGCAAAACGGCCCCAGGCGTTCAGTGTGTCATTTCATTTCCTGTAATGAGATTACGGATTACAACTTTATTATTATTATTGAGATGTGCATAATGCACAGCAATACAATCTATCATACTATTATAATGCCTGTTAGTGTCCCACTGCAGACCTGCCTTTGCTGATAAGGGAATTGACGCCATGCGAGTACCATAACAAATTTGCAGTTAATCAAATGTCCAAAACGTATTGACGTTTGTGGCCCCCTTGGGGTCTGTGATCCCAACACAATTGCATTCATTCCCTAATTGGTCAAGCCTCAGTTAAAGCGATGTGCAGTATTACAACCTTTATTTCAATGTCCATGAAGAATAGATAATGGTGTAAGAGGTTGACCTGTTATATAATAAGCAATGAACCTCCACAAACCAGTTATCGACCAGATGGAAAGGTACGGTAGTTTTCTTAAAAAATAAAACAAGAAAAAGTGATCCCCAACCAGCTGGAATTAAGCAATGTCTAATTGTGACCCTTCTCAAAGGTTGATTTTGAGAGCAAGGTTTTTTTTTCCATCTCAAGTCTCATTTTTCTTAAATAATCTGGAGAACTGTTATATGTTTGAATCATTTTGCTGTTTCTGAGCCCGATGTTGGACTCCCCCACTGCACTAGAACAAGATGACAACTTATCCGTTGTAACACTGGTAAAGACTCAAGCAGTAGGCCCACACATGCTAAGACATTCAAAGCAAACCGGCATCACGTTTGTCTTACTCGCTCCCCTACGCATCCGATTGCGTCCATGTTCAGACAGCGCTGCGCGACACGCATTTTACGCACGGCTGAGACCGAGTGGGTCGCTCCGTGTTTACTTCCGGACTCCGATTTAGACTTCGCTCCGAAAGCAGCAGCTCCGGTGGAGGCTCGCGAGGTCCGCCAGCACGGTAGCCATACAAGGCTTCATGACAGAGGTTACCGACCGGCCACCGCACAACCGCGACACCCGGGCGGACCGCGACACCGCTGCCCCGCTCACCCGCTCAGAGTCACTCCGCTCCCGCTACCAGCTAACCGACTGATCCGCCCGTGTCACCGCCGCTCCGTGATCCGAGCCAGCTGAGCTGAGGATCAAAACAAGGGCAACCGCTCAAGGTGTTAAGCGGCGTGCGCGTTAGACCCACCGGGACCCGGCAGCCGGACGACACCGCAGCACCGAGAGAGCGAGAGAGAAGGGGACGGGAGCGACAGACGGACGCGCGGGGGGGCCAGAGCAGCCGGGGCAGGCGGGGTGGTGGCCGGACAAACCAGGGGGTCGCCTGCAGCTCCTGGTGGTTTCATCCCCTGCTAGCTAACGTTAGCTAAGCTAGCCACAAACAGCGCCATGGATTGGTTAATGGGGTGAGTACCTAGCCAGCTCTCTCCCCTCTCTCTTGGCAGGGAAGCTGCGCAGTCTTTTTCCAGCGCGATACCGCAAATGTGCCGCAACGGTAGCTTGTACCCCCACCGCCATTAGCACCGCGTTGGACGGGTTGCTAATGTCGGGGGATGAATTCCTTCAAATCCCCGCTCAAACGCAGTAGTATAGCCGCAAGCTGGTAGCATGTCGCCTAGCATAGTTTAGCTCCGCGATGCTAGCTCGATAGCAAAGCTGGTCACGGTCTCCTGCCGCCGCGGGGAGGGCGGCAGGCGGTATTTCGGTACCATCCCCGTCGGCCCGCGGCTATCAAGCCAACTGTGGCGATGCCCAGATTAGGTGGTGAAAAATGTTTTCTCTGGAGGCCAGTTTGATGCCGGGGGGAGGCTATTAATAGGAGTGATGAACACGGCAGACGGGGCTGACGTTAGGCGGATTTAGAGTTGCGTTTCCCGGTGCAAGGTGCGCTGGCCTCTCTCATGGTGCTAACTCAGCGTCAGGTCATGTCAAATACACGGTTGACACTAGCGTGAGGTGCACTTTACAGAATCATACGGTGTATTATTATTTTTTACACCGGGCAGAAGTTTGTCTGTGCTCGTTTGTTCATTTTGGGTTTAACGTGTGGGCTGGTGGGAAGTCCAGCATGAGATGCACCTGCTTCAGTCTCGCACCTGTTAAACCGACCAACATCAAGGTTCGTGGTCTGTGCCATCGGTATCAGACCCCCAGCAAGACACCATTTACTCATGTATTTGCTCATCAAACTTCAGGTCAACCCGGGTCATGTTTGCCTGCTAAAGAAATGACTCAACAGACCCACGGGCCTCCTTCTGGACATTACACATTCATTTGAGGCTCATGATAGAAGATTTAACGGCTTGATTCTGAAACCCCGGTGCAATCGGCTAGCCTTGCAGAAATGATAACTTCCGGGTATGCACAGCATAAGGTGTGTCGCTGTGAGGTTTCACTTTTGGCAGACTTTTACGTCCTGTTATCAGGACGACTGGCGGGCTGCACCACGTCTCGAGTAGATTGCGGCTGAGGAAGGGTGGAGGCATGTCGTCCCGGGTGTTCCTTCCCATCGTGTACACAGAGATAACCATGCAGCCAGAGGACTTTGGTCTACTGACTGTTAACCTCTCGGTCCGACTGCTGTCCGTAGACAGCGACTCGTTGCCACTTGTCAAACTATTCTCAGTTTTAACTGCTGTGAGCTCAAGTAATTTCCTGCTTGGTTCAGGCAGTTCCAGGAAATGATGTAGAACCGAATGTCCTCTGCGTTTGTCTGGTTCATATTGGCCCAATACACATTTTCCCCCCAGTTTTAAGCAGAAATGGACCACAAAATCCATCTTATCCTGGGAGATTGTAAACTGCTATGACCCAGACCAAGATTATTCAATCTTTGGGTATTTTTATGCTTGACCTATTTTAATAGGACTGACAGCATATTGCATTGTGCAGCTGACACCAAAGATAATTGGTTCCCCATTAAAAACTTTTCTCAAGTCTTCCCCTTCTCACTGTGGCTTGCTTGGTTTTGGTAACTGGTTCTTGCATTGCTTCGTTCTCACAGTTGTGTGTGTGATTCATAGATCTTCCCAGTGACTCACTCTCCATGAGATTATTACATTGGATACTTTCTCTTGTCGGACCAAACTTGTGCACGTGTTTTGATAATCAGGATTATTATGGATGTCACTAGCCTGTAGTTACACTCCGCACGCCACCTATTTAAGAAGTCCCTGCAATCATTCAGATGATAGAAACTAGAATTTCTTTTTCGTGACCCATTTGGGTAATAAGGACTATCAGAGAAGGACGCCACGGCCACAACTGAGGGAGAAAGGAAGGTAGTACAGGCACAGGATGATGAAAGAAAGGGAGACTGTACTGAAGGCAGCTGAAAGGAAGGAAACCGATAAAGGGAAAGGCAGGGCGATCTAGAGAGGATGGAGCAATGGGAGGCAGCAGGTTTGTGTACAACGGACAGAGGGGACGCGAATGCATTTGATGCAATGGTTAAATAAGGAGGAAAATGGATCAAATTAGCAAATGGGGAGGGGGTGTTGAGCTGTTGATGGAAAGGATGAAGCTCCACAGGGAATCAAATAGAGGTCTACTAATGGCATTCCCCCCCTCCGTGATCTCTGCGGGAGGCGACACGCTAAGCCTTGGCGGTGTGCATCACTTGTGTGCCTCCGATCAAATGCGTCCGCAAACTGAGTCATGTGTAGGTAGCAGTAGGTTTTTGACGGAGCACATTATTTCGGCGCCGAATGACCTCACCCGTCTTGAATCCGCGTTGGACGGGACGTTAAATTACCAGAGGGATGCGCGACGCCTAAATGCGTCTTTTGGTGCTTGGCGAAATGCGGAGGCCTTCGACAGATGTTTAATCCCCCGGCGCTTTTGAGTGATGGATTGGTAATGCTGAACGAAGAGCGAGGGAATGGAAACTACAGCAGCTAAGTGGAGCGCCTGACCTGAGCGAGAGGCCGATTTAATGTAGGCCACACTTCCTGTAGCGCGCTCTGTATCACCTGTGCCTGAATGGCGTGGCGGCATCGCTATCCTGCATGATCGGAGCGACGCAAGTGTGGTTATGAAACCGCTGCGTTGTAAAAGCTTATTGATTTTGTTGGGTTCTGGTTTGCGAGAAGCACATGTTTGTTTTCGTCATGTTTTTTTCTATACATTCAACATTATATTCAATAGTTTTGTACATTTGCTCTGAGAAGACGCCAAACACTGAAATCAAAGGAGACTAAAAACATTTGAGTCGTCAGATGATGGCCAAAACATCACCAATTACAACTTTGGTCACGTGACGTTTTGCACCAAGAGCTATGACGTCAATTGATCAGGTGTCTAACAGCAGGAGAATTGTACACAACGTTGTTTTACCGCACGGCAGCAACGGCGGTTTTTGAGCATGTCAACTTGTTTCCACCTGGTGTCTTCTAGTATTAGTTGCAGTCTGAATCATTTTATTTTATGCTGCTGTCTCGCTATGCAAGTATCTGTAGATTGTGCCTTATTCCCAGCTCCACCACACACACACATATTGGACCCGTCTGCTTTGGTGGCAGTTAGGCCAGTATCTGTCTACAGCACCGAACCCCTTTCACCATCTCTCCTTTTCACTGACGGTGCCTTTTAAAATGAAGAAAATTTAACGTAATTGTATATCGTAGTCCTGCAGTAACTACTGCTGTAACCTTTTATGATCCTATCTGATGTGTTCACTCCAATAGCGTTTTCCGAGTGAAGCGTCTCAGCGACGGCCTTCTTCAACGCGGCCGCGAGCTTCAGGCTGTCCTTGCTGATCGATCGACTTAGTGACGAGAAGCCTAGTTGGTTTGTTTACTCCACAGAAAAGGGCATCTTGGTAACCCCTTTCCACCCTCCGACTCACTTCCTCCGTCTCGAGCCTGGCTCCGTTTGTGTCGCTCCCTCTCTATCCGTCCCTCGCTGGACGCTGATATGCAGAGACGGTTGCGTGCTCGACTGCCGCCTGAGCTGGACTTGTTCAGCCACGGGGATCGAGGCAGCGCGGAAAAAGGCCCAGGGTGGCTGCGGCCCTTTCCGAGAGATGTTTGACAACCAAAGCCAGCACGGGTGTTGTGTGTGTTTTTCTAGAGCCGAGCGTGCAGGAGAACGAGGAGGACGAGGACCGTAATATTACGATACACGCAGTAATACACGCAGTAATACACGCAGTAATACACGCAGTAATATTGTGGGATGTGTAGTTTTGGGCAAACGGGCGCGATAGCAGAGCGGAAAGGTGCAGAGTTAAAACCTACGTCCTCTGCTCTCACCTCTGACATCGGCGCCCTTTTTTTTTTTGCTTCCTGTGAAGCCCTCGCCGTTATTCTGCGCCGACGGCAGCAGATTCCTCTTCCTCCCCCCTGCAGCGGGACGGCGCCACGGACCGAGCTGCCGTCGTCGGCACACCGTCGAAAGCTCAGCTGTTGTGGTGCGGATTTCACAGGAAGAAGACACCTCCGTCAGTAGTTGAGCAGTGGTCGACCACGGCTACCAGCTTCGCCTGGTGTCGGGAGTAAAAGCTCTGAATGCATTTTAAGTGAGCTGTCTCCAGGCCTGAGGACACTGCTGTGTCGTGGAGTATCAGTGTGGAGCGACATATAAAGGCTCTACTGAATGCCTTTTTTTGAGGAGGCAAATATAGTCTGGGTACAAGAACACACACACACACTTCACTTTTCCAGACGTATAGGTACACGGAGGCCCGGAACCGAGTGTATATGTGTATTTATAAGTGGATAATTGAAGAATCACCGTGCACACCCGTCTGTTCGCCAGCACTATTGCGAGCACTTGAGATAGAAGCTCTGCAGGGTTTTTCCCACCCCCTTTTTTGCCAATATGTTTGAGCAAGGGCGAGGACATTTCCATCTTTGTGTGTGTGGTGCAACTTGATAGCTTGATGGATGGGGGCGGGGGGGTCCTGACCCGTTCAGCAGCCTCTCATTCATACGACTCATAATCCCTTGTATTAATATAATATGGATGTGTAGATTATGCTGGTGATTTTTCTACGAGATGTTATTCCGCTGTGTGTGTGTGTGTGTGTGTGTTTCCCTTGGCAGGAGGGTGACGTCTTGCTGTGACTGTGTTTGCTCAGTCTTAACGCTGTGGCCAGCAGGACTGGGAGCATCTACTGTTCTCTCACAGCGTCGGAGTCATGGAGCGCTGCCAGCCAGAGCTGTCTTAAGATCAGCTATAATAAGTTGAACGCCCCGCAGCGGGAGGGTTGTTGTTGCCGGCCACCCACATGGGGCACACGGAGCGGCTGGGTTGCATTTATCTCAAGACCGGTTGCAATTCAATCGCGTTCACTTGTGGCAATAAATTATAGCCACCTTGTGGTGTCTGACCCAGCAATTCTCCCAGCAGTTTAGGTAATCAGAAAATCTGGTTGTGCCCCTCTCTTTGCAAAGCTAAAAACACAACAATTTAGTCTTCAGTATTTAAAATTTCCTTCAAATCTGAGCAGATGTTTTTCTGTTGAGGTTTGTGAGGTCAACTACACCAACGACCCAACGACAAATCCAGCCTGATGGAGTCAGAAAAAAAAGAGGAAGATGGCTTAACAGAAGTGTGAATGTAAAAACCCAGAGACAAAGGGAGTGTGTGTGTGTGTGTGTGTGTGTGTGTGTGTGTGCGTGTGCGGCGGGGGGGGTTAGCTGATAAGCAAGAGCAAGAGTGTAGTAGGAGAGTATAGTATATATGTGGGTATAAGAGCGCTGAAAGGAGGGAAACGATAGTGACGCGAGGGCAAAGGGTGAGATATGGAGATTAATGGTGAGAAGCGACGTGGGTCAGAGAGCGAGATTAGAAAACAGCCGAGGTCTGCAGTACGGGACATAGAGGGAGATTTAACAGCTGGGGCCCGGGCGACACAGACAGAGAAATGAAGCTCTGAAGCCGTGTGCGTGTCAGAGAGTTAAAAACAAACAGGAGCTGGAGGTAGGGAATCGCATTGGACCACTTCTATCCATTGATTTGAGACTAAGGCTTCTTCCATGTGACCGGAGTAGGACCACCAGGGAACGACCCTTCAGGACTGCTAAGAGCCAATTGAGTAGAAAAACGCCGGCTTAGTGTGGACACTCCCCCATAAGTGAAGATAAGATGCCTAATTTGATTTAATTTTACCAGGATGTGGTCGGCGCTGGTGTGCTCCCCCTCTTGGCGGGAGGCGACACTACTGAGAGTTTATTCGATTAGACGTAGTACACGCACTAACCCTTTAGAAGCACGCACGCCTTAGGGATCACTGTTCATCTCGGTGCTCAAGGTTCTACTCCTTTGCCCAGCAGCCCACTGTCTTCTTTCATTCCCTTGTAATCGACAGCCCACCTCCATCACTTTGCCGTCGAGGCGGGAGGTGTACAGTCGGTCAGATTAGAGGGAGCCGGCGATAGCGGAGGCTTAATAACTCAGCAGCAGCCATATGTGTCGGCCGTATGGCTCTGATCTGCCCATATGGCCTCTACGTCTCCTCGTCTTCCTGCTACCGTGACGGATAGGAGAGGGAGTGAGAACAGAACCGCAGCACCTGTTCTCTGCTTATACGAGTCAACGTCAGCATCTCTAGCACCGACTGCCTTGTGGACCGCTGGCCGAAGCCCCTTTAAAGAAGAACGTGTGAGTTTGTGAGGCTGCTTGGCATCTTTAAAGAGGATGTTTTAAAAGCCTTTTAAATCACCGGTGGCCTCTGGACCAGGTCGGCTGGTGAAAAGTGGTAACGCCGAGCCAACAGCTGTGCTTTATAAAAAGCTAGCCGCCGGGATTATGAGGAGTGGAGGCGGGGGAGCAAGGCCAGCAGAGAAGGACCTCCTTTTACATTAATGGGTTAATAATGTAATTGGTGATGGACGGACTAAACCCGCAGAGGGCCGCTCGAGTGGGCCGAGCGTTCTGCAGATAGAATCAGGCCAAGTGGAGGTGAGATTAGCCGACGGAGGGAGCAGAACTGTGACGTACAAGACTCTTCCTGACCTCTTCTCTTGCATGCTGCCCTCGAACCAAAGTCATTATGACCTTCCTGACCCCACTTCAAAAGCGCGGGTCAGCGGGGACGAGGGGGCACATAGAAATAGTAAAGGTCTCTGTATGTCCTGCTCTGGATGAGGCTCTGTGTGCGCAAACTGCTGGATGTCTGTCTTGTAAGCTATTCTCCCCTCAGGCCTCAGATGATGTGTCGGGGTTGGGGGGGGGGGGTTTGCGAGAGACTGCATTTGCCACATCCACTTCCTCTTGCAGAGGAACACTAGGTCAGCGGCTTTGAGTTGGTGTTGTGCAGCGAGGTACCGGGGGCCCTCTTTCATGCTGCGCTGCGTTTGTCATTTTGAGGAAGGCTCGCTGCAGTCGGATGCTGCCTGAGTCAAGAAAGCTGACATGGCCGAGGTCACAATGACTCAATGGTTCTTGCTTGTATTTGCTCTGCGTGCCCCTCCCCCTTCTCTCATGTCGTACTTGTCACATGTGTGCTTGTTTGCCATGACTCTGTGTCCTCGTGTCCACCTTTTTATCCGGGCCTCTGTTTGCATTCGGCCGCGTGTGTGTGTCCCCTTCGTCTCCTTCTCTGCCCTCCCCCTGTGCTCTTCCTTCCTCATTGTTCAGGCTCTCCCACCAGGCCTGGGGAGTCGGTCCCATGAGCTTGCAGGAAGTCTTCGTCACTCGTCTGCCGCTGCCGAGCAAACGGCGAGATGCACGAACGCAGGAAGCGCTCGTCTCTCTGCTCGGTGCTGCAGAAAGAGGCAACGTGAGCGCCTTCTCTAACCGCACGTGCCTGCTTCAGACTTTCGGTCTCCTCCTTCTCGCTGCTGGCGCGTCCTCTCCGCAGCCTAGCATCACCACTGGGGCTCTGAGCGGCTGCACCGCCCGCCTCAGTTCCCGTGATTAGCCTTTGTGCCCCTTTTCATATTTGCTAATTCGGCAGTTTAGCGCAGCAGCCTGTGGGAAATTGATGTGCTGCTGTGCTTTGCAGCCAAATAGGGAACTTACAACACATATCGTTAGACATCCACTTATCTTATCCTTTCTTCCCCAGAAACAAAACACAAACAAATCTTGTTCAGTGGAGCTGGTTATGTGGATAACTAAAAACCCGTAAACGTACACGCGTACCAGCTGGAGTCACCGCTGTCAGCTGAGGGATTATCGCTCATGTGCGTAATGAATTATAGAACCTTTCCCAGTGTGGACATAAACAAGTCTGGAGATTTGAATACGTTTATAGGAATTTTGTTTTTATCACCAAATAAGATTTTCAAGGTTGCAGTAAAGGTGACCTCTGTTTAGGGGACGCTAATGTTGACTCATATACAAAATGTTGTAGACCCTCCTCACCAGCTCTGTTGTCCATTTTCGGTCATTGTCACCACTTTGATAGTAAGTGAGCCACAGCTCAGGACCTCTTATTCGTCAAAAAATACTTTCACTTAGTCATGGCTTGAAATCAGGGACAACCGATTTTCTCTCTACAGGATTTGGATTTACTGTGTTGTTTTACCACTAGAGGGCAGCACGTGTCCCGTGCACGTGACTGCCCAGTGTGCTCCAGAGAGAAAAAGATGTAGCAGATGTGGTGTGGAGAGAGCATGGATCCAATGGGGATGGAGTCTGATCTGCGTGTTGTGTAATCGTGGCGTGCAGCGGGCCGTGTCAGCGCTGTCGGCGCGCCCCTCTCACATGACCGTGTCAAGCAGCTGCAGTATAAACGCAGCAGTACCCGTCCCACACCGGCTAGCGGCGCAGATTAATAGTTCTGTTCTCCTCTCTGCTGAGGCAGTGTGTTTTTATTCCTTTGAATATCTTTTTGTTTTTTGTTCCAGGTGACGTTATCATGAAACTTGTGGTTAATGTCTCCAATGTGAAACCTCTCTGAGATTTATTCTTTGCTTTGAGGAGAAAGGCCAGAAGACTGTTTCTCCTCGACGGGTTTCGTTGCAGGCCTCGTTGTCTCGTCTCCGAATCACACATTAAATCAGCTGAATGTCTTCCACATACCGGCAAACGTCAACACGTGGCATTGTCCTGCCTTGTCCTCCTTCCTTTCTCTTTCCCCACCTCCTCCATCTTTGCTGTGAGGCTTTTATTCCCGAGCCAGCAGCACCATAGTGCATTACCAGTCAACAGGACATGTCATCCCTGCGCCCCAGGGAGGCGATGAGGAAGAGGGGATGCTTCTTGTAGTAGGCAGTAGGTGGCGCCATTGTCCCGCTGTCCTCGGCAGTTGCCCCATGCCGGTGCTTCGCTAAGCAGTGTCCTTCACTGCTCCTCGGCCACAGGATCGATATGCAGACTAGTGACGCTACAATCAATGATTTCCATTTTTAGGTGATTTAGATTTTATTCATTATGGAAATTACTCAAGGAAAAAAAGGCTTTCATTTTTAAGCAGTATCTTCTACCACCTTCAGGAATTACATTATAGTTGTTATATTTTCTTTTTTTTTTTAAGCTAAAAATACTAAAACATTTTTTTTTTATCCTTCAAGTTCCCTTTATGCAAAATCTGATATTTTAATCATTAATTGTCAACTCTTATCTTCCATATTATTTAATATAACTCGTTAAAGTGTTCACTGGCACTGCTGTCCCACTCACAGTTTGAACCTACAGAGTAATATCGAGTAATAGTTTCAGTATGACTTTCACTGATTTCACCTTCACTGATGTTTACTGTCGACATAAGTCTTTGAGAAGGAAGCAAGTGGGGTTTGATTATTTGTCAAATTCCAAAGCAATGATATGTGCGTGGAATTTAAAGAAAAATCAAAGCGATCCAGATATTGAAAAATAATTTGCTTGCAGGCACCAGAAAAACCCAAAACGTACTATTTTGCTTTTTGGGGGGAATCATCGAGAAAAATATCAACATCACTGCCACTCCGCATTTTACACACTTGTCCCCCAAATGTGAAGCGTGTGTGTGTGTGTGTGTGTGTGTGTGTGTGTGAGTGTGGGAGAGAGAGAGAGAGAGAGGGAGAGACCTTTCATACGGCATCCCTTGGCGTGGGCCCAGCTCACATATACCTCCAACTGTGCTCAGTGTGTTGGTGAGAGAAAAGGGGAAGTTTGTGGTACTTGGCATCCAATGTGCATCATATTAACATGATTGTCTTTTTTGGCATCACAGCAGCAAGTGTTGTGTGTGTCGTTCTGTCTGTCTTTGTGTTTGCATGGGCTCTCAGTCAGTATAACCTCTGTGCCAGGGAACTTGGCGCATGCAGTGACATGGTCTCTCTAAACCTCTCATACATGACGGAGCCAGATTGTATGTGTGTGTGTGTGCGTGCGGCAGTCCAGCGTTTAACCTTGCAATGTATTCCTGGAAAGCCTGTGTAGGAGTCACAGGGCTTGGCCTAATCCACTGCTGCACCAGCCAGTGATGACTGTTTTCGAGCTAATGAGCCTTTTAGTCTCCCCCCTCTCAATATAAACCTCATCAGAGAAAATGTGCAGTGTCAGACAAAGAGAAGAAGGAGAAGGCATGTCCGCGTCAACGGGCAGCTTGAACTCCATTTGTATGCTCGGCACAAACTGAAAGTTCACATTATTCTTGCACAACATGCGCCAGGAAGATGAATGCGGGGAGGGACAGAAGGGGTGAAAGCTGTGTGTGTGTCTGTGCGTGGAAAAAGAGGCTTGAATGGGGTTTAAGAAGGCTGAAAGCTCAAATTATCTTGATGAAGGAGCTGCAAAAGGAGTATTAAAATCCTGGGGAGTCGAGGTGCAGGCCATGAATAAGTGCAGGAGGAAGGAATGGATTGAGACCGGGTAGGAGGAGGAGGGGGGAATATAAATTGCATCAATAAAGCCTGGGCTAATTGTGCCTCTGCATTCTCATGTGTCCACCCGCTTCTCCTTCCGCCATCCTCCTTTTTTCTGCTTCGGACTGCAAACCTCCTCTATATTCCACATTCCTCCCATACTCATTTTCCTCCTCCGGCCTCCCTTCCTCTTCCTCCCTGTTGTGGCTGTTGTGTAACTCTGCAGAGACTGACCAAGCAGCAGTGATGCCTATTGATCAGCAGTTCTGCTGCCAGGCTGCTCTTATTTTAATAAACAAGCTCTGAGCCGTTGGAACCGACCCGGAGTGCTTTCACAGGAGTGGAGGAATCACTCACTCACACATGCACCCACTTCAATCCAATGACTTTATGCAGAAAAACCTAGAAATGTCATGAATATACCACTTGTCTGCATTCATTCTTTTTGTACTGTAATCCCTCCAGACCTAATGAACACAAAAAGTAACAAGACATTTCATCTTTATTTTTTTTTATTTTTTTCAGTGGACAATGTTCTTTGAACTGAATGTTACTTGTCTTCGGTCTTTATCCTGCTATTTTTGGGTGAAAATCGCTCCTTCTACCTTCCTTTTGTCTCAGTCACTTCTAGAAGTCTTTTATGAAAGTTCTGAAAACACAATTTTGGGATCTTGTTTCGAAATAGTAAAATCATTGCATTAACATCCCCCTCCCCTCCACCTCACAGTTCACAATGCTTCCCCAATTGGCTGTAATAACAACACATCTGGTCTTTCCATTTGTCGTCTTTGTGGCCCCCTGCGCAACATATTCCCACTCTCCCGTCTCCACAGCCATCTTTCTATTTTCAATCTTTTTTTTTTATCCATTGCCATATAATCCAAACTTGACAAAGCAAGAGCTCGGGATCACCCAAGCTGTGTCCAGTGTACACACACACAGACTGAAGGTCACACGCCATCATTGTAAAGTCGTTCTAACGTCCCCTCGGTGTCTGATCAGTCAGACTGTAGTTTGAGCTTTGTCCTTCTCACTGTTTTGTCACGGAGGATTCAGAAAGCAGCCAGCCGGGGAGAATGGTCCATTGTTTTGGGTAACGATGTCCTCGCGGCAGCACCTGGTGTGAGGACAAGAGCTCCTTGGTCATAGTAGTGGCAGATTTAAATAGGATTTAATCAAATCCACTGTTCCTTTCTTTGTTGAATCACATCCTGTTATGTACCCCTGTTTTGATCCAGTTGTGATTTATTAATTAAAAGCCACTTCGTCTTTCTCCTGTAGTTCAGGCACGTTTACCAGCATCATGTATCACGGATTGTCTCACGTGGAAGGGCTGCTTCGGATTTAAATGGCATTAATGGCTCCTCAGTCCTATTCTTAGCCTTAAGTCTGTCTCACTCTTCCGGGCGTTGACAGGAGCCGTGAGTCTGGTTCGTGTTCAGCTTTTAGGGGAGTATAGAGTCGCGTGAATGGGGGGTGAGGAGATCAAAACTTGCGTCTTCCCAGCCTGCACGTGTCTATTTAATGTGTGTGTGTGTGTGTGTGTGTGGGGGGGGGGGGGGTGGGGGGTTGATCGTGGTTTGAAGTTCGCGTACTCCCGTTACACGAGGCCGCGGGACTCTGCATGGACGATCTGCACGTGGACGCAGTGAAAGACGCGGTTCAAGCTGCCTCGCGTGGTTTCTCGTGAGAAAACGCGGCGTGCGCGCGCACACAGCCCGCGGTTTCACACCGACACGAGCGCTCTATTGTTTCCATCGATACGCCCGCAGTCCGACGAGTCGGTAACCCTACCGCACGGAAACTGTATCGAGGAGGAGGAGGTGTGGGGGAGGGGAGGGGATTGGAGGAGGGAGGTCTGGGAAGAAACGATAAAGAGAGTCGTCGTGGTGGAGGAGTGAGACGGGGCCGCAAAGAGCAACTCTGTACAGCTTCGCGATTTGTTTGTCCTGCGACCGGAGCCAGAAAAAAAAGAGGAACGGAGCGATCGAGACGCGCGGCGGGTCTTTTGTCTTTCGGGGTGCGACAGAAAGCTGAGACAACCGTCCATTCTGGATCTCTTTATCCGCTTCCTGTCGTCCAGGATGAGGTTTAAAAGGAACGGGTCCTACACGCTGAACAGGTAGGAGGCGACGTGCAGTCCGCAGCGGCAGCGTGATCATGTGTTATCCATATGTGTGTGTGTGGGGCACGGCGTGTTATAGCGCTCATAAATCAATTCACTTCCCGCTGCGATGTTTTCACGGAGGATTACAGTGACACGTTGCTGTCTTTCTTGCACTTGGTGGCATTTTTTTGCTGGTGACTCCTCGATGGTACTTTTAAGCACACTTACTTTTTAATGCGACACTATACGCACGTGACCTGAGTTGTGATCTTAATCGAGGTCTTTTGAGGCTGAATACGATTAAAAAAACACTAACAACCCTCTGGACCGTACAGTTATTTCTAACGTATACAGTATGTGTCCCCCCCCCGCCCCCCCCATACTACAATTTCCTCACAAGGGGTCCAGTGGTTTCATTTCAATGTGCCACCCAAGTGTATTCAGTCTGTGGGACAGAATCTGGAGGAACCTGTCTGTCTCGCTTTTAGGAGGGGGTTGTGGGAGGTGGGGGGGGTCTCTCCCTTGTCTCTCCATTGCATTGTGGAAAAGAGCCAAATGATCTATACTCTCCCTTCCTTTTTTAAATCTTCCTCTCCTTCTCACTCACTCAAATACCCCCCTCTTGCCGCCCCATTACCTAGCAACTTTCTATGCAACGGCCTGTTTTTGTATTCCCAGATCGCACAATGGTTTTCTCTCTCTCTTTTTTTTAATATTCATATATTATATTGTGTTATCTCTCCAAGTCACACGTTTATGAGGAAATGTCTTTCTTTGTTTGCCTGCCATCCAGACGGATGTCTTGCTTTTGTTGTGGGTCTGGATTTCATGATGAGGCCCACATATTTGAGGAAGTACGCTCAGAACTGGGCCATATTGTGACGCCGGTTGATTTATTGTCAGTTTCACTTGTTCCTCTCTTCCTGTGCCATGTTACAGGGCATGTGGCTGTACACACACAGGCAAAAAGCCACATCCGGTCTTTTTATTACTGAAACACAAAGGGATAAGTGATAAGTGCCAAAAAACCTCTAAAGCAAACTGTTGGAAAATCCAGAAGGCAAGGAGCCCTTTCCTCCTCGTGCAAGAATCCCCACTTGGCCCCTGCGATCCCTGAGTGAGCAATGGTGTCATGTGTGTATTCCCATGTGTGCAGGAGAGCGGGAAGAGGTGGTTGGCCCATTAGCTGTGGGGGGTGGATGACATCACTGGATGTAAAAGTGATTTGCATCTTCTTTTGTAAGAGAGAACGGCAGCGGAGGGACGGACCCACCGTGTCGTCCTGCGTTTTCTCGGCGGGCTGCAGTGATTTACTTTCCTCTGGACTGTTTGGCTTTGAGCCTCAACGCACCACTGTTTTTGTCAGGGTTTGCCAATCCTATGTCGTGTTTGAGCGCAGTCTTCGATGACAGCATCACACACACACCTGAACACGGCCTTCCTTTTTGAAGCGTGTGTGTGTGTGTTTTTCATGTGTCAAGAAATGAGCTGCGGACCATAGAAAATGATTGATCTTACTGAATGGCGCAGGGAAGAGATGTAACGAGGCCCGCAACTCTCCCTGTGTCCTTCACCCAGTTTGACCACCACACCGGTACTCCGCAGTGTTTTGGCTCGCTTCCTGGGGGCGACGCCCCCTCCCATCCCGGACCGCTGCATCATTTCTGTGAATGAAGAGTGTTGTACATGTACAGCACGTGCTGCTCGCTCACTTGTGCGGTTCCTCCTCGGTGTCGACTCGAGAGTATCACTTTGTGCGCCAAAGCACACAGCGGCAACAGACAACAGACTCGGTGTCCAGAGATTTTGACCTTGACTCGGATAGCAAAAGGCGTCTGTGAGCGGCGGGCGGAGATTGGATGTATTTATATGATTTTTTAGATAGTTCCCTCTCTCGCAGTCCACCCTGTGCTGCCCAGCAGTCAGCATTTTGTTTATGGGATGCTGTTTGCCAAGCTAATCTTCCCGCCTTTCAAATGGGAGCCAGCAAGCGAATGAGCGTGAGGAGAGGGAGGGAGAGGCAGACAGAAAGACGGGACGAGGGAGAGAGAAAGAGAGAGGGTGTGAAAGTGAGGCAGGCAGTTGCAGTATAGTTGGAAAGGAGAAAGGTGAAACATACTCAGAGAAGTGTGTCTGGATTTGTGAATTATTTTTGGTTTCTGCTGTTTTTTTGCTCGGCCAAGTCCCTCGTTGGCCTGCGTCCATTTGTCCCGCCCGTCTCTCGTTGAAGCCAGTCGCCGCTACAGTAGCCGTTTGGTTCTTGAAGGTGCTACACTGGAGCCACTGCACCTGTAGCAGAGTCTGCAAGAGAGGAGCCTAGCCGGGAAAGTGAGAGGAAGGAAGGAAGGAAGGAAGGAAGGGTGCTGTGTGTCGGAGCCTCATCAGCCCGGCTCTGCTTCACCCCCGATGGGGGTTCTGGTGTGCTGCGACTGCTTCTTCTACCGGTACAAAGTCACTCCTTTCCCCTTTACTGTCGTCGTTGATCGCTTACGTCATACTTGCCTTTACAGCATTGTTCAACTCATGTTGTCAGACCTTCGTTGTGCGCTTTTCCCCCACCGTTGTGCTGCTTGCGGTTTTGCAGGAGGCATTTGAGGACACTGCTGCTGGAGCAAGCAGAGATTCTGCTGGGGTATCTTGACCTGGTGTGGAGGAGGAGAGCTGGTTAGAAGGGGAGGTATGTTCGATGTTGCTGTCTGGAGGGAAGGTTAAGACGAGTCTGGGATAAAACGGCACGTAGCTAGAAGTTGGCTAGTTTACAACGGATTTCCTCTTGTCCTCCTGTGTTCCCTTTTTTGTTGGTTTGGACACGGTGTTCCCTCCCCCCCTCCCGTTTCATTATCTGCACGCATACACGTATACTTTGGTTTCCTACTTGGACCAACGATCGTGTGTTGGTGAGCCAGTGACGTGCACCCGTATCGCTGGCTCTTATGCCCGACAGCGGCGCTCTGATGATTTAGGTTTGACTCTGTAGCCGTCGCAGCGGCAATGATCCGGTTCCCCCCTTCTGTGTGTCTGCTGGCCTGAGCTTGCCTCATCTGCTGTATAAAATCTAAATTTAACTTTCCAGCTCTCCAAGGAGCGTTTTGATGGCGAGGGTACAATTGCAGCTGCAACGCAGACCCGCACACGGCACAGCTGGATTAGATTAGGCCTCGCTGTGATTTAGAACTTTGTTTACACTTTACCGCTGCTCCTTGTGTGAATAACAGCCTGCCCTTTAAGTGTGTACAAGCGTGTCATGTATTTGCAAGGCTGCATATGCGTCATACATACAGTAGGCCCCAGTGAAAAGCACACAGGCGCCTTGTTAAAGGCAGGGGCTTGTGCCAGGAACGGAGCCACTTACAGTTCTTTCCCTCCAAGTCCTGGTCAAGACAGGGTTGGGACCTGACGTGTGCACTGATGTCTCATGGGCTCATTAAGACAAAATGGGCCATCACGTCTATTTCTGGCACTTCCTCTCCCTCGGCGTCTCCGGGCGGCCAATCGGGCGGCTTGAACGAAGTGTGATTTTGGAGGCACACCCAACCAGGAGGTCCTCGTTGACCTCGGCCCTCCAAGCCCCACCCCCCTTCATCCCCACCCCCCCGTCCGCCGAGCTCCAGTGTTTCACCTTTCAACAGCCGCATTGTGTGGCTCCGATGGTGACCATCCTGTTTAAAATCTAGCGATTGGAGAGTCTGTCATCGTATGGAACGACAAACTAAGACGGCCTTTGTTTCTCTGACTCTTCTACATGAAAAATGCAATGTGCTGCTGCCTTTTAGGCTAACAACGTATAATATAACGTATAATATAATTCCTCCATTTAGAATTATGCATGACGCTTAAGAAGCGGCTAACAAATAAATTGCATACTAAATCTCTGTCTCGCACTGTGTAAAAACGTGGTTTTTATTGGCTTTACTTTAAAAAAAGTGTTTGGCTATAGAAATAAGGAGTTTGTTCACTAATGTGCTCACGGTCATGACTTTTATCTGTTTGCTTTCTGTTGACACATTAACTTGTCTGGTTCGGATTCAATTTGGCCCAATTTTGAGACTGCGTAATAAATTCAGTCACTATTTATTTAATAGTTATAATAATTTATACATGTTTTTCATTTGAGCCCTTAACACCGAGGTGAAGCCAAAAGAGCAGAAAAAAGCCTCTTTAAACGGTCAACATTGCTGGATCAATTTTCTAGGGTCTCCTCAATCTCAATCCCCCCCCACATCAACCCCCCAACACGATGGAGTCAAATGTTGAAGGGTGCGCGAAAAGCTAAATACCAGTTTAATGTTACTGTACCTGTTTTTTATGCGCTGCTGTTGACGTGCTGCAGGCGTCCACAGACCTCGAGGCTCCATCTCATGACAAAGGCTTGTGTGTGTGTTTGCTCTCGGTGGATCACTTGGTAAATGTTCTAGTGTGTGGTACCGAACAATAGTTGGGACTGTATCACGGCACTGCGTGTGTTGTATTAGCACAGCACGCCGTGCTGTTTTCCATGTGTCTCTCGTTAGGCTATCTTTGGCAGCTCTGGCTGCCTCCACAGAGCTGTGGCGGCGCAGCTCAACAAGGACGCCATTCTCCACCCCAGACCCCCCCACCCCATCTCCCCTCCTCGCTCCCGCTCAGTCCCCTCGGCCCTGCAGACTCCCTCCTTGGTCTCTCGGACGGGGCTGCATTGAATCGAGCTGAATTGCTGCAGTCTTTTAGGAGAGGTGGAAGTTGAACACCATAAATCACTGTATAATTTGTTTGGTCATTCTTCCACACCTAAACTAATTGGGGCATGCAGTCTGATTTAACCAGGGTGAAAACGAACTGCATCGGTGAGGTTTTAGAGGTATAAATAACCTGTTGAGTTTTGATCTTTGTCTTGGATTTGCTCGATGATTAAATGCTGTTTGTAATCTAATCGTAATGGAGAACAAACAAACCCCATCCAAGGGGACCTTAGTTTACCTGATCCTGTGAGGACATGTGTTACATTAGACTCCTATGCAGGGACACTGGCTGGCTGGTCAATGAACATACTGTGTACTCAGTATAGGAGTCTTGACCTGACTTCTCTACTTTTGACCTGTCCTCCAGTCACAGCAGAGGACAGACCTCACACACGGGGCCAGTTGCATAACAAGAGTGTGTTAGTCCTGCTGGTGTGTGTGTGCGTGTGTGTGTTCAGTGCCAGATAGTCCTGCTGGCTCAGGAGATGGAGAAATAGATGGCCTTGCACTAACCTTACCTCAGCATTCAGATTCACAAAGTCAGCCTGCACGCACGCAGTATAAAGGGGATGTCTATGCAGCTTTTCTTTGGTACTGAAACGGCAGAACAACAGAAGGAGCGCTTCAGTACAGACCATAATGAGTATGAGCAGCACAGTGGAAGTGGTCAGCGTGAGGCAGCAGGTGCCCTGTAGGCGTGCAGCTGCTTGGGGGCCCAATTGGCAAGTGGAGAAGGGCTTCATTGTGTCTGGCTCACCTTTTTGTAGGGCGATCAGGTGGAATTAAAAGTGTTGGACAGAATTCAGTATCAAAACAAAGGCCAGGAGGGAGAAGGAGGAAGGGGTGGAGGGGGAGACTTGTTAGTAGCAGTTGTTTCAGCAGCAGCCGTTTCCCCGCACTGCCTCTTGGGAAACAAAAGGCCCATTTTAATGGGAGACAGGAAGTGCTTTGGCGCCTCACTTCCTGTTTGTTGAGTTTGCTCCAGAAGGGAGTGAGCGGTGAAGCCCAATGGAGCGACGAAGGTGGTAATGACGCACACACACACACACACTTTCCTGCTGCATAGCTGTGAAATTGCCTCAATGCAGCAGTGCTCTTTGCAGCTGTGCCCCCACCCTCCTACCCTCCCGCTCGTTAGTTTCAATTATCCATCATCTGACTTGCCACTGTTACCAAGGATAGACTTGAGAGGAAGACCAGAAACGACAGGACGAGGAAGGTTCAAAGGAATGCGTCATGGTGATCATCATATATTTCACACCTTTTTAAAAGCACATCTGGATCCCGCCTACGTCACGTTGGCTTTGACGGAGAGGCGAGCGGGGAGGCTGCCGAGTGATGGCGTTCATAATATTTATCACGGTCGGTGACAGAACGAGGACCAACGGCTCATTGAGCTTCCATTCTACCGCCGTGTTACAGGCTTCAGCCGCAGTATTGTTGGTCTTCCTCCGTTGTCTCAGGGCTTCTGCTTTGCAGACGGATGGGCACAATTCACAAGCAACTTCCCCCCCCCTCCCTCTAGGATAGATGATGTCACTGCATAAGCTCATGTTCCCAGGTGGGAGCCAGTTACTCCCGTAAGCCAATCAGAAGCTGGTTTGCACCTGAATCTCCAGGCTAAGAGACACACGCACAATCTGTGTTTACAGCCGCTGACTTCTTCTGCTAATGAAAAGGGAAGGGGCGGAGGAGAATGTGTGCGTCATTGAAATGAGGTTGTGCTACTGCAGCAGCGTGCAGGGAAGGGGGGGGGGGGGGGCACACAAGTCCCTGCTCTCACTGCCCCAAGGACATCTATCGATCTGACCTCCCTTGCGTCTCCTTTCAGTCTCTTTTTGTTTCTCTCATATTTCACTGATGGCACTTCCTTTCCCCTCCCGCTCATCGGTGCGCCGTCTGCAGACAACAATGGTATCGGTTCCCCCGCGCATTTGTCTTTTCCCCTCTCAGCGGGCCGACAGAGGACGCCCTCTAATACTTCCTCGATGCCAGTCTCTGGTCCGGCTGTCGTTTCGCCGTCATCTCAGCAAAGCGTTCAAGGGGTCAAACCATGCGCGGCTTTGTCCGACATTTTCCAGGACATTTGCTTGGCTTTAGTCTCTCGGAGCTTCCCTGCTCCCGACTGCAGCCCTCCTTTCCTCTGCTGGGGCCCGGACTCAGAAACGGGTGACGTATGCCCGAACACGCAGATTCAGGTGACTTTGTTTGCCCATTAGGTTTGCATAAGAACAGACCATGGCTACACCGCAATATAGATTGTATATCATCGCTGCCACTTTAAGATGCATAATTGCAAAGGGGATTGTTCTTCCACTGGCATCTAGGCCATAAACACATCACAACGCAGCATGATGCTTGGCAGTATTGACAATAAATAACGTGCGTTAAGACGATGGATGGTGCTGTTTGCAGAGCGCCTGAAGAAGTGGCGTTTGTTCCTGGCAGAAGAAGAAGCCCTAACTCGCTCATGTTTTCCACCGGCTTGGTTTTTGGGTTGGTTGATCTGTCGGCCTCTTTCAGTCACATTCATTCTCTTTGCCCGATCCTGGGTGGGACCACTTCCTCCGCTTTCATCCACTGTGTGTTAATCAAACTCACACAATGGACCGGTTTCCTCCGTTGTCGGATGGGGGCCAGATCTCGTCTAGTCATCCGGGGGGGGGGGGGGGGGGGCGCTAAACAACCTTTTTGTATGTTTTTTTTTTTTCTTTTCAAGTTTCTGAGATTAAATGTATATATTTTTCTGGTCATACTCCATGTCCCTGAGTAATCATCCCTTGCGTAACAGAGGACAGGATTCAGTGATGCTCTCCGCAGATAATGGCTGCTGCGCACAATGCGCTCACATCTGTGATGAGCGGTGTTGAACATGAGGGCTTTTTCTCGGAAGCCCACGTCATTCGCTGCGATGGGAAGGAGATTTGACAATGGAGAAGGCCAACACAGGAGATGAGGAATGCATTCGGAAGGGAAAATGGAGACAAATGTCTTCACTTTAAATAATATTCAGTTTTCTTTCTTCCTGTTTGCAAGTCTAGTACAGCAGCACCACCATGTTGTGTACACAGGGAGGTTTTAGTGCTGTTCAGGTATAAATATTCCACTATATCTAAAAAAAAAATACTTGCATATGTAATATTTGTTATGTCGAGCAATCTTGGCAGCCGCTGCTTTCTGGTTGTTTTTTGGGTGGGGGGCATGAAAAGGGAGCTCTGTTCACATCCTGCGCAAACATGGGTGCTCGTTTTCCCGCCACCTCCTGTTGGCTTTCTCCTTCTTTCCCAGTATTCCATGACGGTCTTTCTCCTCCATCCCTTCCACCTTATTCACTGCTGTTCTCTCTCACACACACAAACACAGACCAACACAGACTACCTCTTGTGCTCCTGAGCAAACAGAATCATTTGACCACAGCTCCCTCTGCACCTCCGTCTAAACTACCTCCAAACTACCGTCTTGCTGCTCTCAGACCTCACATCTCTTTCCAAACTGATTCATTCTCTCTTCGTGTACATTTGAATGTTTGAGTCTTTGTGTTCTTTGCATTAGTCAGCCTCACCAGTAGTGGAAAGTAACTCATTATGTTTCAGTCTTTAAGGGATGATGGCGTCTATAGCGATAGTAAAAAAGAAAAGCACATACGCACACACTTGCACACAAAAAGGGAGGTAGACA
The DNA here is from genome assembly GCA_021346845.1 of Apeltes quadracus. Taxonomy (NCBI): domain Eukaryota; kingdom Metazoa; phylum Chordata; class Actinopteri; order Perciformes; family Gasterosteidae; genus Apeltes; species Apeltes quadracus. The sequence continues at coordinate 7,472,800 of CM037935.1, read as the reverse complement.
TGTCAGCAATGAGAGGCCTTTTCCAACGCTGGCTTTACTTTCTAATACTTTTATTGCATTACATAAAGTGCCAGCAGGTGGCAGTGTTGGTGTGTGTGTGTGTGTGTGTGTGTGTGTGTGTGTGTAGGAGCCGTAATCCTTTAAGTAATGTTTTGGTTCAGAATTTTATCTGCAGTTGGCAAATCAGGTGTGTGTGTGTGTGTGGGGGGGCATGTGCTAACATCAGTGCCAAGGTTATGCGATTCTTCCCAGGAAAAAACACATTCTTTTCCCTGTTCTGGGAAAACGCGTAGCCTTGAGAAACCTTTTCTGTTTCCTGCAGCAATGCACCTACAGTCCTGTGCAATATAATAACTCAAATATCATGAGAGCCATCAGTTTGAGCAATGAAACAATAAAAGACGAACCACTAAAAATCCCATCCGCTGATAAAGCTTGTGTGATTGGATCCAAAGCCCCATTACGTGACTAAACCGGCCGTTTTCTCTAATCCCAGTCCCAAATGCAGAACAGAACCTCAGCGTTATCTCGAGTCCTCTGAATACCCTTCAGTGGCGGCCTGAGAGCACAGCGAGCCCTTCAGCACCGCCTCTTCCACGAGCAGCCGAGAGCCTCCTCACCGTTCCCCTCCTTCCTGCAGGACCCGGCCGCGTTGGCTCTGAACCTGTGCGACGCGCATCAGCAGGGTTAAAGGTACGGCCCCCCGGGTCGTGTGATTCCGCGCGCCCTTGGACTTGACTGACGGGTGTTTTGGCCGCCCGGGTGGGCAAATTATGGGATGGAGCCAGGCTTTCTCCTGCTAAGGAATGTTAAGAGGAGGAGCACAGCCGGCCGCCACAGCCTCCCACATCGAGCCAAACTCTCTGACTCCCCTCATTAGAACTTCTGCTTTTTTTTTTTTTGGTTGTATTTTCTTCGTTCACTCCCTTTTTCTGTTGTGTTTTTGCCCTCTCTTCACCCCTCGCACTTGACTAATCTCAACGGCTGCTCCTTGCTCCCTTCCTTCCTCCTTCCCCTCGATGCCATTTCTAAATGTCTGGTATTTCTCATCTCCTGTCTTCCCTCTTGCTAAAGCCCCTTTTTCCTTTCTGAACATGGCCTCCTGTCTTTTTTAAACATACTGGGCTACTCAATTATTTTTTTTAACTTGAAAGTATGTCAATAATTTTTCAATCTAAACCAATCTGTCTTTCCCATGTAAACAAGGAAAGGCCATTATCTTCTGCGGCACTTGACCTCACTCGTCGCTGTTGCTCTTCCTCCTCGGCTCCCCTCTCCTGTTGTTTACGCCGGCCGTGTTGCACAGAGCGCGCCGGCGTGTCGTTGCTTGCAGCTCTTCCCCTCCAGGAATGCAGAGCAAAAAGAAAGGCGAAGCCAGTGAAGAAAGGGGCACACATGCGGCGAACGAAAGAGGACTTAGATTCCTTAAGGGTCGAAAGGAAGACGATGGGTCAAAGAAACACCGGTATGATGGAAAAAAGGTACTCTTTGCCATCAGGTACAGAAGTTTTTGCATTATTTGCTGTGTATCATCGATGCAGTCAAGAGTTGAAAAATTGGCTTAAGGCGTGAGGTTGGCTTTGCGACCTAGATTGCCTTTCAATTTTACTACAATCAGTTCTTTAATTTGTACATGGAGGAGGTGGCAGGCTCATGATGTACCTTTGCTCTACTTGTATATTCCAGCTTGGGCAGCATGAAGTTCTCTCTCTCTCGTCTCAGTGCGTTGGTCGGTACGCTGGTGTGGTTGCTGGGTTCAGGGTCGGAGCGTCTCCTGGCCCTGCTGACCTCTATCTGGGTCCATAGAAACCCTCAGGCTGCTGTGTTTTCACTGGTTAAGACCTTACCTAAACATGCTGCACCACTCCCACACACCCAGAGCGCACGGCCAACCGAAAGGTCTCGCAGAGCAACCCGGAACGGCTTTGGTCTGTAGTTATTGATCCCGGTGTTCGCACCGGTTGGCCGGCTGACACGTCCGTCGCTGCGATCGCGGCCTCCATTGGCTGCAGACGTGCGCTTCGGAAGGGCGGGAACAGAGCTGTTCCCAGGCCCCAAGGCGCATCTGCTGCGGCTGTGACTCATGTGCTGCCGGCCTGGAATCAGTGTTTTCTTTGTCTCAAATAGGTGCAATGTCCCCTGACTTTCAAACCCAACCTGTTGAGCCAGCCGTCTCTCTCTCTCTCTCTCTCGCTCTCGCTCTCTCTCTCCCCAGTCAACTCACTTTGTCCAAAAAGCTTTTCACTATTTGTATCTGTGTTGTTGTAGTTTTAATGTCTCTCTCCTGTTTTGAAGGCTCAAAGAAGCGGAATTATTTCTTCAGTTTTTGGACATGCCATTATAACCATTTGTTTCACACACTACAGCCTCCCAACTGGTGCATAATCTCGACAACACAGTAATGACTTGAATTGCTGGCATTTTGCTCCACCCCAGTGTTTATTTTTCTTGTGTTAACTGTTGTTCTGATCGCTTAGTGTTGTAGATTTCATGCGTATTGTAAATTCTTCCCCTCATCAGATTGAGGCCTAACCCATCCATCAGTCAGCAAGTGACCTCAGTGTTTCATGAACAGCCTTTATTTTGTCTCCACCCTTTTTAACAAGTGGTGTGTAATAAAACCGTGGCCTTTATCTCCCTGGTGGTGGTTGTTTGATGAGGGCAGCACACTTGAAACGGCTTCTTATTACTGATCAAGTTTTTAATGTAACCCCAAGCATCCCACAAAGAAATGAGTAATCCAAAGTGGGTTTTTTGAACTCGTCTGTGCGCTCTGTGAAAGGTTGAGGCGTGTGTAGATGCTGGCTTTGATTAGAGCAGGTGGCACGTGATTGTCTTGTCTGCATCGTGGAAGAGAATGTGTCTGACGTTAGCAGAGAAGAAAGAGTAAACCTCCGGGCGATGGTATGCGGCCGTTGGTTTCCATCCACGTCAGACGTTGCGTAAGAGGGTCGGGAACGTGTGGCCCAATGGCACCGTGTCCGACTGCATCTCGTCCGGCAGCCGGCAGCTTACGTTACACGACAAGCTTTGCAGGTGTGACTATACGTATGACCCGTTCTTGAATGCCTGTCTTCTATTTTTAGTGATGGCGTGGGTCCAATTGGTCAAAGCCAAATTAATGGAAATTTCTCTTCAGAGGATTTCCATTATAGCAACACACTGGTTTCGCTTGGAGGGGGGGTCACAGTGGCACATTAGTACCTCATTTATGAACTATAACCACGATTCAACACTCTAATATATCACAACGGTTTATAGAAGGCAACCCTTCTTGAGAAAAATGGTGTGAGACTGTTGACAATTCTAAAAGAAAGCATTGGCCTTTTTCATTTAATTTTAAGTCGTACTGTATAAAACAACAACGTCCACCACAAACAACCCTGTTACCAGATCACAGGTCTGGATCCCTTCGCCAGCTCAGTCCCTCGTCTGCTTGCACAGGCGCTGATCTGTGCACCCCCACAAGCATATGGCATAACCCCCCTCCTCCCTGTTTCCACTGTTCTCTGTATTCCGCCTGGCCCAGGCAAGCTGAGGCTATTTTTAGCAGCGGGTGAAAAATTGCCCTGTTCTGGTCTCTCTTTCCTCACCGGGGCCCCTGGATCACCCGCCCTCCACCCACCACACCCCGGCCCCCGCGCCCTAGTGCGGTGAGGAGGTCTCTGATGTAGGATGCGGGCCGCGTAGTGGCGCCACTCGGACCCTCTGCTCCGTTTGATGCTTTCAGATCATTTCTGTGGATCATGTTTAAAACGTAAACAAGAGGCGCCTCAGAGGGCCCACCTGCCGTAGACACTACACACGCAGGCACACCTTTGCACGCACATATGTCATACTACCATGCACATACACTTTGATTAGAAGTCACAACGATCTCCCACGCAGCCCCACAGATCCCGTAGATAGCCGTGTCTTTGGTATTTCAGCCGCTCCACTTTGGGCCCATGAGTTTTTGTCTACGGAGGCGGGGAGGAAGAACCGACTCTTTGAGTAAGAGGGGGAGACGATGAGTGGGAGAGGGCAAAGGAAGCCAGACAGGGAGGAGAAATGTGTGAAGAGGGGACTAGAGGAGAAAATAAGCACGTTTGAGAAGCAATAATTAGGGGAAGAAGGAATGATGTTACCGTGACATTGTTGTGATTGTATTGTGTGACACTCGACTTCTATGGGTCATTTCCTCATGTTCGTAAGCTGCTTGAGTGCTTTTCGCTCATTGTTGGCACTTTAAATTTCAATTTGAATTGCACACCTAAAACAGACTCATAATATAACACTTTAAAACTGTTACAATCACAATTTTCCTTTGGCTCCCTCTCTGGCTCTTAAAGGGTTAGTTTGATTCCCTCACTGGTTCCTCCGCACTGACATGTTTGTACACGACCAGCGAGGCATAGTTGGTTCAGAATCAACATGAGGAATGTTGCTCAACAGTCCTTGCATGCTCTTTTCACAATTTTTTTTATTTTTTTTTTTATACTTTAAATGCCCGTGCTTACATCAGAGTTCTTCTTTTCTATCAGAATAAAAACAATTGGAAGAATTGTCTTGTCAACTTATGCTCTTTTACAGCTGTTTTCAACCACATAACACAATTTTCATTTTCATACTGTGAATTTCCAGTGACGAGATGATTACATAAATCCGTGACTTGGGGTCAAAGCTGAATCATGTGACGTTTCACCAGCTCGCTTCTGCACTGTTATACATATTTACTTTTTGTCCTGTAAAAGTCATGATGACATTAACATGTTCTACAGCAGGCACGTAAATTGTAGAAACACTTGTAACTACATTGCTGCTACATTGTAACTACACTTTGGGGAAATAAACTAACCACGTCCGCATGGGCAGAGTTTGACGTCACCGCGCCCCGCCCACCGCGCGCTCGCTCGCTCTATCCCTCCCTCCCTCTCTTCCGCTCATTGGACGAGAGCGGACAGATACGGCGGTCCTTCTGTAAAGTTGACCAAAGTTCCCTCTGCTGAGCAGTGAGTGAGTTAGCGCTTCAGACAAATCCCGCCGCGGTGAGGCTCGCAGAGACCTGAATACCCAGCGGACATATTCGGACACCGAATGCTCGCGTTTTGAGTGAACTATGGTCGGAGATTATTGCTCATTTTCTGTAGATAAGACGGACATGCACTCTCAGAAAAACTCCAAAAACGGACTAAGTTGCAAGATGGTGCTCCAGGCCGTCGGAAAAGTACTCCGGTAAAACTCCGTTTCTATCTGATTTTGTCCGAGTTGTGCCTGTACCTGCCGCCGCGGGGACGAAGCACGCAGTGGGAATATGACGTTATTTAAAGCTCTTATGTATGTTCGAGGTACCGATAAAGCCGCATTGTCAACGTAACACGCATTTTTACCTTTCAACTGTTAACTGTATGTTCGAGGTGAGGATTTATTTATTTATTTTCGGTTTCAAAAATGTTACTGAATCGATGTCTGAGCGAACCTTCGGTTACGTTTGCCAAGTGCTTAATTAACCCGTGTGTGTGTGAGAGGGAGAGGGGGTGGGGGGGCGCATTTCCGGTCACACATGTGTGTTGTGATGTTGATGAGGCGCCATCATAGTGCAGGCAGGGGGTCCTCACATACTCTGCAGCCCTGAGGGCCGCTGAATGGGATTTAGCACAGGATGACGAGGGGGAAGAGAAGGTTGTGTGTGTGTGTGTGTGTGTGTGTTTACGCACACACATGTTTGGGCCTGCACCGTGGCTTCCATTCTCATTTACAGTGCTGCTGACGCCCCCATTGATGCTACTGCGGTGGCAGCTGTGCATTCTTCGTTTCCCGCTTATCTCTGTGCTGCAGAACTGAAACCCACTTTCACAGACTTAATCACTGCAAATACTTATGAATCCGTACCCTTTTAAAAAAAAAACACAGAAAAAAAAACGGGAACCACTTTGACGGAGCAGTTGCAGCAGCCTGTAGACTTTGCACTGCACATCCTCTGGGTTAGTCCACCCTCAACTCCTCGCCTCACCCTCGCCTCTTTTTAGCCCCATAATGGCTGCTGTGGTGTAGCTTTGGTGTGCTCAGACTGCCCGCGCTCCCGTCCGTTGTTTTTTTTGGGGGGGGGGGGGGGCAGGGAAGCTATTGACTGTTTAATTTGAATCCTGAAATTGATTCGAAGGCCAGGCTTGGAGAAAACCGATCCTCCTCACTGAAGCTGCTCTTTTTTCCAAAAAAGCAGAGTTCCTTCACTCAGCTCGAGTCTTATTGGCTGCGATTGCGGCGATCACTTCTGCTGCAGTTTTTTAATCCTGTACACCGTGCTGACAAAGGAGGGAGCAGCTTTCTGAAATTTGATTGATTTAGTCTCCCCTCAGGTGTTTGCTTAAAGTTCACTCCGAATTCCTTCTCCTTGCCGGGGGCTTGTTATCTCCAATATCCTTTCCGTAAACACAGGCTGTCTCTCAGTTTAAAGTAACTACTAGTAATATATTGGTGCTTGGACAAGGAAAGCCCTCCTTTGTACCCTGGAGTGCCTCTTTGTGTTCTTTCAGGATAACAGAAGTGACCTGTGTTATAGAGACATGTCCTAATCGCTTCCCTGGAAAGAGATTTTAGATGTTTTTAGACTATTTTCCCTTTCTAAACTGAACCCCTCTTTGTGGTCAGTGTCGGTTTGGCCTGTATGGCAATAAAGTCAGCAGGGCGGTTCAAGCAGCAGTTGCGCAACATCAGGTTTTGCTCTTGCGAGGGCGGCAGTCTTTCATTGGCGGCTTAATAAACTGCCGTATTCCAGAGAAAGTACTGAAACGATTTCTCCAGCATAGGAGTGTTGCCCCGAAGTGATTCCGGGATTTGAACCAGGTGTGCTTGGTGTACCTGCCGGAGTGGGCGGCTCCTCTTCACACAGTCTATTCAGTTATCTTCAAGCAAGCACGCACGCACAGCATCTGACACACAGGCCAAACAGATGGATGTTTGACAGATTGAGCCACGGCTGCGTGGACACACAGGGGATTGTGGGACACACGCGCCTCTTGTCTGGTCCACCAGAGCAGACTCGCTCCTTCTGGATTTTCTCCAGGTCTTCTGTGAGACTTCGGTCTTGACGCAGCTGTTGGGACCAGCTGGGTTGGCCCTGGGAACTGGGAGGGTGGAGGGTGGAGGGTGGGGGGGTGGGGGCACAGCTGTAGCACTGGGTCTTTGCGGTCTTCACTTGCTACCTTTCCTCTTGCAGCAGAGAGGGGGGGGGGGGGGGCACCGTACCGTTGCTGGGAAAAGGGAAAGGGATCGGAGCTTATAGCCAGCAGACGGAGTTGAACAGCTGTCGGCTCACTCACCCCAGTCTATACGACCCTGTTTCCTTATTGCAGATAAACACCAACATGTTGGTCTTCCTGCTTCAAATTCTTTGCGGGCTGGTGTCATTTCAGTTGACCCGGTTCCCTGGATGGCGACTCGGTGTCCCAGACGGGTCCCGCCGGTGCCGGGCGGGCTGGAGCCCGTCCCATGACTCACAGCCCGGCGCCCGGCCACCCGCCCTTTTCCCACTGCCCCTCCACTCCTTTCTAGTCTGCCCCGATCTGGTGAGGGAGAGGGAGGTATCTGCTGCCTTTTATGGCAAAGACTGGCTTGAGAGAACTTCACCAAGAACGGAAAAGTGTGTGTGTGTGCGCTAAAGAGGGGAGCAGCGCTGGCATAGAGGAAGTTTTCTTTATCCTAGAATAAACCAATGGCTCCAGAATTTTACCTTCCATTACCACACCAATGTTTACAGTAGATGGAAGAGGTGTTTTATGGAAAATTATGAAATTTCTAAGGGTGCAGGAAATGGCTCAGCGAAACAAAAATGTTTCAACAGGAAAGGAAAGAGGGGGAGGTAGAAGATTTGAACCTTCTTTTCAGAAGGGCTTAGCAGAGCTGAAGGTGTCTGTGGATGACGCTCCATCCTGTGGTAAAGCCCCCTCAAATGATGGAAGACGTAGCTCGCAGTGCTAAACCGAACCGAGGGGGGGATGATAAGGAGAAATGAGACCAGGGACACGCGCACGGAAAGAAACCTTAGGGTTAAAGAAAAGGCTTTAATGAGGATTTGAGTAAAGGTCACAGAGTCTGGAAATGGGAAAACTGATGGTACAGGATAATAGTTGGGAACAGAATGGAAAGGGCAGAAAGAGATGATGGGATAAGCATGAAAAAACGGCGCCTGAAGCATTTGACCCTGAAAAATAGGATATTTGGGCCGATGAGGCTGCAGCCATGAGGAGGAAACGCCAGTCGAAGAGAGAGAGAATAAGTAAATGCATACAAAAAAAAATAAAGAGGACCAGAACCAGGCCGGAACCAGAGAACAGTGCAAGAGGAGAAGAGCAGTGAAACAGAAAGTAGCCATTAATAATTAGCCAGCAATGTAATCTGCTAGTGTCCTTTGCTTTTAAATGAGGCCGAAACGTGCTCAGGAGCCGCTTCACAACGACGACCGAATACCTCGAGGAATCATTACCCGGCCAACGAGAAGCAGCGTGGCGTCGGCCCTTCAGATCACGCCGTTTCTCACAGCCGACCCCGAGGGCAGCTAAACGAGGCGACAGCGCACATACAGACGGGGGAAACTTAAACATTTACAAAGTAAACGGTTGCTGGCTCCAGATGCATCCGCATGTTGACATGCCTTCCCTTGTTTGCTGAGGTGGAAAACGCTGGGGGGGGCGCTGCGCTGCTGCCTCATGCTCCACGGCTCTGTCATGTTTCAGCTGTTTCGATAAACCTCCTCTCTTCCATTCCCTCCACCCTCCTGTTCTCTGGCCCGGCCACCGAAATCTATCTCTGACTGCTGACTGTGCACCGCTCGTCACTCCTTTACAGGAACGACGGCTTTTGTGCTGCGACTGTGTTCTCGGACCTGGAGTCTTCTGGGAGTGTGAGCGGGAAAGAAATGTGGGGGGAGCGAGAGCCAGGAACACATTGCTCCACCGTTGTATTTACACAGAGGGTGTTGCAGAGAGGGGGGGAGGCAGTGGAACTAGAGATTGAGGGAGGATCGCAAGGTCCTAAAAAATTCGGTTTTAGCCAAAAGCACCAAAAAATTCAGGGAGCAACCTGAAAGTCCTTCGACCTCAAGCGAACCCCAAAGCAACGGTAGCAGAGCAGAGACGGAGCAGAACCAGGAAGTTGAACAGATCAGCTCCTGATTGTTCCAGACAGCCGGGCCTGTGTCTGCTTGTCTCACTTGCGTATCAAGGCTTTCAACCTTTAACCCCAGATTGCACTGGTGCAGACAGACCGACAGAGAGGGAGGGTGGCCGGGGGGGGGGGTTACAGGCCTGCAAGTGCAGGAAGAGTGTGATATGACATCCCCGTGCTAAAACTGGCAGTGGAAGTACAAGTTGCCGGGAACGTCTGTGTGGAAGCTATAGGCCCATGATCAGGTCAGAGGTCAGGCCCCTGGGCTCTCACTTTGTTTGGTCTCGTGTGCTGCAAGTTGGTTTTTCTTGCCGTTATTGTTTTGGGCAAGAAGTTAAGCGACACGATTGCTTCATAATGTCTGAGAATATGCTGTTGTGTCAATGCAACGTTCTGTCTGCAAGTAGTTATTTCTTCCTCCTGCGATTCACAGGGAATTTAACGCATAGCGCTTGGCCTTTGCCGGCGTTTTACTACTGAATCGTCATGTGCTTATTATTACTTTGCATTCAGTGTTGGCACAGCAGTTAGCTACCTGAATGCCTGGTTAGGTTCTATACAGTGACATCATGTAGAGCTGTCTGGAGAAAGTCCAGCAAAGCGCTCCCATTTCTTCAGATGCTGTACAGAATCAAATCTAACAGCCCCCTTTGCGTCCTCATTGAGCACGTCTGCATCCTGCTTCGTGTTTCCTTAGTCTGTTATTGCCCTTTACAGCTCTCTGACCTGCCCCTTTTTCTTTTCTTTTTTTTCCTCCTGCAGGAAGTCAAAGACGAAGCCAAATGGAAAGAAGCCGCCGCCTGAGGAGAAGAAGCAGTACCTGGAACTTGAGTACACAAAGATCCGCGTGGTGGATTTTGACCTCAAGGAGCTTGTGGTGCTGCCCAGAGAGATAGACCTCAACGAATGGCTAGCCAGCAACAGTGAGTACCTAATAATATGTAAGCGCTTGATAGGATCCAGACCTGGCACAATGTTTGGCTGCTTCCCAATAACACCACTCGCCATTACTTTAAACACTGCAGTTTACTGCCGGCTTCATTGCAGTGTTTAAACTCTTTGAATTGATGCTTGTCATTAGGAGGGTCGTCTCTGTGAGCTCACTGTGGCAGTATTTTCCTCTGTCTCCCTGACCTTGTTTGGGTTACGTATCCAAACCAGATGCGGGAAAGGAGAAAATGAAGCATTCTTTCCCATTTACTTTACACTGATAAAACGTTATAGAAAACAGATGGGGGGCGTTTTCACCCATTAATGTGTTGAATTTATGTAGGTTTGGACCCATATAAAAAGCAGGGTATTAAATAGCTTAACCAATTAATGAATCACTGAAACATTGAAGCTCCCCCCCCCACAAATGTAAACCATCAGCACTTTCATGGGATATTTTCTGACAGGGCTTCAGTGCAGAAGCACAAATTATGACTTAATCTAATCTAATCTAATCCTTTTGTTTTTATAGCTTAACAGGTTGTGTAGGACTTTCCCTTGATGCAGAAATACCGGTTTATGTCTGTGATGCTCACACGCTGTTCGAGGAGTGTGATTCATTACCATGTGCTGGTGACTGTGCCTGTCCCATCGATCAGCGTGTGTGTGTGTGCGCGCGCACGTCCTGGTCATCCAGGACATCAAGTGTCACGACAAACATTGTCCTCCTTTATATTCTGGCAGTATACGGTTTACCCCCATCATTCAGGCATATGAACATATTAGGTTGTATGTACAACACATGTCAAACATTGAACTGACTCTGAAATCTTTCTTTTGCCACAGCGACAACATTCTTCAATCTTATCAACCTGCAGTACAGCACTATCTCAGAGTTCTGCACCGGTGACACCTGTCAAGCCATGAATGCCTGCAACACGTGAGTATTTATCAGAAATTGGTTAATTCGTCCAGTAATGCTTCAACCGGTCAGCGAAGGACGCCTCTCATGCACCCGGGTTAATTCAGGTCTTTCAGCTTCCCACATCGTCCGTCCCAGACTGAGCGGTACGCAATGTACTGCAGCAAGCCATGCATTTATCTCTTGTACATCATGTACGGCACCTTCTGTGTGTCGGTGCTTGCTGTGTCTGAGCCGAAGCGGTGCATTATTCCAAGGATTGAGTAACTTGTATTCAAGTCCTGAAATGTACTGTGATGTACCATGAGGCTTCAGCTGGGTTGGATAAATCCACTTCATGTTTTTAAAAAGCCCGATTTTTACACCGTACCATGAAACACACAGCAAAAAACGTTTTATTACTTGAGTTTTCAGTCAGTAAAACTTTAGTAAAGGTATCCTGTTTACTGGTCAGGTAATGGCCCAATGCTACTGAACCTTCCCATCGATGACATCATTTAGCTTAGAAGATTTGCCAGTTTTGAGTCGTAAGAAAAGGCAAAAACCCAGAGGTCAAGGTTTTATGTACAAACATGGAGTAGATTCTTTAGCTTTTTGCCTGTAGTAGACACAATCGAGTGCAGCTGCTTTGGGCTTCGTTACAAATACATCTGACCAATGAGCCTAAAGACGTACTGAATACAGACGTGCTGTGGCTCCTCCTTTTACCCCAAGTCAACAGGCATGTTACCATAAAAATGTCCGTCCGTTAATTAGGTAACGATGAAGGGTGTTTTATGGCTATGGCTACGCAATAAAGTACGGCATGCCTCTAGAGGACTAATCGTAAGAGGGTAAACCTTCCATGGAGACCTATTGCTGCCATGTTGGCAGAAGGGGAGGTGACTACCTGTCAGCATTTGTCTAACTAGTTTGTCTTGTTGGGGCGGGATGTCGTCTCCCTGTGCGAACTCTCTTCTCTGGAAGGAGGCCGGCGTTCCCCCTGCGCACACTAAAGTCTGGAAAAACCTGACTATCGACACTCTTGAGAAACCTGCGGGTGCAAAAATACAGTGACAAGCAAACACAACCAGTGAGAAATGACACGCATGACTGGCTGTGAGGCGAGTTAACCTCGCAGTCAACGGGGATTTTTCCACGGCTGCCGGCTCGAGCTTCTCGATAGGTGTCAGTCTCTCGGCCCGATTCTGGATCCCACTAAACACGTTTGATGCGTTTTTGTTTGACTGAAGTTACTTACTCTTTTTAAGAAGAAAGCACACCATTTAGGACTTTACCTTCCCCACGGCTTGGCACCCCACCCTTTCCTCCACCCTCCCCCCGTCCCCTCTCTTTGCTCCTTGTGGTAAAAAACTGACTGAGCTGCAGTCGGTGCCCGGGCCCAGAGGCACAGCGCCGCACTATTTAAAGAAGAAAATGTTTCCATGAGGGAGCGGAACCATTTGGTAGCTATTTAGCTGTGTGGGTGGGTGGGTGGGTGTGATACATAAATGTTCTCACTCTTTTCTTTAGCGTTGGGTTCTTTATAGCCAGTTCCATTTCTGGCTTTGGTTTGATTTCCCTTTTTTCAGAGTCTGCCAGTCAGTCGTTAAGCTCATTATAAAACATTTAATTGGTCTTCCTCAACCTTCGTCCTTTCGAAAGTCAGTCCATCTTCAAGTAATTATTTCATTGCTTTCATTACGTCCTTTAAACGTACGTAATCTGCTGGTGCAACCAGATGTTATCCATTCACATTTTAATATAGTTTTTACTCCACATTGCACAGCGTGACACCATTCGCACCATGGGGACATTTATTGATGCCATAACTTTGATTTATAAACATTCAAAAAGCCAAACATGTCTTGCTACCTGCCATCAACCCAATTCATTCTTTTGCAGAACAATTTTAATAAATTGATCTATTTGGAAGAAAGGTACATGTTTTTTATAGAAGGAGCAGAAGTTTATAGTGTATAGTGTCACTGGCCCATCAGGTCACCCGGAATGTGACCTCACTGCGAGAACGTTTTTTCCCCGAATGAGGAAACGGGCGACCAAGTGCCAAATATATCTTGCAGCTCAGATGATTAATTTGTTTTTTGTCTGAGCAACTCGTACCGCAAACCACAAGCATTTAGTTGGTGTCAATGAATCATGATTATTGTTTCCTATCAGGTGCATAATAATAGCATCCTGTTCCGTCATCCGTGCGTCTGAAGCGCTGTTTTGAAAGACGCGCGTGATCACATTGATTGGCATGTTTTCTGTCCTTCTCTTTCTAGAATATACTACTGGTATGACGAGAGGGGGAAGAAGACAAAGTGCACTGCTCCACAATACGTCGACTTTGTGATGAGTCTTTGTCAGAAACTGGTCACAGATGAGGAAATCTTCCCTACTAAATATGGTGAGTATCCCCCCGAAGGAGGTCTCCTGGGTCCTAGAGGAGCTGCTGTGGTGCTGCTGCCCCCTGCTGCTCCACATGGATGCTGTGAATCAGGGGCGGTTGGACAAAACACTTTTGAAAGAAATTCAAAAGTAGTTTACGTTTAGGCAGCATGATACAATTATTTTCTGCGGGTTCATTTTTTTGATTAATACTTTACCAAATAATGGGAAAAAAACAAAACGTCACGATTTATAAGAGGGTAGATCAGCATATAAATTAATCAGTTATTTCAGCTTTTGGGTTGTCAAAACGTAGCGATTACGCTACAGAAGATGGTCACTGACTCAATTTTTATCCTTAAAAAAACCCAATATATTTAATGACTTTCCCATTAGAAACGCGCGTGCTTGTTGTATTGTAAATAAAGCACTTAGTGACGCACACAACGGATTTGTGTCTTTGATAATAGGAAGAATAATTGAACAAAACTTGGCTTATCCTCCCTCGTGGCGATCCCTGTGACTCACCCGGTCTCTCCTCTCTGCCGCTCCTTTCTCCTCCCTCCAGGCAAAGAGTTCCCCAACTCCTTTGAGTCCTTGGTGAAGAAGATCTGCCGGTACCTGTTCCACGTGCTGGCTCACCTCTACTGGGCGCACTTTAAAGAGACAGTGGCTCTGGAGCTGCAGGGCCACCTGAACACTCTGTATGCACATTTCATCGTTTTCGTAAGGGAATTCAACCTGGTCGACCCCAAGGAGACCTGCATCATGGACGACCTGTCCGAGGTGCTCTGCACCCCCGCCCCGCCACCCGCCCCCACCCCGGCCCCCTCCGCCCCGGCCTCGGCGCCCTCCCCTTCTTCACAGAACCACGTGACGGAGAGATGAGCGGGGGCGGCGGTGAGACGGCAGGTGAAGATAAGATTAGAAAAGCAAAGACAGCCTGCCCCCCCCTCTTTGGTGCCAGCAGGATTTAAAGACCTTCCACTACCCTTATATTTCATTATGACACCAACCGGAAGGAAGGAAGGAAGAGGGGGGGGGGGGTTTGAGGGTTTGGGGTAGCGGGGAGGGGTTTGTCACGCCAGCAGGAATTGGCGTGAGCATTCCTCCCAGGTGCAAATCCCTCCCATCTCCTCTGCAATTTAAACTAGGAACAAAAAAGTATGTGTATGTTTTTATTTTTGGTTTTCTTTCACTTTTGTTTTTTCTTCAGTTTTCATTTTTGTTGTGGGGGGGAGGGGGGGGGATGCAGTGTGGCCCTTTGTCTCCTTCTCTCCTCTACCTAACATACAGTACAGGGAGGGGTTTCTGCTTTGCTTCAACCTGCTATTCCACAGCGTTGTTAATGTTGAGGAGAAGAGATGTTCTCCTCACCTGAAGGCTTGTCCTTCCCTCCTCCTGCTGCTGGGGGGGTGGGGGCCGGCCATCGCGCTGGCCAGTAGGGTGCCACGTTACTGCCGGACGGGGCGATACTAGCCAATCACTGTTTGGGTTGTTTATGTGGAGGAGGGTTGAAGCGCTTCCTACTCAGGACCTAAGAGAATATGTCACTGCTGCCAGAGAGGAGTTGGTCTCTCTTTTGTTTTTGTTTTTTGATTATCTGTACCTCGTTCACCAGTCTGCGTATCCCTTTTTACGGCAGATGTTGATCGTGAACTACAGTATAGTCACATAATCACATGGTGTACCCCAAACGGACAAGTCCCAGAGCCCACCTGTAGAGGGCGGCGAACACAAAGAGAAGGCAACCGGAACAGGGAGCTGGAGAGAAAATCTAAAGATTGTATGATGGATATTTAATCGGATCAGAGATGGAGACTGACTGGTGCCAATATGAGGGCCGAGTCAAAGTCGTATGCTGGTGCTCAGCACAGCAGCAGCCACTTGAACCGCCACCAACACCCACCTCAGCAGCACAGAAGGACAAAGACATGAGGTAATGTCTGCAGGCCCAGAGAGGCCCACACAGAGGGAGTGATGGGTGGGAGGAGATGATTTGGAGCTGCTCTGCTGTTTAACAGCCAGCAGTACTTCCAGTGCTTAACTAAAGTTCTCCACTTCTGGTTTATTATTTTTAGCCGACCCATTTAAAGTTCGATTTTTTTTTTAAAAAGATTATCAGAGGAAAATTAGTTCAGAAATAATAATAATGGTATCATTACACGTGTATAGAAAATGCACAGTCTGCTTGGACTTTACTGTACAAAGAATCACAAGTGGGTTCTCTCAGACATAGCCTTTGTATGGAGGAGGATTGGGTTCAGAATTCTCCTTTTTTATTTATTTATGTTTTTTTTTGTTTTTTTGCAGGGTTCTTCAGTTTTGGCTCTCATTTTTATGTATTTTAATTATTTACTAAGTTAAAAGCAATTTAATATTTTAAGCTCTGCGGATTATAATCTAATAAAAGACAAATGCCACCTCGCCTCAGAGTCTTTTGTATCGATGTGTTTGTGAAAATGATTTAGAGGGAAAGAAACACAAGCTTTATTAATTATGACATTTTATACTATGACGAAATGCTGTATACTATGGTATGGCGTAATACCTTTTCCTTTTAATGACATTTTTATCAGCTTTCTATGATGTGCTCTATTTTTATGCAATACTATAATATGACATTTGTTTTTAGCTTGTTTTGACAATTTCAATGGTTCTTAGGGACTGTCAATTTTATTATATATATATATAATTATAAAATAAGATATTTTATGAATAATGACATACTATGAGAGGTATTATGTCTTTTAATACCTATCTTTATGGAAATGCATGCTAAATCATTGAGGTCTTTTAAATCATATGGCCTCCATCCCAAAAAATTATTCACATGAATAGTTCTTTATTACTTTTAAAAACGTGCATAATATAATTGTAGATAGAAAAACATCAGGCACAACCAAACTGCACTTCCTTTTCCTTCCGGGTCAATTCTGTGACCCGGAGAGTGAGAGGAACTCTACATCACGCGTTCATCGACTGTAAATAGTCTCTGACTGTACAAATTCTCCCAATAGAACTCTAGCAGTCCTTCGTGGACGTGGACCGCGCGGTCACTCTGCCTCCTTCTTCGCCCCGCGCCGCCTTCTCACCGTCGCCCGCGAGGAGGCGCCCTCGTGTAGTTTAAATCGAGCGATGCCGCCTGACTCGTCCAGCTTTTTGGCGCTGCAGCACGGCGTGGGCACCTTCGTGGTGTTCCCGAACTTTGAGTAGTCCACGGCGTACATGCCGTCCTCCGCGGAGACGGTCGGCACGAACCGTTGCCCCCACAGGATCTCCTCCGACACGTAGGAGGTCCTGGCCTGGGTGGTGATGCCCGTGGTCTCCACCACCCCTTCCAGCACCGCGATCACCTCGACGTCCTCGTTCTGCAGGTCACAAGCGGACAACTCGTACAGGGGGCTGTCCTTGTCGATCACGTGACAGATGATGAGGGGGGACACCAGGAAGACTCCGTTGGTGCCCACCGGGTTGTCCATGTGGATGTCGATCTGGTCCAGAGGCAGGACCTCGCCCTCCGCCGTGGCGCTTCTCCTGACCACCTGCAACCGCACGGTGGCGCTGATGATCATGCTCTTCCTCAGGTCGCCGATCCGTATCATGAAGCACAGCTTGTTGTTTCGGACGGAGATGACTGCGTGCTTGCTGAAAATGAGCGTCTCTGCGCGCCGATTGGCCTGCGCGGTTTTCATGAAGATGCAACCGAGCATGATGGCGTTGATGAGCAGCCCGACGATGTTCTGCACGATCAGGACAACGATGGCGGAGACGCACTCCTCTGTGACCATCCGGCCCCCGAAGCCGATAGTCACCTGCACCTCTATGGAGAAGAGGAAAGCGGAGGAGAAGGAGCGAATGTCCGTTACGCACGGGACAAAGCCGTCTCCCCTCTGGTCCAAGTCGCCATGCGCGAATGCGATGAGCCACCAGATCATCCCGAAGAGGAGCCAGCTGCACAGGTAGGACATGGTGAAAATGATGAGCGTGTGGAGCCATTTTAAATCCACGAGGGTGGTGAAGACGTCCAGCAGGAATCGACCCTGTTCTCTGATGTTGGTGTGCGCTACATTGCAGGTGCCGTTCTTGGTGACGAACCGCGCTTTCCCGGGTTTGGCCTTAAAGCACTTTGGCTGCAGGACATCCTCAGCCAGACGCGTCAGCAAATAATCCTCTGGAATGAGTCCTTTCCTGGACAACATAGCGCTCCCATGCTACACGGATCCTGCGTTAGGCGGCTTCTAGAGATCTCCTCGGCCCTGCTGAAGATGAATTATTCACCTCTTCCCCGGCGTCTTTCCTTACAACTCCTCAGCTGTCGAGCGCAGTCTTCTCGTCCGTTTTCTGGAGGCATGTGCGCTCCTCACGTTGCCTCCGGATCAGGCGCTCCGCAACACGCGCAGTCACAGGGGAGAAGCTCCGCAGCTGCCGCCGTCACTCAAAGCGACCCCAGACCGGCTGGATGCGCCACACTGCCCGGTTGCATTGGCGATTGACCCCGTGTGCAATTGCCGTGGAAACTCAGTCAGCTGTTAAACGTTGATGCTAGAGCCAAAAAAAGGGGCCCCTGGGTTGCGTTTTATCACCCCGCGGACCAGAAGGCAGCCTTTAGCGGCACATTAGGCTGCGCGCTGAGTCGGCCACTTCACCATAGCTTGGTAACGTGAGACGGACACGTTGTGAGGTAAAGGTGGGCCTATCCTCCATCTCTGTGGCGCCCTCCTTGATTTTTTTTTATGAGAAGACGGAGAGGGCCCTTAAAACTCAAGCCCACAGGCAGGCGTGGATATATATATAATTAGTTAAATATAGAGCACTATGTAGTTGTCTTCAGGCTGTTTTGGAGGAATTTTGCTTTCCATGAATAGAAAGTGGGCTCTCTACCGAAAGGACCCTTTTCATCCATTCATCCAGAGTCTTAAAAACCACCACGACTCCTTCTCCTCTCCATTCCAGCCACAGACACCTTTAATTTACAGGCGGCTGTGCTCCTCTATAACTTTCTTCCAATGTCACAGGTCAGTTCGGCTGCAGCTGCTCATCCCGCCGTGACGCCCCGGGGTACAAGCAGATATACGCTGTGTCTCTGGCCCTTTGCCTCGTCTTGCTGGACCGCACAGTGTACTAAGCTGCTGATGACTCGATGATTTCGTAACTGTCACAATGTTTCGTTCACACAAGCACGAAAAAAGAAAAATCATCCCAATCGACATCCTGACCAACCTCAACAGCAAAAACTCACTTGTTTAATGATCATTCATGTTTTATTAACAAAGCATTTACTTTGTATGTACAAATATTATACAAGACAATTATAAAAGGAATATATCTTTGCTGGGACAATTGCACTTTGAATGGCTTCGTCTAATGCTCCTCTTTTACTATTTGTCGGCCCGTACGAAGGAGGTGAAGACGCTGTCCTCCTTGTCCAGCAGGGCCTGGGGCCTGTCGTACTCCAGGATGATCCCCCGCTTCATCACAATCACTAGGTCGGCATTCAGGATGGTGTGGACGCGATGCTGGGCGACGGAGGGGAAACATCAGTTACTACATTGGCTCTAAAAGAGCTAAAAGCTTTACCACACATACTTTCATTTTAACAACTCCCACGACACTGGTAGCTAGGTAAGTATGAGGTGAAATAAGTAAATCATTTGCCTGGCCCAGTTTTAGGGGGAGATACTCACTGCTATAGTAACTACTGTTCGGTCTGCAAAAGCAGTCATCACAACTTTCTGCAGGATGCTCTCCTGTGAGGACAGAGAATCAAGGACAAGTGGTATGCAAAGCAAACATTTTTTTTAAATTAGTTTTTTGATTGTTTATGCACATTTTCTTAAAGCATGCCTCGTACTCTCAGAACTCTACACACAAACTCAAAAAACACACACAATGGGAAAAACCCCTTAATACTCCTGCAAAATGAAACTTTACATTCAAAACAATGTTATTTCTTCTCAAAATGGTATTTTGTTTTCAATTGACACACACAGACCATCATATGAGGAGACATTTTTAAGAACCAGTTAAACATTGTTGTAAAATATTTTAGAATATTGTTTTTATACTCAGAACACACAAATACACGGTAACAACCTATTTTATTTTCTCAACAAAAACAATGTACAGTGTACATCCCAACACAAATTTGCACATAAAGTGGTCTACATACAAAACAGAAGAATTTACTGTAACTGAATACAGTAAATTTAAAAAAAAAAAAGCAACAGCTACATCTTGACTTTAGCATTTTGAATGACAGTGTGTTCTTTGTGAAAACAAGATTTTTCTTCATGAAAATTGTGCCAAATGCAGAGAATTGTGTGTAGTGTTTTGAAAAAAAGTGTG